>JBAMBK010000572.1:607500-1100292 GCA_037043435.1 Drosophila suboccidentalis | reverse complement strand
TATTTTCCAATAAAGCGTCAACCAAGCTGCGCTCTTAACAATCATTAATGCCACGCCCCCTCCCTGCCACTGCCTCTGCCCCCTTGGTCCGCCCACCACTCTGAACTCTGAGCAGCTGGCAGACTTCACAAAAGGGCCACTAACTGCGCGTGGAGGAGGCGTCGTCCATAAAAAAGCATTAAGACTAAAGTAAAGTGCCTATTTAAGTTGAGTCATAAAATTGGCTTTCTATCTGGCAAATAGCAATTGGAGGCCAGCAAAGACTCGAAAGGACTCCACCACAGCCAAGTCCTTGCCAGAGTCGCGATTCCTCTTCTAATTTTATTTATTTGATTTCAATGCGTGTCTAAGTGCTCAACTTTGGGTATTGTTTGGACTCCTCCAATATGCCAAATGCCAGAAATGTGCGAGTACTCGTATTTATAGAAAAACATTCTCCACTTTGCATAGTTCAAATTGTTGCCAATAACAACAGCAACAGCAACAGCAACAACGACAACAGCAAACTTGGCCAATTAGCAGCAGCACTTTTGTGGCATCCAAGAATTTAATTAGTTTGCTTAGCCAAACGAAATTCCAGCAATCTTAATACGTTTTCTTATCTTTTCTTTCGTTCGCTGAGCCAATTCATCAGTCAAGTTCTATTCTTGGTAACCTCTAATGCTGTCATAAGTATCAGATTCTGATTTTTTCCGCCACTTCAGCAAATGGGGCATCAACTCGCAACACTCCATTTTTTCTGTCAATAAATGATGGCTGTGTGAGCTTTGATGGAGCAAGATTGTTAACGTTTTAGCATCATATTTCGAGAAATATCGAAGAGCAAATGTTTACTAAATAGCTCGACTTCAAGATATCCTTTAGGCGTATAATTAATATGAATGAAGAAATTTACTTAGTTGGTATATTAAATTTGTAATTTGTTGTTAAACTATGAGCAACCGAGACAATAATAAAAGTTTTAATTAATTAAAGTCAAAAATAATCTATATATTTTAATTCAAAGTTTTTAGTGGCATCTAAAATGAAAAGAACCATTCAACAAAAGGCTTTAAAAGGCACGAAATGCGATTAAAGGATTAAGCTAATTAGTCAAGCAAGCGTAAAATCGATTAACATATAATCCATGCATAATAATATCATTGTCAATCACTGAAAGTGCATTAAAAATGTATGTACATTTATTGTGGATGATTAAAAAGAATATTAGTTGATACCCAGTCTTCCAATCTCGAATCAATCCAAGTTTTCTTAGTTATTAATCAAAGCTTCTTTTTCAGCTGATGTCATTCAATCAATGCTCCCAATCTTTTATACATGCACAATCAATTGCTTCTGAGCAATATACCCCATTATTTTAATGGCTGCGTGGTATCAAAGAGCAGACGGATAAAAAACGATGAACGAGAAAAAAAAAACGAAGAGTATGCGCAACATTAATAAATTATGCGAACAAAATAAATAAGGTACAAATATGCTACAGTGAGCTTTTATATCTGCAAAGCCGTTGAGTTGTATGTCTGTCTGTGTGTGTGTGTGTGTGTGTGTGTGTGGGTGTGAAATCAAACGGAAAAGTCAGCAAAAGAGGAAAATTCAAAAGAGCATAAGTTAAGTGCGTCATGTGGCAAGTTGAGGTTGAGTTGGGGCAGCTGCTGGGCAAGTCTGTGAGTCAGTGAGTCTGGGCCGTGTTGTGGCTCTAATGAAGATTTATACACACACACACACACACACAAACACACACACATTTATATACATATATACCATTAGAGGCTTTGCAATGCGTCGCATTTGGGCAAATTGCAAGCACGTGCAAATTAGAATACAAATACGAATACGTCTGCGAATACGTCTGCGAATACGAATACGAATACGAATACTGAATACAACGAGTGCCGCTCTCCATGCTTGACTGAGCACTTTGAATAGTCGACCTCAGGGCAAAAGGGCAACAACGGCAACGACTTCAATAAATGTTTAGTATCTCTCTGTCAGTCAAGCCATCAGAAAAGAGAGAGAGACAGACAGAGAGACAGAGATAAAGAGAGAGAGAGAGGGAAAAAGAACTGTGAAGAGAGTTCTAGTTCCGAGGACAGTCGGTCCTGTCCTGTCAGTCAGTACATAAAATTAAATTGTCAACTTCCGTAATGCGGCACATAAACACACAAAACTGAGGAGCCAAAATGCTCCGATGTCTGACCAAAGTGGCCGAGCATCAAAGTGAAAATATTATTAAAACCGAAATAAAGCGAAAGCGAAAGCAAAAAGCAAAAGCAAAGCAACGCAAGAACAAAAACAAACACACGACAAAATGCAAAACCAACAAAAACAAGGACCACAATTGGAAAAGGAACTTTTTGGCAGTCCACTTAATTCGGTTCCCAAACTCAGACACACTTGACATTTTATACAAAGCAGGCGACGTCGCGTCGCAGTCGCAATCGAAGTCGCATCCCCAGCCCACAGGACATATATACAATATATAAAGGACATTGAGGATATAAACTGCTTCACCGGATGTGGCAAATTTCTGGGCTCAAAAATAATCAAAGCAAAACACTTTTTGCCAACGCTCAACCAGATTTTTTATAATAAGTGTGTGAATGTATACATAAAAAAAAGTAGAGTTCTCTTTATGAGTGCTTTCATTTGTGCATATATTTTGAGCTGCCTTTCACAAGTGTAGGGTGTCTATGACTCTATATTGTATAGAGTTCTTTTTTAATAGGTTTTTACGCATTAATTGATGTAGAGTGTCTAGAGTCTAGACTAAATAATTAAAAAGTCACTTTCAAAGACTTTTCGATTGCGGTAACTATAAAATAAATAAAATAAAATTGAATAAATGCAGACATTGCCTTTTCAAGAGTTTTAATTTTAAAGAAATATTCAGTACATTTTGTTTGGCAAGGTTATACAAATTAGGGTATTCTAATGTCGGTTTTGCCTAGAAAATAAATACACAAATCATACCTTTGCTTTGGCTTGAGCGCATATTACATTTGATGTCCTTCAACGTCACCTATTTAAGTTCAATTTATTTGCGGGCGAAAGGACAACTAAGCGAATGCCATTGATCGATTCCCGTTTCCCGTTTCCCATTTCCCACTTCCAATCGCAATTCGCATTTCAAATGTGACATTGGGCTCTTTAGATTGGCCAAATCTCATCCTGGCTTTTATGTGCCAGCTGTTGTTGCTGCTGCTTAACACATTTTTATGCGTCAATGTGAACTGTCACATTTTGTACTACATAAAGGCAGGCTGACAGAGGGGACAAGGGGACAAGGGGACAGAGGGCAAGCACATTGTTTGCCCTTATCCATTTGAGGCCGTTGACATTTCCACACTAATCCCAAATAGCAAATGGCATTGACTTTATGACTTTCTTCTGCCTTCTCACCGGAAATCCAAAATTCCTTGAATTCTAAATGTCTTAGTTGAAAAGTCGAAAAATCAAATTGCGGTATTTTGTCAATTTACTGCCAGTTAACACAGGTGAAATCCGTTTGTGGTCTCCTTTGGCAATTAAAAAGCCAGTTGGCAATTACTTGAGGTGGAAGCTGCTCCTGATTTCGCACAGTGCAAAGCAAGTCGAGGTCTCACAGCAGGCCACAAATTTTGTTTGTGTCTGCCTAAAATCTCAACAACTTAAGAATTTCCAGCCACAAAATTTGTAGATTTATCATATTGGTTGCGAGTATTTGTTCCGAATTAAAACCAATTTCTTTTTGTGGTTCAAAAATTGTTTATGTATCAACATTTTGCGGCACTTGATTGGCAGCTCAATCGAATTGTATTGCCTGGGGCACGATGCACCTGGCAAAGGTAGCCAATTTGGAGCAGCTGCAACAGCAGCAGCTGCAACAGTTGCATGCACAAAACTTTTGTGGCACGCACACACATTGCGTATACGTAATATAAGTTAGTCGTCTGTGAATTTAGTTGCACAACTTTTACCTCACTGCCACATGCAACAACGTTTCACACTCATTCGCCTTCTTTCTCTCTTTCTCTCTCACTTTAACTGCTTCTTGCTGTTGGTTTGTTTGTGTTTGCCTTCTGCTTATTATCAACAACAAATTGACTTTAATTTAGCTGCAAACAGAAACTGGCGCCAATGCACTTTGCATGACTTCCGTCCATTATGTTTTCTTGGCCCTTTTCTCACTCAATTGAGAAAAGTTATTGTTGTTGTGTTGTTGTGCGCTGCATTCGTGACTGGACAACATTTTGCTGGAGACTCAGGTAAATATTAAACCTTTTTCGCAGACAAGTTAATTGCACAAGTTTCCGTTTCCGTTGCAGTAATCAATTCGACGTATGCGCAACTTTTGAAATGTATGCTTAGTCCCATGTGTCCATGTGGTCAGCAATGCAGAGAGAAAGAGAGACAGGCAGTGTGAGAGAGAGAGGGAGACAAAGTGCTGTGTTCTTAGTCCAGTCCAATTTCTCTGAGCCTTTCAACAGAAAGTGCGCCCGCGGTGTACTTTGATTTCTGAGCAAGTCAAGGCAAGGCCAATGCAAACATTTTCCCAGTTCCGCTCTCACTCCCTCCCACAACTCTCTCGTTCCCCCTCCCATTTCTCATTCCTGTTTGAGTTTTGGTTGCATTGAAAGACGCAGCTGGATTCTAGCTCCTTTTGCAGTTTGTGGTTAGAACTTAAGACAGCAGGTAACTGCACTTAATTTGATATTTGCTATTGCTTCATTAAGAACACGTTAGTCACATTGTAATTAATATGTCACCATATCCCACAGATATCTAACCCCATTTCTGACTATTTGTCACTATCTGTTTCTCCCTTTTTGTTTTGCCCAAATTGGGCAAAACAATTTCAAGAAAAGTAAGAAGTGAGAATTCGGTTATCTGTCATACTCGTAAATTTATTGATTTGCCCAAGGCATTCATAATGAATTATGATAATTAAGTCACAAAATGCCTAATGAATGCCTGTCACAAAGCCCGCTAAGAGTAATTTATACGTTTCACTGGACACAACAACAACGACAGCAACAAAAACAACATTTGCCGTTCAATAAATCAGTTTATTGGCCTGCAAAGAATCATTACCAAATGCTACTTCGCTCGTCTACTGTATCACAGACTTTGCCACATGCCGCATGCCTCATTCTCCCCCTCCCCCAAGGGGCAGACGGGGCATTGCATTACAAGAATCAAGCGAAAAAGCCAGCGGGTATAATAATAATGCCAAGTTTGGACTTAACTGAGTTGAGCAAGAAACTTTTCCACTTTTGAGTTTTTAACAGCAGCAAAGGACACACAAACACACACACACACACACACAGAGTGGCTAAGAGAGAGAGGGAGAAAGAGTGAAAGGGAATAAGAGAGAGACGTCAAAACAAAATGTATAAACATAAACATAAAGCTGGGCACATTGAGAATTAATTTTATTTAAGATTTACTTGTTTGTAATTCTATTTGCGTAGCAATGCCACGCCCATTCTAGCGCCCACACACACACAAATACACATCTACATACGCAAAATGTCAGAAATGTTGTGGAAAGCATAACAAAAATGTATGAAAGGCATGTGGCTAGCAGCATCATTTCAACACGACGTTGATTCTACCCTGCAATCAAAAAAGTGCAGAAGAGGGTATGATGAACTAGACAAGAAAAATTTATAATTTAGCAGGTCTACTTTTTATTTTTATAAAGAAAAGTATGGAGTTAAAACTGAAATATACAAACGACCTCACAGAACTCAGTTACCCTACAGTTTCAAATAAACTAACTGGAAAATACTGTCGTCATCTCTTAAATTAGTTAATTTAAAGTACAGTAATGAATAATTAATTAATAATAATTTATGTATGCATACAATTTAATTTAATTAATTAATAATACAGTCGAACTTCCCTAACTCGAACTTCTCTAACTCGAATTTTCTCTAACTCGAACAAAATCGAGTGGCAATAGCGTTTACTAAGCAAATTTCATACAATTCTACTTCCCTAACTCGAACTTCCCTAACTCGAATTTCTCCGTAACTCGAACAAAAATATTGGCCCGTACTTCTGTAAGTCGAATTTTTCGGGAAAATCCCCAATAAATTTTGAATTTTTTTTCATTTCTGTTTTGTGATTTTGTTAGCGGCTCGTTTGGATATGTAATATTGATGTACATTAACATATGGTGATGCAATATGATAGAATATTGCATCAAGAATTATTTGGGCTTGTGAAATTGCTATAAGAAAGATGATCGAAATGTACTTCTTTGTCAGCGCATCAGTACAAGATTATTTACCATGGCACACACAGGTGTATTAAAATGTTTATCGCTTAAAGAAATATTCAAACTTATTAGTTAAGGAATCAAAAGTGGACCAAAAAAATTAAAGTGTCTGAAAAATATGAAATTTTAGTAAAAACTGTTTTACAAGCTACAAAATTATTTATGATGTCATTTGAATCGGGAAGTTCTTCTAAATACAGCAAAAGAACGAAAAACCCAATTTTTGAGTCTATCGACAGGTCCTAAACAAACTGGAATCTGTTTTTTTTTGAAAATAACAAGAAAAGTTAGCAATTTAAAATTTTTTATGAATGAATAAAATTGTAGTTTCTTTTAAAAGACTTAAAAAAAAATTCCCAAACTCGAAGTCTCCCTAACTCGAACTTTTTTCTTGGATAATGGTGATTCGAGTTAGGGAAGTTCGACTGTAATTAATTAAATAATTAAGTCAAATTAGAATTAATAAATAATTTGTAAGATTTTAAATACTTCTCCACAGTTTATTAAAATTTCGTTGATCTACAGGATATTTCAATGTCGTTTAGTCCCTTCTAAACAATTTGTAAATATTTTTCGCGATATGCAGGCAAATCTGCGTCTAAAGCCGGAAATATTCAATCTATGCGGTATGTGCGTGCATGGAAGTACAGAAATACACACAGCTCACACACAGACACATGCTGAAAAACATACAGACACGGGCATGGATAAAGACACAGAGAGAGTTACCTCATTGTTAAAGCAAAGTCAAGTGAATAAATGCAAAACAGTTTTAAGGGCAAGCAAATGAATGCAGGGGGCGAAAAGGTAGGAGGGGGACGCTGCGGCCTTTGCTCATCGCGTGTTTGTCTTATGTGGTGTCTGTTGTTGTTTTTACTGTTGTTGTTGTTGTTGTCCCCGCTACCTACTTGCCCCAGATACTTTTACAATACATGCTCGCTTACAGTATCTAATGGCAAAATTTGTTGTCGCTGTCGCAAAGAGACAGAGAGAGAGAGAGATAGACACAATGTGGCTGAGAGCGACGTGTAGCAGTTGCTGCTGTGCTGCTGTGTGGCAATGTCTGTGTGGCACTGTGGCACTCACTGTGGCAGAGTCACAGTCTTTGCTGTCATCATCATATTCTTCTTGGCGCTGTCGTTGTCTTTTCGCTTTGGCAACATTTCTTTTTTTTACCAGTGACTCCCTTTTGGTCCCCTTGCCCTTCCCCTTCCTCTGCTTCCCTCTCCCCCGTTCCCTTCTTGCCGCACACCCTTTTGGCTTTTGTTGACAGTATCATTAGGCATTGCTCGTTGTTGCTGCTGCTGCTTCTTCTTCTTGCCGCTGCTGGCGCTGTGTGTTAACCGTTATCATTTGTTGTCCTTGAGTTGCGCTCAAGTCTTTTGTGAGCTGAAACTGAAATCGCGTAAATTTCTTGCCTCTTTCCCCGTCGCAAGTCCAAAGATTAAAGGCAACAAATAAGAAAGCAGCCAAAGAAATTCGCCACTTTTCTTTCTCTCTCCACTCTCAATCTATCCATTTTTTTTTTTTTTGCTTAGTCGGCTGCCAGACCGAATTTATCTGGCATGCTTTATGTGCCATATATACTTTGTATATATGTATATATATTTATAATTTGCGGTTTTCCCTTTACAATCGTCTTTTTTTTCGTTATTCGCTGCTCTGAAATTTAAGCAGTCAGCCATAAATTACACTTGTTGGGCACTTTCCACTTTCTACTTGCCACTTTCACTTGCGTTAAGGGGTGGGGGAAGGGGTAAGGGGTGTTGCGGCACAAATATTTGCATACTTCTGGGCGCCAACGAGTTTCAATACGTTTTTGGCTCATTATCACAGTGGCCGTTGCTTCAATTGCGTCACTTCGTCTGTCTGTCTGTCTGTCAGTTTGTCAGTTTGTCAGAGTTGTTTAGTCGGTTAGTCGGTCAGTCAGAAATCCGACCACAGAGCCAGAGAAAGTGTGTACAGTGTACACACCCCTCTCGTACCCCCCTTTGCAGGCCCTTTGCCAATAATTTTGAGAGCAATTTTCATAAATTAGCTTGTCACACGCTCCGCGCACTCTGCCAGCCTCCCTTCCCCTCGCTCTCATTCTTCTTCTGCTCCTCCAACTGTCAACTACTTCAACTGTAATCCAGATTGTTACGCAAGGTCTTCTACACACACAAACACACACTCAAATATATACGTATGTATTTCAAACGCCCTCAAGGCAGCAACTGAATTTGCTTTTAGTTACAATTTCTGCGTGGGCGTTGTCGTCGTATGGCAACTGCCATGTTTAGAAAGCGGGCCAACAGAGAGAGAGAGAGAGAGGCGTAGAAAGGGAACACTCGAAATTTACTGCGCTTTAAACTTTAATTTATGTAGAGCACACACACACACACACACACATAGCCAGACATTCCAAATGTTCAGCCAAATGGGCCAAAGTTAAAGCGAATCCCTTTCCCAGCTCAAGTGTAAATTATCAACGGTAATTAAGTAAAGCCTAGCATACATATGCGTAACTGTAACTAAGTGTGTGTGTGTGTGTGTGTGTGTATCTGTGTGTGTATGTGTTTGTGTTTGCTTAAGCCATTAACTGCAAAGCCCGAGTGTCGCATTGTCTATAAATTTCAAATTTAATACCAAAGACAAGCTCATAAACCGCACAAAACAACATTCAAATCATACAAAATTTGCGGCTAAATTTATATGAAAAATACACACAGAAAAAATAAAAGAAACGTTTATAAAATGCGGGCATTTATCGATACACATAAAAAAAAACCACAAGTCTTGTTGAGAGCTTAAAATGATTTAATTTAGATTCTGGTTGAGTGAGTTTTTGGGAATTTGGGAATATTTAAATTAATTAAAGGAGTGAAATTAAATCTTTAAGCATGTTTTGATGCTGAGAATTGGAATAGAAATCGATTAATTAAATTAACGAGTTGTCTTGCAAGATAATCGATAAGAATTGATTAATATTAGTATTTATATAAAAATAATTTTCTGAGGTAATTTCTTCTTTTCTCTTTCTCTCTAGAGGCATCAATTCACAGTTCATTTTTAAATAATTTACATAAAATATTTATTAAGATTCGATGGCTTAAACTATTTTTAAGAATAAAAACAAAGCTGTGCGTTTTAAATTGCTATCGTTATGCAACAAAATCAGTTTGTCCTATTTTTTTTTTCAAAAATCTGCTCGAAATTCCACCACATGGTTATTAACTGCCATTGTGACCCTGAAAACTATGGGAACATCCGCCTGGCATGTCCGGCGCAGTATTATGCCACATCTGCTGCCCCTGCCACAGTTCGAGGCATCCCCCAAATTGGAAAATGGGGGAAAAAAAGCGATGGTGGAAAATTAATTACCGCATCATGGCGCGAAAATGGACGCCGCGTTCGCTAATGCCTCAAAAGTCAAGTCTAACTTTTGTGCGCTGCCAACTAAAAAGTTTCTAATTACGACCGTGAAACTGGCTGGCGGTTTTTTATTCACTTATACCAAAAAGGAGGGAGAGAGACAGAGGCGGGACGAAGAGGACAGAGGTAATGTGTACTGGCATGCGCTTATCATTTGCTGTTTAAGTTTTGAATACAAGCTTCAGTTGTTGGGTCACATACCCGACTAAGTGCTGGTTACCTAAGAAGAGAAAGTAAGAGAGGTAGAGAAAGAGAGAGAGAGAGGTGGGGGAAGGTAGCAAATGGAAGCCATGTAAATTGTAATTACACTTAAAACCATAATCCGGTTTTATGTGTAAAGCGCGCTTCGTTTGATATGGGGCGTTGCCGAAAAGGCGCATTAAAGGACTGCTAAGCAAGGAGCTTTAGGCGGCGACAGAGACAGAGACAGAAACAGAGAGGGAGAGAGAGCTATGGGGACAGAGACAAGACAACCGTGAGTTACAGTTACTTAAGGCTCAATACCAAGGTGGGCTTTATCAACACTGTTTAGAATTAAGCAACACCGCGACTGGCAGATATCCTGTAGGCAGATTTAAATTAAGATGAAGCACATATAAATTCACATAAATAAAAGTTATTAAGAAAAGGAAATACAAAGAAAACACTCTACAGTAGTCACATTGGCGTTTAATTCTTTGGAGATACTACAGTGAACATAGATTACAATTCGGGGAAAAGAATAGCAAGGGATCGATAAATCAGAACTATTCGCCGGTTAATCGACAGCTGTATTTTTTTCCCCAATTTTGACTTTACGAATTGAGTTCACAACACTTCAACTTACTCATTTTCCAATCAATCCAATCTAAAGCAAACTCTATTATTTGAGAGAAATCTGATTAAAGCGGAGAATTAGGCGTAAATGATAAACTGTTGCTAAGCTGCTCTCTATATGATAATGTTCTTGCTTTCAATGAGTTTGCAAACACAAACTGACTCCATCAAGATTAATGGGAATTATTATGCCAGAAAGGAGCGTCTTAACAATGTGTTTTCAAATTGAATTGCCAGGCCATAAGTATGTTGAAAAGTTGCAGGCAACAAATTTTGGAAAGTCTTCAAGTCTTTGGATAATCCAAACGGAGCCAGAACACAACTTGGTCCAAACTGTTGGATGAAGTGAAGCTGGAGTTGAAACAAATTCATTTCCATGCGCTGTCGACAGGCTGGAAGACAAAGTGCAACGCATATGTCTTTGGCAGAGCTTCGAGCTTCATGGCTGCTTGCAACATAATTTCCATTTTGCGAATTGTTGTTGCAACATGCAATACGTTATCCTGATGACTTCTATTTGGTGCTTTGCTCCTTCAAAGGATGCGAACGAGAGAACGAGACGCCATTTGGCTTTTAGCTTTGCATTCTGGCGTCAATGTGCTCGTTGGCATTTAAAACGCAGACAGTTTGCTCCAGTTGCTACAACGCGCAATTACTTAGTATATGCACACACACACACACACATACACACACACACACACACACACGCACTCCCAAACACGCACAACATACCCCCAAAATATGTGCGTGTGTGTGCATATTTCTAACAAAAAATAAAGTTGGCCAAAAGAACAAAATACAAAAAAAGAAGGCAAAACCAGAAAAGTTTTTACTTGAAATTCAAGCAATTGCTTTTGAAAAGTTTCAATTTCTACGAGCTGCGAGTTGTGAGTTGTGAGTTGCCAGTTGCGTGTTGCAAGTTGCGAGCTGCCACACAGCTCGACTTTCCAGTTTCAAGTTGCCGCGTGAGACAAATGATAGGCAAATTCTCCTCGTCTTCATTCTCGTTTTCGCCTTCTACATTTTTTTTTATATATTTTTTCGTTTCTTTTTTTTTTTAGAGCTGACAACTTTCGTAATGAAATTGTGTCAGCGGGATTTTCTTTCACTTCACAGTCTGTCCGACTTTTGAACGCTGTCTGCATTTAACTTTAAGGCAACAACACGAACAACAACATAATGTCAAAAGTGACATGAAACACACACACAGAAAGACAGACGGACAGACAGAGAGACAGAAATGAAATCAGGCGCGCTTTTCAACCAAATTAATTGCGCAAATAAAGTGGCATCCTCCCCAGAGAATGCCGGGTACTTTAAACTTCTCAGTCAACCCCTTTTCAAGAAATAATTACGGTGGATCAAAGTATAGGGGAACGGGGCAGACCGCCTGCAATAGCCACTTGTCAAAGTTGTCCGCACAACAACAGCTCGTTAGGGCCCAAAAGGGTCCATCTAACTGCTATGCACATCATCAACATCAACGTCATCATCAACATCATCATCAGCATTTGACATCATCAACATCAGCGATGATGCGCAACTTTGGCGTTTCGCCTCAAAGTTTGACCCAAAAAACTGAAGAAAGAAATCTCTACAAATAAAAAAAAAACAGAAGAGAAGAGAAGAAAAAGAAAACGTTGGCGAGAAAAAAGAATGTTAGGTAAATCAGAAAATCATTTGCATATACGATAAGCAGTCGGAGCTGAAGTTGAAGTGCTGTCGGGCAGGTAAGGCAGGTAAGTTGACTCTTTTCTTGTCTTTAATGGATTTGCATGATTCGCAGAAAAATGGTAGGAAAAGAAACCACAGAAGTTCGCTTCCAATTGAAGCCGGACAGGAACTTCAACGCGACTGGATTGACACCGAGAGTGAAAGAGGACATTACAGATGCGGAGTCAACTAAGCGATACTCTGAGTTAATACTTGGGTAATCATATTATTATTTGTGACTGTCAAATACCCTGCAATAAGCCTTTTCCAACTTAATCGAAACTAAATGAACTAGATACATCGATATTACATTAATGGTAATATATTGACCACTTGATTATTTATTGTTGATTTTTACATTGATAAAATGTATAAAAAAAAGCAATTAAATACTTAGGAAGATATTTTTTAGCACATACTTATCTAAAAGCATGCATCATTCAAAAATTAGTTCTCTAAATTATTTTTAAATTTCCTTACTGAATTTCTGGCTATATTATCTCAATAAGTTTAAGAAATACCAATTTATAATTAAATTTCAATGTATTTATTTGAAAATAGCTGCAGATTAAATTCAGTTGCTTAAGTTCTTAAAAGTTTTGTGGAGATCAAAGAGGAAGTCAAAGAGAAATTGAGAGTTGAAAACATTTTTTCTATGAATGGCAAACGAGGCAAATTGAAAGACTCGTCCATCACATGATTTGCAAAATTTATAATATGCATTTATGGCACATCTACGTATCCGCAATCTCAATCTAAATCTCAATCTCAATCCCAATCCGCTTTCCAGCATTCGCATTCACATCCGCTTTCAGATTTCCCCCAAAAAGGTAGCGGCGATGCTGAATTATGTTGAATTTACGTGCTTTCAACGCCAGCAGCAAAATGCACGCCAAAGTGCAGACTCAGCCTGAAGATATGTACATGTATATGTGTGTGTCTGCGTGTGTGAGTGTGTGTGTGCGTGTGTGTGTAGCGACCATTAGTTTTTGTGCTGATTATTATGGCTGCCATGGCCGCAGCAACGCCCACGTGTCGTTGCATTTGTAACAGGTGAACTTTATGGCTCTGTTGCAGTTGCCAACTGCAAGTGTGTGTGTTTGTGGCTGACTGTGTGTGTGTGAGTGTTGCTATTAAATTATGCTTGCCAACGCGCATATCGGCAGCAAGTGTAAGCACATATGTACACATGTGTGCACTCTTTACCTTCGTTTCACCTGCTTGTAGGCCTTGACCCGAACAAGGGCTCAACCTCAGCCCCGTTCCCCCTTTTTTCCCCCTGCCTCGTTGCTCGTTGACAGGCGGACTTAAGTTTATTTAAAATTATTACGCTTGAGATGAAGAAATATTGAAGTGCAACGTGCACACAGTTAATGCTCTTACGCAATTGCTTTTCTCCCCTTCTCCGCTTCTATTTATTTGACAGTTTCAATTTAATGCGCTGCTCTCACATTAAGTATGCGCCCCATGGGCTCACTTGATCTTGACTATTAGCGAGCAATTTGGAGCCAGGCCAATCAAATGGCCTTTTAGCGTGGCCAATTAGCTGAATTTGCCACCAAAAATTTGGCCAACTAATCGATGGGAATCTGCAAACGCGTGATGTGGATTTTACGGCTCTTTTTCTATTCAGATTTGTTTCTGACAGCCTGCCCCCAGTACACAGAATACAGACAGACACAATGAGAGACAGGGAGACAAGTTTTGTTTATGTGCATGCTATTCAGCCTGAATATTGATGCAAACTGCTGTCAATATATCAAAATATCTGCACGTAGCTGCCACAGCACCTGCGACTGTCGGTTAGGTAAATGTTTATACACTTTTTCGATGCAGATAACTGCACTCTGCTTTGGGCGCTAATATAGAACTTTCATCCGGCGAGTTGAAGAGTTTCAATATTTTGATAAATATTAGATTTAAAATTAAAATTATAGAGTTTTTACTGAGCTAAAGTCATAGTTTTTAATGAAAAAAACATTTCCTTGTGTTATACATTCATTATATAAATTTATTCATTTTGAAAATAATTATAAATAAAATTAAAATATTTAAATAATAATGAAAAACAATTAATACATTTTAAAAATAAATTAAACAATTATAATTAAATAAATATGAAATAAACTTAGGCCAAATAAAGAAAAAAATATATAAAAGATTTAAAAAATACATTTCAACTATATTTCAAATAAAACAAAATATTTTTATGCACACGAAAATCAGAAAATAGGCATACTATTTTCAGGTCCATTTATTATTGTATCTGAACTCCATTTTGTCATTTCTCCATTTTCACTATTTGTATGTTGTTTCTATAGATGTATATGTATATATTTTTGTTGCTGTCGCATCTAAATCATGTGAATGTTTGCATTGGGCTGCAGATTTGCAGCTGAATGAAAATGCATTTATATGCAAAAAACACGAGGGTAAGCGCCGCATCTTGTTGTCCGTCAATTCCCAGAGCCTCTGACATGCATAAATATTGATTTTTGAACATGTCGCTGGCTAAATATTAATGTGTTCCGAATAAAAAAAAATCATAAAAACAACAAACTTAGCACAAAATTGTTTTTATTTAAGAACTAAGCCCTTGTTTGCTTTGTTCCATCATTCTTATTTTTTTCTGCTGCTCTGTGAATTTTCATTACAACATTGACAGTGACAGTTGAAGTGTGTGTGTGTGTGTGTGTGTTTGTGTGTGGGCAACCCAAAAAAGCAGGCTACATAAGTTGGCATAACATGCAACAATGGATGTGCTAGATGTGCCAGAAGTGCACAGCTCCAGGGCTAGCAACTGGGTCGGTATATTTGACGATTTTACAGACCGTTTTGTGGCCCAAGGAGAGGGAAAGTTGAGGGCTCTTTCCCCGTTCCCCGTTCCCCTCTCCACCAGCCTCTACCTTCTGCTGTGGCAAAGGGGCACGCACAAATGTGCCACAGAGAGAGAGAGAGAAAGCTTTAGATGCGCCAACGCCATCAAGTGCTCCAGTTATTTTGAGGGCTAGCAAACTACACACAACACACACACACGTCAGTTCTTTGATCGGTTTCTCTCTCTGTCTTTCTCTCCCTTACTACCCATCTCTTTCTCTTGCTTTTTGTTGTAGTTTGCTTGTATTTGTTTCAATGATTTGGCAACAAACATTCGCATAGCTCAAGCGCAAAGCGGCGGCACCTTGGGGCTATTCAACACACCTCCCTCCCCTTCCCCGTTGTGCTCCCTCCATCAACCCTCAACCCTCTATGCTCGTCTCCTTCCCCATAAGCTGAGGGCAATTTCTGGCTTTGTTGATTGCTTGACAAATTGCCAACAGCAGCGGCGGCTCTGAAGCAGCGCACAGTTTCAGTTTGCCCTGCAGACAAGTGTTCGCATTCATGTTCCTTTTTGTAGTTGTTGTTGTTGTTGTTCCTGTTGTTGCTGTTGTTGTTGCTCTGTCAGCCAGTGACAAGTGATGCACGATTTCCGCGCCATCGTTGACCTGTCAGTAAAGCGACATTGCCAATAAAATGTAACACATTTACGATGTGCTCATACGAGTATTGTCTACTCTTTCCTGTTTTTTTACTTGTATTCGTATTCGTATTCGTAACTACCTCAACAAAAGGGTTTATTCTATGTTATCGGTGTCTACGTGTTTGTAATAAAAGAAACAGGTGCAAATATACAATGCAATAACTATTTTCGATTAGTTACAAAGTCTGTCCGATGTTGAAGCTTGAATGACACGTGGCTCAAATATGACAATTGATAACATGACAGCTTGAAGTGTGATTCAGAGTGCAACAGCAACGAAAGTCAATAAGAGAAATAAAAGGGACAATGGATAAAAGCTGCAGTTAGTTTAAGAGCACTTGAAAGCTTTAATTAGGAATTAACAAAACAACAAAAGAAAATAGAAAAGTCAATTGTTGGCATTTCCTTATTGGGAACGGAAGCGTATTAAGGCTTCAAGACACATTTAAGCCAGAACTCAACTTTTGATTGACACAGAAAGTTTCTTAGAAGTTGCTAAGCTCTCAATTATAACTCAAGAAACAGATTGAACTTTTGCAAATATTTTGAATCGGAAATAATACAAAAATCTTGGCATGTGCATAATCAGTTAATTGATCAGTTATTGATTTAGTGTTGATTTGATTTAGTGTTTGTTTTTTTGCTTAAATTGTTCAAAGAATCTTTAATAAGTTAACAACGTAAAAAGCAAGCTTAATCAGGTTTTAATGCTGCACCATAAAATATTTCCATATTTTAAGCTGACCTGTTTGGGTATTTTAATAATCCTTTAATTGAATATGTGCGTTGATAAATGACATGATTAATTAGCCATATATCATATTATGCTGAATGTGCAACAATTTCATGCGTCTTTTGACAATTTTCATCGAATATGTCGGAATTTAATTATCCGTATGGATTTCCAGCTCGTGCAGCAATGAGAAACCGCAATGAAAATTTGATATGTCACAATTGTCATGAATATAAATTGTGCAAAGAACTTTTTCTCTGTTGTATTTCTTTAAGTATTTTTTTTTGTTTTTATTGAGAAATCAAACACACAAAGGAGTGTGTGTGTGTGTGGGAGTGTTATATTTACCGCAAGTGCTGGATGCCGCGATGTGTGCTATAATAAAAATGAATGCCGAGGTTTTTTGCACAGTGCCAAGGACACGCCCGTGCTTGATGCGATATAATCCACTTGATGCCGGCATTTTGTTGTCGCTCCGCTGATGTTGACGCTGTTCTTCTTATTGTTGTTGTTGTTGCTCTTATTGTTGTTGTCTGCAGTTGCTGTTGTTGTTGTTGCTTATACTCAATCGCTTTCAATCGTTTTGCATATGTAAATCAATTTGATCAATGTTTAAATAATTTCTCCATTTCTCACTGAAACAATTGCACTTGACATTTTGCGTATTCCATTTTTGATTTATTTATTTTGAAATGTAATTAAAATGTTGTCTAAATATTTTAAATTCTTTTCACTCGTTTTTCTCTTGTAATTGCTGTTAATTGATTGAGTCGTTTGAGCTTTGATTAATTGCCAATGCAGATTAATATATTATTTATATTGCACATACACACAGTTGGCTGCATTTTGCTGAATTAACTTGGCTTTAATATTGTTTTTCACTTGGCACCCTTTTATTTATTCCCTCGTTTCTTTTATATTTCTATTATTATTATTTAACTGTCACATTGCCAGTTTATTTGGCTCTCGCT
Source organism: Drosophila suboccidentalis (assembly GCA_037043435.1). Lineage (NCBI taxonomy): Eukaryota > Metazoa > Arthropoda > Insecta > Diptera > Drosophilidae > Drosophila > Drosophila suboccidentalis. The sequence goes on along the minus strand of JBAMBK010000572.1, from coordinate 1,082,863 downwards.
TTCCGCACGAGTCGCACGAGGCAGCTGCCATATGCCACTTGCAACATTTGCCCGGCTGTGGCAAATACTTTTCTTGTAACTGCGATACTCATATTTCACTTGATCCGAGTTGACTTCAAAAATTTCACATTCACATTAAAGGCCGCCAAAGATAACAGTTCGCAGAAGAAAGAGCAGATCAACAAGAGCAGGAAGCGTTTCACAACACGGAGGACAACACGCAACGCGTTCGCCGCTGTGGTCAGAAATTAACTGACTGCACGCGGCGTCCAAGTCAAAGGATGTGGCAAGCTGGCAAGCTGGCAAGCTGGCAAGCAGGCTGCCAGGACAATCGTTCAACCGATTCAAGGCGTCGCTGCTTGCGTCGCTGCTTTCACAGCTGTTGTTGTTGTTGCTGCTGTCGTTGTCGTTGGCGACGCTTGCAAACTTCGGCGCGTTTCAGCTGCTCGAACGACGCTTGTCTGTTTACTTTACGCTTTCGCAAGCGACTGTCGTTGGCTCTGGCTGGAACACGGATACGGACACGGCCGACGCAGCAGCAGCCGACGCAGCCAGCGCAGCAGCAGCAGCATCGACATCGACATCACAATGGCCAAGCATTTGTAGTCTGCGTCTGCACAGGCAGCGACGCCAGCAGCAGCAGCAGCAGCTCTCTCAATTTTACGTTTACTCTCTCTTTTGTTTTTGTCGCTCTCTCTCTCGATTTATGGCAGCTTCACTTCGCTGCGCTCGCAGTGCGTGAAATTGGACCACGGAGGATAACTCTGACAAGCATCGTGATAAGCCACGTTCCACTTGCTTATTTGGCGGTCTGTCGCCCAATGGACTCGAGCTTATTGTAGACTATAATTAATAATTTACATTTAAACAAAAGATATATTTAAATAAAGTATTACAGCTATTCATTGTGACTTAAAAATATTATTATTTAATAATAACAATTAACTATATTTTTATATTTAAAGCTAAACTTCTTTATTTACCTAATCATATTTTGTAGCACACTATTCATTACGATTTCATTTTAATTGAAAGCCTTTAATATTAATTATTATTTTGGCGACCTTTCAAGTAGTATGAGAATTGATTTTAGATAGCTAGATGTCTGGTCCCAGATCTGGTCCTAGCTTAATCTATCTAAAATCAACTATTAATCATAATTAAAGTTTGTTATTAATTCAGTTAAATATGTATGTATATACATTTTTTTCAGAAGGCCAACGGATAATTTTTTTTATAAAATGTAATAGCTTTTTCTATATACGTCTCATTAATTGAATTATACAAAGTAATTCAGCAAACATTTAAAACACTTTCAGAATCTTTTCTCAAATTTGTATAACTTTTATTTCTTAAACAACACAAATCAAAGAGTCTAGTTAATTTAATAAACAAGCTGCTTTTCAGTTAGTTTTGTGCTCTTAATTGATGCTGTGGTCAAAAGAACAGCTGTTCCACTATTTATAGCAAACATAGCAAACTCTTTCAAACTTGCTCACTCTCTCTCTCTCTCTCTCTCTCTCTGTCAGAGTCGCTCTCTCTAGCGATTGTGCGCACTACACATGTTGCCATAAAAAGTGTCTCTCAGTTTTTGTCTCTCGTTTCCGGTTCGATTCGTTGCGTGTTCGTCTCGTGTTTCGACATCTGCAAACAAACCCCAAAAACCGCTTTAATTTGGGTTATTGTGCTGAAATTAGTAAAGGGCCAAGTTTTTCCTTTGGCCACCCCCCAACCTCCATACCCTACCACCCAACACACTGCAGGTCCTCTAAAAACTTGAATAGCCTGCGTAACCGATTTTGGGGTAACACGCATAGTCTGGAGTTTTAGGTAAATAGCTAGAAATGTTTAGCATACTTTTTTGGTAGCTGCAGTTGCATTGGCCAAAACAGATTGACGCAGCTTAGCTGTGCTTTAGATGTGAGTTGGTCAAGTTTTTATAAATCTCCAGCACACTGATACCACATTAATTTTCTCATGGCCCAAAACCAGCAGCTCAAGTCCAAAACGAACGTTAATTTTTTGCCCATTGGCTAATAAATGGCCCACAATTTCCAGCTAAAGCACATAAAAAGTTACATTCTGTCCAACTCTTACTTTCATATACACACACACACACACTCAAATAATCTCTCTGTGTGTTTTTGTGTGTGCTTTCATTATCTAAAAACAAGAAAATCACAGACAATCAGTTAGCGCTGCGTAGGAAATAAACTCGTCAAGAGTTTTGTGTTTTAACGGAGCCAAAAGAGCAGCGAGCAGAAAAGTTACACTGGAGGACAGACGGACAGACCGGCAGTCATTGTGCGGGCTGAAAGTTTGTCGGCTCGGAGTTCAGTTGACGCCAGTTGTTATTGTTGTTGTTGTTGTTACTTCCGTCGCTTTTGCCCAGTTTGCAGTCAGTCAATGCTATGTCATTATTTTCATTTATTGGCACAATCAGTCAACGTTTTATTTCCGGAATGTAATTAGGTAAACACACACACACTCGCACACACTCGCAGATACGCCGGAAATACACACAGAGAGTGTGTGTGTGTTGTGCAGCTCAAAGGACACACAGGATGTGAGAGCATTCGCCTTGTGCACAAAGTATTCTTTACGAGGCTCATGCTAATGTCTCATATGACATTGCATTAGTATACAATTGTGCCTGTAGTTGTGGCAGAGAGACAGCGAGAGAATGAGAGAGAGAGAGAGAGGGAAGAGGCGGAAGGGGCGTGGTTCCCATACGGTAGTATTCACAGTGTACACTTGTCTGGCGGCTCGAGTCTGTTTATTTGTCTGCCAGTTGCCCGTCGGCTGGTTAATGAATTGCATTCGCTCGTATCGTGTTTCTAATACCCTAACACTGAAAATGCATTAGCTTTAGCTTCGAGTTCTTTTTTATTCAGATGGATCTGCTTACAAAACATTCGCTAACATAAATAGACGTAGAGTATATAGTAGGAATACTACAAAATTCATGTTTTCTGACAGAAGAAGTTTTTAAATAATGTCTAAATTATATAACAAACACTTTTGTTATTATTTTAATTTAATTTAACTAAAATATACATACACAATTATAGTTCACAATTTGTAAAAGTGTATTTCATAGTCGATTTGCCCGAAACTGTTTTGTGTCTCTTTTGTTTATTGTTGTACCTCAACGCGTACAATGTTGAAATGCTGTTGTTGTTGCAATTCATGAATTTATAACGGGTCAGGGTTCTGCTTTGACTTTCGCTTAATTGCTCTTGACATAGAAAACAACGAAAATTACCAGAACAACAACAACAACAAGTACTGGGAATTACATGCAATCAATAGAATTAATATTAGTTGAAAATATGTATGAAAACCATTGAATATGTTTTTGGGAAAAGGGAAAATTCCCCCCTGCCAATTATTTGCGACTTATGAGTGCACAAATTGAATTTCCCGAAGATAGCGAGAAAATATGTGGTTGAATTTCTGAATAGAAGACAGAAAAAAGATGGGTGAGGTATGCTCAACTAAGAGATAACCTATAAACTGCAAAAGTCAGCTTAATTAGTCGAGCACATGCGGCGTATGAGTAATCTAAGATGATACACATGGCGTATGCTTGATAATTAAATGTTCAATAAACAACGGCAGTTTCAGGCCAGTTATGCTCCTTTATTTTGGTTAAAAGGATATCAAAGCGATGCTGTCGCTCTGAAACGAAAGCTGCCCAAATTGTCTGATTACTCATACGCCACGTGGCAATTGCTCAGCACACGATTCACCTTTGCACCGCTGACATCAAATGATAAAAACATTGCCAGTTGTAAACAGAAGCTGCTGCTGTTCTTGAAATTGAAAACAAATATAGCACAACGGCCAATGTAAAGCAAACAATAACAAAAATGCTTAACAACAATAACATGGCATGGGTGGCAAATTGCGTGGCAATTTCTGATGTGGAAGGGGAAGTGGAAGTGAATTGGGAAGTGGAAGTGGAAGCTGCAGCTTCCAAACTGGCAATTGAGTGAATTTCATACTTGTGCCACCTTTTTAGCTGCATGCCAAAAATTGCCAAAAATAAATTCTCTTTTTCTCCAGTTATCTCTCTCGTTGGCAGAGAAGATGAATTGTTGGGCTCATTCCACCTCGATATCGATGTCTGTGTTTGCTTCGTTTCTGCTTTTTCTGAGCCTGCGAGGCAGAAGAGCCAAAGAGTAGCAAGTGAATTGAAGCGTTCCAGATAGAATTTCGAGCGCAGTAAATTTTTCAATCGACTCGCTAATAAAGGCAATAAATATTCGATGCGATTCGATTCGATTCCATTCGTTTCAAATCGAATTCTTCACGCTGAAGTACAAGTCAGAAGTACATTTCGTATATTTGCAGTTTAATGTTGGGTTGTGTATTATAATTTGACTCGTTCGTCTCTCTTTCTATCTAAGCATAATTTTGCCAAGCACTTGCCCTTAACTTGTTCATTCAGCGGCCAGAGTGAGAGAGACAGAGAATGACGACTGACAGCGAAAATTTCATTACGTTTCATTGCATTTCACGTTAAATTCAATTTAACGTGCTGGTATTTTTCACTCAAACAAAACCAAAAACAAAAACAACAAGCGAAATGAAGTGAAATGAGAAACAAGCAGCCGAAGAAGAAAAGGAAAAACTTGCACTATTTTCTGGTAAACATTTCTGCTGGTGCTGCTGCTGCTGCTGCTGCTTTTCACTTTTCACTTTTCGTCTCGCCTTTTTGTCGCTTGGGCGCAGTAAATAAAAAGCACAATAACAGCAAATACAAATACAAAAGCAAAGAATGAAGAAATTCTCTCTCGCTTTTGCCACCCAAAATGGAAATGTGTCACACAATGTCGTTGTCGTTCTCGTTCTCGTTCTCACTCTCGCTGTCTCTGTCCTTCACAGTTTTGCCTTGCTCGCTCGGGAAATGTGTTAAACGCATAAATGAGCTACAGTCAAGTGAAATTGCATGGCGATGGCTTCTAAATTGCTGACGTTGACGAACTGGCAATAGTTTAAGTTCATTTCGGACAAACACACCGAAATCTGCGTATTATTTATAGACTTCTCTCCTTTCCTTCCTTTCCTCTCTTTTCTCTCTTTGCTCCATTCTTTAGATCAAATGACCAGCTGAAAATAGCAGCACAGCACTTTTCCATACTCTTTTTTCACACAAACACTCACAGCTCATTTTCATTTTCCAGCCGTTGTCAAAGTTTGTCTATCTCCCTCTCTCTCTGTGCGTGTGTGTGTGTGGGCGCCACTTAGCCAAATTGAATATGGAAATTGATTTTTATTGTAATTTTTGTCGATTATTTATATTGAAAGGCAGTCGTGGCCTGACTTAAAACATTGAAATTAGATTCCTTTACCAACGCCATTTGGCATCGATTTTTCTTTTTATTCTTCATACTTTTCCAACCCGATTTCCTTTTTTTTTTTGCAACTGCTGCCCCTCGCGGCATCTTTGGTTAACTTAAGTAGATAGCCAAGTTTCTCGTGGCCTCAAAGTTTATTGAAATATTTAGCCAAAAAGTTCAGTAATAAGCAGCGTTGCCAAAATTAGTCCGTTAAAAATATGCCAGATTTGAATAGTCAAATTTTAAAGAAATAATAAAAATTATGGTACTGCTTTTTTTTAGCATTTTTATTTTATTTCTGAATAAGAATGGAAAGAAGGTAGAAATAAAATAACAGAATGCTTAAAAACAGTACCATATTTTTATATTATTTCTTCCAAATTTTCTTATCATCCGAAAAATTTGACAAATCTATCCTAAAATATGCCAAATTGGCATGACTGGTAATAAGTTGCCAAATCAGAGCGACAAAGATTAAACTCCAATAAAGTAGGAATACCCTTTGCCTGCTCGAGGTTGCCACAAAATGTGGCACGTAATGTGGCTGCAAACTTTCGAGTCGAGTATCCATTTATCGTAAATCACAAATTAAAATGCATTTTTGCGTTACACGCTTTTAATTACAAGTGTAAATGGCAGCTTTGGCTTTGGTCAACGCGGCGTATGCGCAACAACAAAAGACGCACAAAGGCTTAAGTTGCCTGTCCTTCCCCCTCCTCCTCCTCCTCCTCCTCCATTTGGCATTGATTCCCTTTTCAATTTTTGTATGAAATCCTTTCATAGGAAAGTCGTTAATTATTTTCACACACAATATCTCGACTCTGGCCTCGCCTGACGGCCACTTATGGGCCATAATTCTGTGATTTAATTTAAAAAGCTGACAACGCGCCTCTGTTACCTCAACCGCATTGTCCTGCTCCTACTCGTATATCCTTGCTGGCGTATCTCAATCAGTGCCACTGAAAACTACTCTCATAAATGAATAAAAGCGCGAAAATTGCACGTCTTTGGTTTATACGCGTATATATATGTATGTGTGTATATGTATTATACGAGTATCCTGTTAATTATACCCTTGAGTGTGACTCGATTACTTTGGCTCCTTTATGGCTATGGCTACGGCTATGATCCTTCCCGTCCCAGCCCCTGCCCAAAATATGACAATGACAATGCACCTTGCGTATGTCCAAATGCTGCAATTTACGACATAATCCTCCGCTTAACCAGTTCCTCAGACAATGGTCTATACCCTTGGACCGCAAAAAGATGAAGCTGATGATTTCAGCACAGGAATCGAATGATGTTCCTTCTTCTCCTTCTCCCTCTCCTCCCTCCATCCTTTCTGCTGCTCCAGTATCCTTCAGCTGCCTTCTGTTCTTTCGTCCTTTTGTTTGCTGATTGCATTACGTTATCGTCGTTGTCTGTGGCGTTGTCGTTGTCATCCACGTTGTTCTCGTTGTTGTCGTTGTTGTTTTCGGTGTTGTTGTTGTTGTCGAGTGCCTTTTGGCAGAGTGCAAAACTTTTAAATTAAAAGTCTAAAGCTGGCTTATGGCTCAGTTTATATCCGCTTAAGCCGCTTCATTACGACTAACTCAAGCGAGTCAAACACACACACACACACACACACACACACACACATTTACTCACACACACACACAGCTGCACTACAAGTTTCATATTGCATCGTTGGGTTAGTTGGTTACTTGCCTCAGTTATTGTGTTAAAAAGTGAAACAATGAAATTAGTTGGCCAATATCGATGGCAACAGTTAAAATGTAAACTGGCGAGGTTAGTGCCGGCATTGCTCGTGTATCGAAAAAATGAGTGGAACAATTATTTGAAGACTATAATTTTAAATGAAAAATAATACAATAAAAAAGATTAAAATTGGAATTTTTACATTACATAACGCCAATTATTTCATTCATTTCAAAATTATATAATAACTTTTTTCAAAAAAACATTCATTTATTTATAGCACATTTTGTCAGCTTATTTTAACTTGACTGAACTTAAACCTTACACATATGTTATGCCATCTTTGAGGCATTTATTAATAAAAATAACATTAAAAAGAAAAAAGAAAAGGAAAAGACACGTGTGTGTATTTATTAGGCAGCTAATTTGACATCTGTCGTTGTGTTTGTCTTTCCCAAAAATAAATTAAATTCCTTGTGTCAGTTAAAAGAACATTTAACATTTGAACTTCGGCCCCAAGGAAGAAAAACAGACGCAGCCAGAAAACCTGCTGTGACACTTGTCACAATCAGGGCTAAAGGTCGAAGTTCTACATGAGCTGAGAAACCAAATGGGTTCACTTAACACACACACACTGAGAGAGAGAGTAAGGTAGAGAGAGAGAGAGAGATAAAGAAGAGTTGATTCTATATCAAATGTGTGGGCGCTGATGACAGCAACAGTTGCAACTTGTCCCATCAAAATGGCAGCAGCAGTTACGGCATTTGTGCATTCTGTGACCACAGTGAAGCCTCAGCAAACAGCACCAAAAACAATTGGGCCAACTAGTAGGTTATTGAATTAAAAATACCCTTGGATTGAATATTAAAATATGTACATATATTAATAATGCTATATTTACAGCTATTTAAATAAATCTATATTCGTTTCAATCTGTTGATTCAAAAGTCAAACCTTATAATAAACAAATTAGAATATTTCAACTTGTTATGCGTTTAAAAATTAGTTTAATAATAATAAATGCTTAAGTAAAATTAACATTTATGCTTTTCAAGCTGCAATTCCAAAATTCCTCAGCTCATCTAATTTGTTTTGTATATGGTGGAAAAATGTGAAAATCATCAACAAATGCAGACAAGTGCAACTGACGATGTGGCCAGTGGCCAGTGGCAATGGCTGCAACAAAACAGCGACCGAATCTCTGTCAGTTTCGTCAGTTCCGAGCCGGGCAGACGAGGAGCCTAATTAGCTTTCATTGGGGATGCACACGTGTCCGCTAACCTGACGCAATGGTCAGCTGGTGACACAAACATTGGCATTGGGGCACAAATAGTTGCCACGCAGGCGATGGGGCATCAACTGAGCGTTTCCTCTACGTGGGCGGAAACGGAAGCGGATGAGGATGCGGATGCGGATTCTGCGTGCTGCATAGCTACAGTTGCAGGTTCAGTATTCGCATCGTCGAGTTTCACTGATTGCGGACACAGGTGCCACAATTTGACTGTACATATGTGTGTGTGTGTGTGTGAATTCATTGGTTTAAGTGCAAAACGCATCATGTGGTTAGTGGACTTTAATTGCTGTTAGCTGATAGAGATAAAGAGAGAATGAGATAGGGAGAGAGAGAGAGACCAGGTAGATGCAAGTGGCCTCTTGCGAACCATTCAACTTGATTAAAGTTCAGTCAAAAGCAACTAACTAACTAACTAACTAATTCAACTGCGCTGAGATGAGCCTTAAATGCGCTTAAAATGTAACAAAAGCAACGCACTTAAATGTAATAGTCCTCTCTTATCCTGCCTGCAAAATCAACTGTAAACTCTATAAACTTCAACTGTAAATCTACGGCACACAAAAGGCCATGCCCCCAATTCCAAACCCAATCCCATTTCCAGTTCCTAGTCCTAGTTCCAGTTCCCCAACGTGCAATGAAAGCTTTAATAAATTTCCTGAACGCAACTCGCATAAAAACGCCGCGCTTTCAAATGCAAATCTCATTTTCAAACCGCTTTCCTGACCCTTCTCACTTCCTCCTTCTCCCTCCTCGCCAAGCTGCTCTCGAAGGCTTCGCTATTGGAAAATTTAAATCACATTTAACAATCGGATTAAATCTAAATTCAAATGCCGTTTTGCCATTAGGCCACAAAACGTTGTGTTGTAACCTTGTAACCGAATCAAATTCAAGCATTTCCCTCAGCTTTCCATCCTTTAAAAACTGTTTTCATTATTGGTTAACCAAATTTCCATTTCTGTTAAATTTTTTTTTTTTTTTTTGGCGCACATGTGGCGCATTGTTGTAACTATTTAGACGAACATGCAACACGACACGGCAAATGTTATATCGAATTAACATATAACAATCCTGTTACATTTCTGCTTGCGGCCTCCTCTACACAAAAGTTACGTGCGGACAGCAACTACAACAAGACAATCCACAAAAAAAAACACTGCGACACAAGTTCCACATTTTAAATGTTATGCTTTTGATATTTCTATACCCTGTAGAATGCGTAAAATCAAAGAGGAAACACTTCGACACAAAATCATAGTTTAGATCGGTAAAAATTCCATTGACAATAAATACAAATTTATTTAGAGCTTCAGCTCACTTTAATTCACCAAACTACCTCAGATGAAACTCTGACAGGGTATCTACTTGTCTAAATGTAAACGTTGCTACTTTGTTATTATTATTTTTTCATAGAATTGCAGAAATCTCGCATAGTATAGAAATAATTTACAATGAAATAAAATGTGACAGTCAAAAGTTTTACACGCCAACGCCGCGAGTAAATTTGCATAAAAAACTCATTATGAATTTCAATTTAGTGACCGGCAGGAACTTGCAAGGATGCAGCAACAATAACAGAAAATGCGAAAAAAAAAAAAATAAAAAAATTAAAAAAATGGAAAACTCTACAATGAAAATGTGAAAACTCAATGTCGTTTGCATTAGCGCATGTAATAAAAAAAAAAGTGGAGAAATTAAAGTAAAACTTTTAAAATATGTTTTATAAATGTTAGTAATTTTGTTAAGGGGAAAAAAATTATGCTTTTCACAGTGAAATTTATTTGATACTTCTGTTAAATTCAATTTATTTCAGTTTTTGTTGGCCTTAAAAGTCACAAGTTAATTAAAGTTGTAATTTATTTGAATATTTACATTTTTTTGATATTCTATTGTTTTTACGAGCATGAATTGTTAAAGGAAGTGAATTAAATTTTAAATAATGGATGTTTCAAAATAAGATAAAATCTCTAAGCTTTCTTTATTCAGGGTCACTTTTTTATGATGAAGAACACAAAGTCTCTATGTAAATAAGCAAGGTTTGAAATTGCTCATAAAAATGCATGATGTTTGTATTGAATTGACTTCGATGTCTCTGAGAAAATAAATAAATATTAGATTAGATTAAATAAACTTGCAACTTTTTGAATTACTTTTGCATATGAAATTGTTTGCTTTCTATGGGATTATCAATAAATATAGAATAAAGACAAACCATTTTATGATCATGTAAAACTTGAAAGCAAACAACATTTGAAATGACTTAAAGGTATTCAAATTCAATAAGGATTACTTAACATTTTTTTAGTTTTCTATCAGAGTAGAGACATATATAAAATAAATACATTTTTAAATGTTTAAAAATATTTTCTTTAACTGTTGCATTGACGCCACAAATGGCGGTAAGTCTCGTTCTCACATGTCGCGTTTTGCGGTTGTTACAAAATGCTTCGCACTTCGCTTCGATATTGTTGTTGTTGTAGCTTGTTGCTGCTGCTGTTGCTGTTGCTGTTGCTGTTGCAGAATGCAACTGGCTGGCAGGCACTTTTCAAATTAAAACTGCCATTGTGCGTGTCCGTCTAGACCGCCCATTTATTTGCATACAAAGCTCGCAGTCAACAAAGGCGAAACCCCACTGACAACAACAACATCGAGTGGCAGCAGCAGCAGCAACAACAACAACAACAATAGATACAGCAACAATGTGCAATGTCAGTGCTGGTGGTCTTGAAAATGCGCAACACTCATAGCTGCATGTGGCATGTGGCATGTGAGGCATGCGGCATGAAATGCCATTTTTTAATGATAAACTGGCGCAGTGCAAAAGCAGGCAACAAGAATGGGCCAAGGGGATGGAGGGGTGGTAGAGGAAAGGGAGTGTGAATGGGGGCACGTTAAGAGAGTGAGCATTTAATCCGTAGCAGCTCGCCGCATAAATCATTGTGCATTTCGGCGTGTGTAATGAAAATGCTTAACAGCTACTTAAAAAGCAAACAGCGACCCAAAGAGAAAGGGAAGGGGCAGGGGACAGGGAACTGGAAGCAGGCAGCCGCAATACAATGCGCGTGTAAATGACACTTCAAGCCGCATTACATGACGCCCACTCGACGCGAGTACAAACACAAAAAGGTGAGATGATGAGGACAAGAATGTGGCAATGTGGCAAGGTGGCAAGGTGGCAAGGTGGCAAGGTGGCAAGGTGGCAAGGTGACAATGGTTGTCATTAAAAGTGCCAGACATTGAAAATCAACAATCCTCTAACCGAAAGCAGCAGCTGTCGCACTTCAAGGCTCTGACAGCTCAGCGTTAAGCCCTCCACACGTACTCCATATACAGTTAGTCAAATAATTGTTTTGACAAAAAAACAAACATACTTTATTCTGCATAAAAAGGGGATTCTTAGTTTTAATTATTTTTGAAACTTAATTTAAATAAATATTTATATTATAGTTTTTTAATATTTGTTATTACCTTAAATTAAATATATATCTTTTATTATGTCAACATACTTGCTAGACTCAGTGCATACACCTTGGCAACACTGACTTCAAATTAACCAACATTGGCAAAAGGCAAAGTGAAACAAGTACATGTGGCACTTTTTGTCTAACTTCAAGTCTTAATTTGCTTCGCTGTCGTTTTCCCTGTTTGCTGCCTCTCAACTCAAGCAGCTACGTGTGGCAGCCACAGAGACTTGCCCCATCCTCATCCCCATCCCCTCGTTTATAGACCCCTTCAGTAAAGTTGCACCCCGCTTGCACTTTATACTTTTGATTAATCGTTTGAGTTATGCGACGGTTTCAACCCAAAATACATTTTATTTCTGAGGGCTGCTTCGACTTTATTTCTCAAGAGGTGCCTCAACAATGTTTTACCTTATAAATCTTGTTTGGTGTGTCGCATGATATATGAGACTGCCTCACACATCTACATACGCTGTACGTGTCTATACTTATGTGTGTGTGTGTGTGTCTGCTGGCGTGTTGTGATAAATTTGTTGGCAACTGTGAATTCAGCCACTTTTCAAAATTGTTTTGCCAGCTTTCACATCAGAGCCATCTCTGGCTCTGATTTTTAGCCCCCTCCGCCAGCTATGAAAAATGAATTGAATTTGCTTCCTCGTTTTGTTTGCCAATTGAACTGAAAGTTGAAAAAATATTAACACCTCATTCAATTAATGAGTTAACACTCTGGTTACTTAATTAATTCCAATTGAAAACATAAGAAAACTTTGAATATACATGATTAATTAAGCTATGCTTAACAAACACATTTCTTACCTAAAAAATCTTAGTACAGCTTGTGGCCTCTAATATTAGGTAGAATAAAGATAAAAACCAATCGGATAAGAATTGATTCTGCACAAACATTTTATTTAATTGCAAATCTTTCATTTTTTCGAAGAATTTTAAGCTTGTATATTCATAAATAATCTGAATTCTTCCAGGAAAAACCTTATGGTTTTTGTAGATAGTATTCCAGAAAACTGACCAATTATCAACATCTTTAATCAACTATAATAATTTTTTTTTATATATAACTAATTGTTGTGGGCAATTATCAACAGATTTCCTGTGCAAAAAGAAAACTTTTTTTCTTCCTATTGTTTGTTCATAATTTGATAATTGTAAACATTAGATTGGAAACAAAAAGAACCAATCGATAAGGAAATTCATGGAAATGACTTTGTTATTATCGTGAACTGATTAATGCCTTCAAAGTCTGTTATCTATCAATAAGAATTGTGCTATCAGTTCTGGGAAAACATTTGATAACTCTTGATTTACTTTGTAAGTAAACCATTTGGCTAATTTACGACCCAATCTTGTAAATTCTTTAGAGAATTCAATTGACACTTAAACTGTGCGAATTCATTAACAAAAGCTGCAAAACTTCAACGCTGGTGATTCATCGACTTGAAAAAATAGCTCAAAATAAATTCTTATATCATATGTTTGTTTTGATAAGAATGCAGACGTGTAGACACCACTGACAATGCCTTACGGTCTAAATGATAAGGGACAATGGGACATGTGCACTGATTAGTCCAGAGTGGCAATCTATCATGCCAAGTGGGTGTAAGGTATCTACTTACTATTTATAAACTCAGACCTGATATCGAAACAAATGTAATCATCTTAAGACTGCAGAAAGCCAATTAACTTGTACATCTCTTTGTCTATCTTATCTCCGGTTGTGCAGAATTTGCTGCAGTACAGCATGAATTCTGTCTGCTATAAAAGCATCCGCAATTTAAGATGAGCAATTAGTAAACATTTCGAAGTAACAGAAACCTCAAACCTCAATTCAATTCAATTGAAGCAAAATGCAATTGTTCACACGTGTACTATTACTGTCGGTAGCCGTGATTGGCGTAAGTCTTGTAATCGTATCTGGACACTTTAGTGCCCACTTAATCGAATGATGAATGAATGACTTTTATTACAGGCTAACGCGTGGCCAGACCAAAGTCTGCTCCGCATGGTGATGGCTCAGGTGAGCTCCCATTCCATGATCGAGGATCGGGCCATGTCGCCAGCTGAGAGCGCCTGCTACGTGTCCTACAACAATGCCACCAATCAGATTGCCAATCAGTTGAGCAATGCCACCAACAAGTGCGAAGAGGCCGCCAACCGCACCACAATCACCAACTATCAGATCACCAACTCCTCGGTTAATCTCATCCGCAGTCAGTTGCTCAACCTGGAGCAAAACTTGCAACGTTGCAGAAATGAAACCGACAGTGTGCGTCTGATCAACTGCACCGTTTCCTACGTGAGTACCAAAAACAGCAAGTAAAGACTTTGAACTGATGATCCACATTTGTAATCCTTTCAGTTTGACGCAAATCTGAAGTTGCTGGATACCTCCAACTCTCAGGCCTACCAGGTTCAGTCTCAGATTGCAGCCAATTCAAGCAACATTATCGCTCAGCGTTCCAGCTGCGTCAGTGCTGCCATCAGTGAGTCAAAGGTCAAGACCATTGAGGCGGCCAATGCCTACGATAGTTGCCTTACAAAGATTCCCTACCAGCGTGATCAGATTGTGCACCAAGAGCAGCCATCAGCTCAGCCCTCAGAGCAGCCAAAGAATCTGCCCTCAGAGCAGTCAATGAATCAGCCCGGAGAGCACCCAATAAACCAGCCCTCAGAGCAGCCAAAAAATCTGCCCTCAGAGCACTCTATGAATCAGCCTGGAGAGCAGCCATCAGCTCAGCCCTCAGAGCAGCCAATGAACCAGCCCGGAGAGCAGCCAATGAACCAGCCCGGAGAGCAGAATCAGAATCAGCCCGGAGAGCAGCCAATGAATCAGCCTTCAGAGCAGAAGCCCGTCCAGCACTCGCAAAATCAGCCCCAGGCACAGCGTATCAACTAATTGAAAATTGAGATATGGTATTTAAAATGAAACCGATCTTCAGTTTCAATAAGCGCAGAGAATAAAGAGCTTTCAAAATCAATTTACTTGACCTTCTCAATACAACGTATCGAAAATCTTGATACCACCGACTTCGCATTATATTAAATAGCATCAACTATAAATATCCATTGGGTTTGAGTAATCTATGCTGATTGGTAAAAATATATAAGTGTCTTAACAATCGCCATTCCCAGAATTTTTCTTTTTCTACGCAACACTCAAGACTCTTTGGCGTAGATATCGTTTGATTAAGCTATATATATACATATATACCTTTATAAATATATATTTATGCAGATAATTCTAATCATTCATCAGGTGGCTTAGGTACCTTATCACCGAGCGGAAGAACCAACAAAAAATCACTTTGCTGAAAGGGACTTCAAATCGATATTGATATAAAAACAACAAATAGTTGAAACGTCATACTTTTTTTGCTAAAAAATTGATTTAAAATGGTCAGTGGTAGCATTGTCCAACTCAGAAACGAACCGAACCGCCACTATGGAGGTTCTCCGCAAACTTGCAGTGCTTTTCGCACTGTTATTTGTAAGTATTTTCCATATCGTTTCAACCAGTTGGTTGCATAACATCTACACAGATAGTAAAATATATCGTAATACCATTTAAATTCATTAATTCCTTTTTATTTATAGACTTTCACGGCCGCTGAGCCAATTTATTCGAATGCCATCACCAGTGAATTGAGTTTGGGAAACTTGCTGTACGATGCCATCACCGGAGAACTGACACTTCCCGAGCCGAATATCTTGGAGAATCTGGACAAATGTGTCGCCAAATATTCATGGAAAAATGTGGAGATATTGATCAACGCCGGTATCAAGATCCGCGAATGCGGCAATCTGAACAAAAATGACCTGCAGAACTTCATGCAGCAAACGAGCTCATCGGGAGTCAAGGACTCTTTCAAGCAGCAGTCGATCGCCTGTAACTCCCGCAACTGTTATGCCGATCTGGTAAGAAAGGACTTTCAACCATTTGCTTGGTCAGAATCTAATGGAATGGAGTTTCTTTTAGGTCATGAATCTGTTTGCCGAGGTGCGTCCCTTGCATAAGAATTTCTGGCAAATCCAACGTTGTGTCAATCATGAACTGGAGAAAACTATGCACAACTTAAGGAGGTCGTTCATCAGCTTGGAGAACTGCGTTTCCGAATCACCAAGAGGACAAAACACCACTGAGGGTCCTGGATTGAACAACACAACTCCTAGCTGGACTGGCCCTACTCCAATCTGGAATGCAACCACTCCAGGCTGGACTGGCCCTACTCCAATCTGGAATTGGACATCACCAAGCTGGAACTGGACAGATCCCACCTGGAGCACTCCAAGCTGGAACTGGACACAACCTACCTGGAGCACCCCTAGCTGGAACTGGACACAACCTACCTGGAGCACCCCTAGCTGGAACTGGACACAACCTACCTGGAGCACCCCAAGCTGGAACTGGACACAACCTACCGGGAGCACCCCTAGCTGGAACTGGACAGATCCTACCTGGAGCACCCCTAGCTGGAATGCAAGTACTCCCACCCCAAGCTGGAATGCAACCACCCCAAACTGGAACTTCACTACCCCAAGCTGGAATGAGACTACCCCCAACTGGAATGCAACTACTCCAACCTGGAGCACACCTAGCTGGAACTTCACTACCCCAAGCTGGAATGAGACTACCCCCAACTGGAATGCAACTACTCCAACCTGGAGCACACCTAGCTGGAACTTCACTACCCCAAGCTGGAATGAGACTACCCCCAACTGGAATGGAACTACTCCAACCTGGAGCACACCTAGCTGGAATGTCACTACCCCGAGCTGGAATGAGACCACCCCCAACTGGAACTTCACTACCCCAAGCTGGAATGAAACCACCCCAAACTGGAACTTCACTACCCCAAGCTGGAATGAGACTACCCCTAACTGGAACTTCACTACCCCAAGCTGGAATGAGACTACCCCAAACTGGAACTACACTACCCCAAGCTGGAATGAGACTACCCCCAACTGGAACTTCACTACCCCAAGCTGGAATGAGACTACCCCAAACTGGAACTTTACTACCCCAAGCTGGAATGAGACTACCCCTAACTGGAACTTCACTACCCCAAGCTGGAATGAGACTACCCCTAACTGGAACTTCACTACCCCAAGCTGGAATGAGACTACCCCAAACTGGAACTTCACTACCCCAAGCTGGAATGAGACTACCCCTAACTGGAACTTCACTACCCCAAGCTGGAATGAGACTACTCCCAACTGGAACTTCACTACCCCAAGCTGGAATGAGACTACCCCAAACTGGAACTTCACTACCCCAAGCTGGAATGAGACTACCCCTAACTGGAACTTCACTACCCCAAGCTGGAATGCGACTACCCCCAACTGGAATGGAACTACTCCAACCTGGAGCACACCTAGCTGGAATGTCACTACCCCGAGCTGGAATGAGACCACCTCCAACGGGAATGCGACTACCCCAAGCTGGAATACGACAGAGGCAACAAGGCCCACTGAAGTTCCAGCAACCACAACTACGAAAAGTTGGTGGGAAAATATATGGCATGACCTTGGACTCTAAGTATTTTCCTTAGATCCCTGCCAGCACCATTTTTAAATTAAACAATCAGTTAACTTAGTAATAAATTGAACAGCAATGAAATGTATGTATATACTCAAATAATCTTAATTATGCCCAAGCGGGCCAATGAATGTCCAATAATATGATAAGTTATCAGTTTCAATTGCAAAGGAGAGAAACAAGAACAAAACGAACGATAAGGAGATGGCAAAAAAATGTGTTTATGGCAGTAAAAGCCACAAATTGGCAACGCCCACATAGCTGCGGCTTGACTTGGTCAGCGCCTGATTAAGATTTATTAGCCAACTGAGGACCACGTGTCGCAGACGGCTCCACAAAATGATGGATTTGAGTGAACCGTCAGCAAAATATTGTACAATGCGAGGGTAAAAAGAGAAGCAAAGGCATAAGTAAAGAAAGACAAAGAAAGAAATTGAAGGGAAGGCAAGAATGCCAATAAGTGAAGGAGGAACGTGAAAGCGAGCAGCAATAATTAGTTACACTCGGCGGGGCTAAATAATGAGCTGGCTGTCAGCATCTTGCGCCGCAGGCTGAGCATCAGATCTCCTGTTAAACGGCTAAGTAGTTTTTTTTTTCCATCTAACAAGCACCAAAAAAGACCAATAAAATAATCATAGTTAAAGCAAAAGTTACGAGATGAAGTTGAAAGCCGGGCAAAAGTTTAATAATTGCGGACAGCATTCAAGCTTAGCTGAAGAACTATGTACCTGTATTATTCAACGATGTCTGACATTTGCATAACCCTAGCACGTATGTATGTGTCTCTCTTAGTGTGTGAGTGTGGTTACAAGCATTGTGCATACAAAGGCAATCTGACCTAAACAATGAGAGTATGCGCAAAACTTTTAACCTCAGCTCCAGTAGATAAATCAAGCTGGATCATCGCCCTCGGCATTCATTGTCCACACCACAGTGCCATTGTCTCTTTGGGTGTAAATTTCAGAAGGTGTACTGATGTGTTCGTGTGTGTGTGTGTGTGGGTGTACATGTGTGTGTGCACTTGCTGCAGGTGCTGCAGATACACTCGATTTGCGATTTGCGGCCTGGATTGGTGCTAAAGTTGCTGCCAACACCATTGACCACTGAGTCCAACATTGTGAATCTGTGACCTGGCCAAAAGGCAATAAATTATGCCAGCACCTCAAACTCCTCCCTCGCACCTCGCTCTGTTCATGTTGCGTCTGTGTAAATATTTTTTTCTATTTAACTGGACTGATAACCTTTAGACGGGGACAGCTTGATTAAAGTTTTAATCAAAATGCTCAAATTAAAGTGATCAATTAGCATTAATAGCAGGCAAAGTTCATAAAAGAAATCGTAATGCGCCAATCAAGAGAAAAGAGCATTCGATAAATAATTCAAAGAAACAAAAGAAGAAGAAAAAGTGATTAGATTACGGACAAAAGGGTTTTTTCTTAAGCATATAATAAGTTAAACAACAAACGAAAGATTAAAGAAAGCGTTCGTTGACTTCAAGATACCCTGACTCTTGAAAAAATTAAAAATAAAATATATAAATAAATGAAGACTTGGTTTTTTAAGTCTTACGTGTAAGCTCGTAGTCGGGTATGTCCATTCAGAGCGCAAAAAAATGCTTAGCCGTTTTATTTTATGAAAATCAAAAAGTTTTCGAGAATACAACATAATCGTAAACTTTAATGATATGAATGGCCAGCGGGTAAGCGGTCGTATCTCTTAAATGGCCAATTAAGATTTCTTTTTCTTAAAACAAAAAAAAAAAGGAACCTTAACTTAGACTTAAACAGGGCGACGGCAGCACAAGTCAAAGACAGCAAACTGAAAATTAGTAAGTCATTAAAGTGAAACGCCTGCCCGTTAAAAAGGCCAACAACAGCATGAATAACTTGAGATGAGAAAAGACGAAAAGCGACGCGCTTCAACCAGGTGGCAAGTGGCAAGTACTGCTGTGAGACACTGTGACTGTGTGTGAGAGAGAGAGGGGCAACAGCAGCTGACAGACTGACGTTTAGGTAACTAATAGGCCTTATTTGCATGTTAATTGCTCTTGACTAAGTCAACAGCAGCAAAAGCAACGGCAACAGCATCAGCAACGAGCGTAAACGACAGCAGAAAAGTATTCTAATAACGGCAGCACAACGCGAATAATGAGAAATGAGGCAAAAATGTCGAAGAGGCAACAACTGACAACAGCGAAAAGAAAGACGCGAAACGAAATGTTGCATGAATACGGCATCAGGCAACGTGACGCTTCAAAGTCGGCAACTCTCGTTAAACAAACACATTAAATTTGTGGGGGCCGCTGAAAAGTATGCAACACTTTTTTCCCCATCAAGTCAAAAACCCCAAATGTCGTGTCACTGCCATTAACAGTTAAATGTGCTCAATGCGCATGCAAATAAATTACCGTTATGTAGGTATTTCGCTCTTTCAATTCCATCGTAATTGTTTTGTTTGCATTTTCGGGAATGCGCCGGGAATATTTATGCATTTTTCAGGCGCACCCAGCGAAGCGTTAACAATTTCCAAAGGGCTGGAAAAAGGGGAAGGGAAATGACAGCAGCAATTGTGCAACATTTTGCATTTGTTGCAACTATTTTTGTGCATATTTTAAATTACTTTCAGTCCCCCAAACACACACACACATACGAGCACAGACTTGTATGTTACATTGAACTTTTGCTAATGCCATAAATGAAAAGTTTTGCATATTATTCTAATTATTTAAGATATGCAAGGGGAAGTACATTTTCCTTGATTTACACATACAAATGGAATACCATTATGCCACAAACAGATTCAAATTTGTTGTAGTATAAATCAAAGCTGCTGTCATTCTAATTAAATTTGATTTCGTATGCTTAATTTTTGTTATTTTTGTCAAGTTCATTTCGATAACATGTTCACACAATCAATTTGAGTCTTTTGGCTTTCGACATTCAGTTTTCCGGTTACAATGGCAACCACTCGTGGAGTGGTTGTGGTAACCACATTAATTGCTCATAAAACGTTTCCTCCCATTTTGTTGAATCGATCAAAGTTAATTGGCCTGCGACCGCCATTTGCATGTCATGCATATTTAATAAACAAAGCAGAAAAAAGTCGGCATAAAATATAAAAAATATTCGCAACAGCAAATTAACATACAGAAACGACAAACGACACGCAATCACACCAACAAGAATAATAGTATAAATTAAGTAAGAGTTTTGTTTAAATGTTGCTAGCAATCAAAGGATACCCTGTAAGCCACAATATTTAATATAAACAATATTTGAGAAATATAAAAAAACGAGATAAGAAAAGTGTAACTTCATTTTCCTTTATTACTCTTGCAAAACTTTAATATACCCCCTACACCCAGTGTAGGGTATTTAATGTTTATAAAAAATAGTATATGCACTGCGTGCTCTGATGCAGTTTGCAAAGAACTACAAAATTAAGTAATGCCGCATAAAATGAGCATATCATTTGGCAATAATTTGTGATCACGAAACAACGCTGAAAATCAAATTAGTTAGGGAAATCAGCAACAGAGCATAATAAAAAACGGAACAGTTTGAAAATGTACGGAGCTTGTATTCAGTTTTAGCACATCATAAATAAACCATTAGCTGACAATAAGAGAATGGTAAGTAAGCAGGTGGACGAGGTGGGGAGGAGGAGGAAAACTTCAACCCTTGGAAGACAAACTCTTTTCAGTTTTCAGTCTTCGGTTTGTGCCACGTGCCGTTTTCTTCTTTATGTGCCGCATACATATTTAAAAATCACATGCTATAAAATTTGTAATTTGTATAGTGTGTGCTGGCTGTGTGTGTGTGTGGGTGTGTTTGTGGGCTTGTGTGTGTTTGCGGCAAGGTGTGAAGCCAGGCGAACCCATAAAATAAGTGCCAAGCTGGTAAATGTATTCCAAACGCAGCTCCAATACAATCACCACGACACGAGAGTTTATACTCGCACTTGCACAACTACTTGCCAATCGCGAGGGTAGTTCCAAAAGTTATAAAAATATTAAGAGATTTCAAAACATGTAATCGAAAATACCCATATATCAAGAAATCAGCCGTAATCTGTGCATCATTAAGCTCTCTTCAAGCAGCCCTCGTTTGACTAAAATAAACTTTCTTTAACTATTAGAAAATGAAAACTTAGAAGGCTTCCACGCTTCAAAAGATTCTGTTGGGCTGTGACATTTAATGGGCGCACTTGTGGATTTATGGGCATGGCCGTCGGCTATCTTTAGCTTTTTAAATACTTGAGCAGCGGATGAAGAAAGCAATTTGAAGTGATGCCTATTGAAAGAACTGGACTCTGGAGCGTGAACTTTATCAGAAGCATAACCCGAGGCAATGCTTATAAACTGAGCACAGTGCTCATTGATTAATTAACTATTTAGAGAGCCGTCTGGTTTATCAGGCGATTGCGCTTTTGAGGCAGCAGACACCGCAGGCATTGTCCATAAATTCACAAGTACTTGGCTAAGACTGCAGCTTAGTGGAAGTCTCCTAAAGCATACTCGTAGAAGATGCTGCCACTGCCACAGTTGCTACAGTTGCCACACCGTTGGCGGTGCCGCCACATTGCCATAAATTTGCGCGCTTAATACAATGTCGCCTCAGCCGGGCCCATATAATGGCCTAAGTAAGTGGTTAGCGGTAGTCAACACTTGCGGACGCCATCTTAGCCGCAAATGCGCGAGGCTTCAACTCCATTAAATTGTCGAATGCTTCGCGGCGGAAGGCAGAACGAGTGGGAAGGGAAAGGAAGGGGAACAGAAGATGGGCGGAGAAAAAAAACAAAGTAAGAAAATTTTATGCCATTGGATTTAAATGCGCAACAGACGCAATCGCAGCCAGTTAAAATGGGAAACGAATGAAAAGCTCAAATAGCTCCAAAAGGAATGCCTAACTATAATACTACCCTGTACTTATTTATAAAGTAAGTATGATTGAATTTATTAGTGAGTTAAATAAATTAATTTAGTTTCTTTTGCTTATAAGATAAAAGAAACTAGCCCAACTTTTACAGGGTATCTCAAAAAAAAGAAGGTATACTATATCCACGAATCGTGTAATTTAACTTTACAACTGTTTAATTTACTGCAATTTTATGGGGTCCAGGCAGGGCGCAAATGGTGCAAGCTGATTGAAATAAATCGAAACTTAATGCTCCTGGCATTGAAAAACTTATTTTTCCGGCTGTGCTGTAAATTGAATTACGCATACGCCGCGTGGTTCACACACTGCCAGGCATTATTTTCAATTAAATCATAAAATATGTTGTCAATTATTTTCTGTAGCATTTGCCAATTTATTAGTTAAATATTAATCAAAACTCATATTTATCATATCATATAATCTGAACGAATTATGATTTCGCATAATTAGAAGACAAAAGATTCAATCAACTGCAACAGAAAGAGAGAAACTCTATCATCATCATCATTGTTATTATTATGATTGTCATTATAATTGGTAACGGGCACTGTATCTGTTTTAATGAATGGATAACTTGTTTCAGGTTTCTATGCGAAGCTGAACACACAAATTCACATAAATTTGCGGGGTTATAACTGCAACGCGGTAATCGCTTTTCGGTAATGTGGTTGTTATTGTTTTTGTTTTGTTTGTTGTTGTACTTCCCTTCCCCTTTTGTTGAATTTGCTGTTGTTGTACAATACTCGATGGTGTAGCGGAGTTTTTGTGGCTCGTGTGGCACAAAACTGGCTGTCTGTTTTCTATGTGCATGCGGTTGACTGCATTTGTTTATATTTTGTGGATTGTGGCCATTTATGGTCCGCTTTGAGCCGACTCAGCGGAAGCCATAATGTCCATTTAATGTGCCCACAATAATCGTAATGCAACAAATCCATGAGCCAGACAAATATATGCATATATTGTATACCTGCCAACATTGCACTATTCTTTGTGATTTGCAATTCATTGAAGAGTTTTCAAAAATACATGCATGCAAATTCATCGCATTATTTATTCCCTTTGATGTTTAAAAAAGCAAGAATATAAAATAAATAAAAGTTAGGTTAATTAACAAAAATAAGTAAAAGCGTATTAAGAAGAGAAAACAATAAATGAAAACAAATATGTCAATGGTAAAGATTATAATAATGCTAAAAATAATAATAAAAAACCATAAATGCATTTCAATTAAATCAGTAATTAATTGGAAGAGCATTAAAATGAAAGTTGTATTGAAATTGTGTTTGATTCATTGAAGCTTTTCAATGAAACATTTGCAAGGACAGTATAAGAAACAAAAGGATGCACGCCTAACGTGTTTTTCCTTTTGTTATTATTTTTTTTTCTTTTTCTTTATTTTAATTAAAAATTTGCTCTTTTGCTGCTGCTTTTATTGTTGCTGCTTCTGTTACTGTTGTTTCTGTTGTTGCTGTAGTTGTTGTTGTTGTTGTTGAGTGTAAAGGACAAGCTAAGGAGACTGGCAGGCTGTGCAGTTTGCGCTGAGATTAAAATCAATGTCCTGCCAGCATTTGCCTCGACCCGCCCCCTCTTGCCCAAGTCAGGGCCGAGCTGAAGGCTGACAGTGGGATAGTGGGACAGTGGGACACTGTGACAGTGGTGTACAGTGGGACGGTGTGACACACAATAAATTTCATATTGCCATAGGACATAAAAGGGCGTGTATAATATGCAAACACAATCAACGCGTCAGGACAGTTGTGTTAGCTGCACACGCACCGACGACAGACGAAGGGCCAGCGGAAGGGGTTAGGAAAAAGGGACTCGAAATGAAAGAAAGTCGCCGTCAAGCCCACAGAGAGAGAGAGGGAGAGCGGGAGAAAGCGAGTGGGAGTAGCATGACAATTCGAATGAAGCTGAGTACGAGAAACACACACACTTACAACTAACTGCAAAGCAAAACTTTGAAGTGCCCAAGCAGGCACATATTGTGCATGTGTCTGTGTGTTAGTGTAGCCTGTATGGGTGTGAGAGTGTGTGTGTGTGTGTGTGCGCATAAAGCAAAGCAATATAAAAGGAAATAAACCGGCGACAGCGCTGCCAGGCAGCCAGCCTGAATATGAGCACAAACTAAACGAAAGCATATAAAAAAAAAACGAGAAACAACAAGAAAAATATATATAAAAAAAAGAAAAATAAAATAAAAACAGAGAAAGAGTGCAAGAGAAAGACAGAGCAAAAAGTTTTTTATGTAGAGACGTGCAGAAATTTTTAATTTGCGGTTTGCTGCTGCTGCTGCAAAAGTGGGAAGAACTCGGTCTTTATGCGTGCCCAGAACTCCGAGCAGAGTCCAAAAGTAAAGCCAGTAAGGAGAGAACTTGACTCGCTTGAAGAGCAAGAGTGAAAGAGAGAGAGATAGGGGTGGGGGAAATAGTATGCCGCTTATTATGATTTACATATTTTCTATGCCAGGCTTTTGCCCAGAGGCTGCCTTCGAGTGCTCGAGACTAACACATACATATACAAAAGGGATAGGGCAAATGCAAAGCGTAGATTGTAATTAAAGTTCACGAGGTCAAAGCGAGAGGCAAGCTGCTGCTGCTGCTGCTGCTGCTACTCCTAACATCGATGGACCAGTTGCCGCCTTATGTTGCCCCTCCCTTAGTTGCCCCTATCGCCTCGTAGTTGCATTGTTGCATCCTCTTCGCTCGGCATATTCATAGCATACATTCAAGCATTCAAACATTCGTACATTCAGGCGCGCCATGGCACAATATCCTTCTCCTGAGCTGCAAACGAGTTAAGTGCACTCTAAAATATGTGGCCTCGCGTTCAGTTGAGTTCTGTTCTGTTCTGTTCTGTTAAGTTAAGTTAAGTTGAGTCCTTGCTGTTTGCAGTTGTCCTCCGTCCGTCTACGCAAGAAAACGCAACTATGCGGAGTGTCTGACTGTGTGTGTCTGTGTGTGGTGTGTGTGTCTGGTGTGTGTGTGGTGTGTGTGTGGCATCTGCAACTTCCGCAACGTCTGTCATTTGCATATTTAAATTGCAGCCAAGCAGATTGTCATCAACGCGTTTTAAATGTTGATAAATGCGTGCCATAATTTTATGTTCCACTCTGTCCCTCTACTCCCTGCCCTCCTACCTCCTACCTCCCTCCCCCCTCTCCTCCCCTGTCGTCTGCCTGTCTGTTTGCAATGCACATTTTAAATGCTCAACACGGCGTATGAGTAACTTCTGCCAGCTGACATTGCCCCTGCTGATGATTAGCAAACTGAAACTTTTTCCATTTACTTATAAGCAGCTCCCTTGTTTTCATTTTATAAGCTCTAAATGCCAATAAATCGCTTTACTGACAACAAGTTGACATTGTGTCTGATTGAAGCAAAGTATTTATACTAAAGCGACAATCAAAATCAATAAGAACGTCTTTGAGAAATGCTACAATAAAATGCCCTATCAAATCTTTATTTAGATTTGATGAGATTTAATCAAAGCAAATTAATTTTATCGAGTCCGACTCTGATTATACGGCTCAAAATATAATATTACTAATGAATTGGAAAAGTTGAAAATATGTTTGCAAGGCCAAAGCTCCATATAAAAAAAAAGGGTTGCAAACATGCTCGAAATTATTGTGTAAGGCCATTTCTAAACCTATGTACGCTGTACCTAAATATGGGCAGCTCAGAATATTTTCCGGCGTTTTACAACACTGTTTGGTAAACAGATAGCATCTTTTTTTAGACCTTTCAAAACATCGATTGAATCGTTGTTTCGACTAGTCGAAATCTTTTTGAACAGAAATGGCGACCAACAAGCAGCAAAATAAAAGCCAAATTGAGATCTTGGAACACAAAGATCGAATTAGACTTGTTGAAGAGATGCAACAGAGGTCAATATTGTGGGATTTGACCGAAAAAAAAAACATTTTGATGGGATTTTTATAATTAATAATTTTTAATTTAATAATTAGGGTATTAGTCGCTGCTACTTCTATTATCCTGTCCATTTCGTCCATTTTCTCTTTATTTTTGTGCTCAATGTTATTTATTTGTTTGTTGTGCACAGCTGAAGAACAGTGTGACCACAGCAGCATAAGACCAACAATCTCTCAACTTTTTAGTGATTTTTGGTATTATGCTGTCACACTGAAGTTTGTAAGGCCGGACTTCAAAACATCAAACATTCTGAGCGCCCAAAATGTTTTCAGCTAGAGTGTACTACGCTTTAAGAAATATTATTGAGTTTTAAATCTATTTATTTAAGTCTCATTTTGTAAACATTTACACTTTATACTTTGAAACAGAAAAAGTTACTTATATTCTTTTAAAAGACTTCACAGCATACAACATATCTCACTTTTGGCAAGCATATCAAAAAGTAATGCCTTTCATTTAATTTTTCAAACAGAGCCTAACGTACCTTGAAGTTCACTTTGATCTACAAACGTTAGCAACCTTCTCTGACCTTCCTCGGTAAGGGTATAAAAATATCATTAGCAATTGCAGATTGCTGACTGCAAAACAATCGACTGGTCAAATGCCGCGCTTTTTGCCACAGGATACGATGCTCACACACACACACACACACACACACACACACAGTTCCCTATGACTAAAAGTGTGCTTGAAAAATTATGCAGACACTGTGTTTGGTCCTTGGCGTTTGGTTGGGTCCTTGCCTATGCTCTGCTCCTTGGTCCTTGGTCCTTGGGCGCTTATTTAACAGTTGTGACAAAAAAGTTTGTCACGTCACAAAAAGCATTTCAAGCAGCAAAAATTCAACACTTTGTTAAAATGTCAAATGAAACATGTCATTTATCATGCCGGCACTGGCACTTACACTTGCCCCCCAGCCCCGTGCCTGCCACATGCCACACATAAAGAGAGAGGGAGAGAGCGTTAGAGGGAGAGGGAGATAGAGAGAGATACGTACCGCAGTGCGTTGAGAGTGCATATATCCTGTGTCGCTCTTATCTGTTTTAACAAGCGTTACACTTTCAGCAAATACGTTTATGCCTCGCCGCGGAGCACAAGCTGAAGGGGGGGAGGGGGAAAACGGAGATGGAGGAAGAGAAAGACAAGGAGGAGAAGAGCGACAAACAACCGCACGCTGTTCCGGGCTCTTCCGGTTGGTATTTCTTGTGCTTCAGTTACAGTTACACCGACAGCTTCAGCAAGGAGGAGAACTAGGATCCGTTGCCGCTGCCGTTGCCGTTGCCGTTGCCGTTGCCGTTGACATTGCTTAAGTGCGGGTCCAACCTTTTCGCACTCGAACGCAGCGTCGAAACATTTTCAGTGGTAATTTTTTCAACTTTTTTTGAAGTGTGCAACAGCGGCAGCGCAATGCCAGGCAAAAGGCACAAAGGCACGCCCACACTGGCTGCTAAAACTACACACACACACATAGAGACCACAGTCAACACATTTCAAGCAGCTGCTCGTTGTGTGCAACCCGCGACAAGGCATTTAAAATTGAAACAAATTGTGAATGATGCCGTGGGACGAAACAGAACGAAAACCAGAGCTAGAAGCCTTTTTTCTCTAGCCACAAAATATAGCGAGCATACCTCATTCAGCAGCTAGTGTATCCTTGTATCCCTCTATGCTTGTATCCTTGTACTCCTTGTACTCCTCGTTGCTGCTCTGTTTGTTTCTCTAACTCTCTTGACGGTTTGCTTTATTGCTATTTGCTTTTTGTACACCAAACACACACACACACACATCTTACATTCCACACTCTATGAATATGTAAGAGTACATTCATACTATTCATTCATTCATTTAAGCATCGTTCCACCATTTGGCTGGGAACTTCAAGAACTTTGTTACAAGCGGCAACTCGGACTTGCGTAATTGCGAATTTAGATTACAAAATCGTAACATGAGGAATTTTGCAGAAACCTCAAGAACTTACTTCATATTCGTGAATATTCATAAGCCACTCAGCTCAGCTCAGCTCAGTCGCTACTTTCTACTTTCTGATAACAAGCAAACATGACAAAACATGTTCCACTAACAGTATTCGTACACTCGCATGTGTTGTGTACGAATGTGTATCAAAACACTCTTGTCACGTTTTGTTGACACTTGTTCATTTGATGCCTTCATATTTTCCAGACTGCCTTCAGGAATTTTATTTCTGTCTTGACTTGGTTTCAAGCTTAAAGAGAAAACTCTAATTAATTGATAAACTGTGAGATTTTAGACTTCAAGCTCAATATCATTTACATATTTTTATTTATTTCAGTTTTTTTATATTTATTTATTTATTTAATATCAACTAAGAGCAGTTAAGAACTTAATATGATATTAAACTTAAGCTAAATTTAAGCTGAAAGGATAAATCATTCAATTCATCTAATCAAAAACTTGTAAGCCATAAGCGTTTGCCATAAAATATTTAAGCTCACTTTTAGTTTATAAATCTCGTTCCTCTGAAAATATGAAATTTGTGCATTTGCCACAATCGCTGGCATTGCACAAATGCCACAAATGACACAGCATACCTATGTGGCTAAGCCAGTAACTCAACCAAAAATGAAAAAACAAAAAAGTAAGATAAAAAATAAAATAAAGTCTGCCCTATCGCTCGTTTAATGCACTTCAAATTGACAAGTAAAACCGCAAACATTTGCTGACCCAAAAAATATTCATAGTCAATGTGAAAAACGTTCGGCCAATAAAGTAAAAATTGCCCAAAAATAAGAATAAAAAAAGAAAAAAGAAAAATGCGCTACATTTTAACTGGACAGCTGCAAGTACAGTAAAAAATCGAAAAATTGAAAAAGGGAAAAGCATAAACAAAGTCGCACACATATGCATATGTACATATATGTATGTATAAGTACATATATATTTTAAAATGGGCAACAAAAAAGTGTAAGCATTTAAGTGGCCTGAGGCAGAGGCAGCGGCAGAGGCAGCGGCAGCGGCAGAGAGACTGTGGCAGTAAAGTAAACGCTGAGGCTGAAACGTTGCCAACTCACTAAAAATGTTGAAATGTGGCTGCAAATAAAGCGCGGAGACACGCAGCGTGCGCTGCATTGAAACAAAGCCAAGTCATAAAAATAAATATAAATTTAACAATTCTCGTTTTTTGTTTTTTTTTTTTCGTTTTTTTTTCGGTTTTGGGGCACAACACGTATACGCAGTGTAAACGCTGGTGGCAGTTGCCACGCCCCAAATGTCACAGCAGCAACAGCAGCAACAGCAGCAGAGGCATGTGTCAGTCGGTCAGCCGAAAAACACGTAAGCATGCAATTAATATATGAGTGATTGACTAGCAGTTACCCTATAGTCAGTTGTGATATAGAATTTTATTCAAAATTAATTGATATAGACTTTCCCTGTAGTTGCCTAGTAAAACCATAATTTGTTGTTATTTGATTGACTAGATAATACCCTGCAGTTATTTATGAGAGCAATGTTTCATCAATTTAACGGGATAGCCATGTGTTTTTGGGCTGATCGCCTATTATTTAATTAAAAATACAACACTATAATAAATTCAAGTTTTATAAACGTAACTTTTTCAAGAGTGATTGACTAGCAAATACCCTTTAATTAACATAATCAAACCTAACACACAATCAACTATAGGTCTGTTGTCAAATTTGTGATAAGCTTAAGCATGCCTCCTTTTTAAATATGCAACCCTACAGGGTATTCACAAACCGTTGCTCACCTGAAGCGGCAGCCAAATTCCTGACAATGGTGTGAAGCGCAGGCCGTATGCGTTTTTATGAATTATTTCATAATAAATTTTCAAAAGGACTTTTTCGTTTATGGCAAGGACGACACGCTGTGACCAACGCCTGCTTCTGACCAGGTCAGTTGACACCGCCAGCAACACCTGCACCACCACCAACATCCAACATCCAACAGCCACACAGCAAACAACAACAAGCGGCTGACGATGAACAATACCAAAATTTAACACCGCATTGACTTTGTTATAAAAAAAACAAAGCACAAAAAAAAAATATACAACTAAAACAAAGAGAGGAAAACTGACAGCGGGCGTTTTTGGACATGGTCGAAACGCGGCGTTTGAAGAGCGATGCGATAAAGAGCGGCGCATTCCAGTGTTGGCCACACAATGCAAATATTTAAATTTAATTAACTATATTTACCAAATGCGAAGCGAGGGCTATTAAATTGCCACACGCATATGCAGAATGTTGATTCTAAAGCTTTGCGTCAATCAAATCGAATCGAAGCGCAGAACAACAGCAACAAAAATGTAAAAAAAAATAATAAACTGCTCAAGTGGAAGTGGTTTTTTATGCTGCCACACGCAGACTGTAAATGATCAAAGGGCACATACTAACAGATACCCTATAACAAATTAACATAAGAATTGATTTCAAATTTAAGCATTTGCCATCTCAGACTTATTACAAATTGCATGTATAGTAAATGTACATTTAAAAAAATAGAGATCTCATAAATATATTATATAAATATTTCGACTATTTATAAACAAATATTATTCTTATGTTTCAGATGAAATTAAAAGTCGGAATTGTGTCAATAATCTAACTGAAAGTTCTAAGAATTGATGTTACATTCCTTTTTCTGTTTACAGGGTATCTATAAGCACGCTTTTCGACTTTTTATCTATCCATTTGTGAGTCGTCACTAATTTAGTGGCACAATAGACTATCTAAAGTGGCTGAAGCTCAGTTTAGAGTCGAGTCTGGCACAAAGGATACACAGAATTAGCATTAAAATCAAATGCAGGATATAGGATATAGGATGTGGGAGTGTGTGTTAAGCAAATAGCCCACAGGCAAGGAGAAAGAATGGAGGAGGAAGGCTAACTTATCCCTTTGCCATAAATGTGCGTTTTTGGACATTTCGAAATTGTAATACATCCGTTCTGTTTTACACACTCAAACACACACACAGATGTGTGTAGAGTGTGCATTTGTTTAACTCAAAACTGTAGCGGAAACGGAAATAAATGCTGTCAGCATTTTATTTGTTTGGGAGTGCGTGATTTTTATGCCTGCGCCCAGTCAAACAAAGCAAAGCATCGAAAAGGGACTACAACGAAAAAAATCATAAAAAGAAGAGAGAAGAAAAAGGCCAAAAGAAAGCAAAAGAAATAACAAACGAGTAAAAGACGTAACGGAAAACGGAAAGCGACTTAGCCAAAGCCAAATGCTGCTGGTAATGTAGATAGAGCGAGGGAAGGGAAAGGGTATGAGGGATGGGGATAGAGGACAGCTGGGTCCATTGTTAGCCAGCCCGAGGCGTCACTTTTAGCCGCCATTTGCGGAAATGGTTCTCATAGTTTGTAGTTCTTGTTGCCAAAGCCAAAGGCTTGACATAGTTTTATATGATTTCATTTTCATTTTCATTTTTACAGTTTAGAAACTTTAATTTACCCGCCTGTCATTTGCAGGCACTGTAATCAGCAATGCAAATGTGAGACCCTGCGGTCTTTTCCCCTCAACTCCAGCCACTATTTATCCACTTCCTGTTAACCCATTCTCTCTATTTCTCTTTATTCTTGGTCCCTCTCTCTCTTAGCTGTTAAGCTGCAATTGATTTTGAAATTAAAACCAGTTAGTAATGTCATAAAAAACAATTTAGTTGCCAGCTCCAAAGTGTGCAAATGCAAAGAAAACGAGAGCGCCTATGAGATACCCTGTAGACAGTGTAGAAATACTCAGCAAAAGCTAATTTAAATATATATCTAATTATATCAAAAACTAAAACATTAAAGAAAGTGTTGCAGCCAACGTCCGCTAGATGGCGCTAGTAAAACTTTTCCTGCTCGCTATTGTGAAACAATATTTAATATATTCTGCATTTACTGTGGAATCGTTGTAAAATTATCTGTATATCTTTTGGTCAGAAATTATTACTAAACAAGAACAAAAGGTAAATGCTCATACGCAACGTGGAACGGGCAGAGTAGCAGTGTGTGTGAGAGAGAGAGAGAGAGAGAGGAAGAAGGGGAAACTAAAAACCTGTGTGCCACTTTGTTGCCATAATACTTTTCTATTGTTTATCAGGTCGAAGTACCCAGCCAGCCACACAGGCGACGATGACGTTGCATTGCCCGAGCGCATAAATAACTGTAACTGCGAGTGTGCGAGAGTGTGTGTGAGTGTGTGTGTGTGTGTGTGAGGATAATGGTCTGGCAGAGCGCTCTGCCTTTCGGCCACTCAATAGACAAACAAACAAAACACACATATACACACACTCGCTCTTTCTCTTTCTCTCACACACACAATGAGCAAACAAAATTATTGCTTCCGGTTTTTGTTTTCATAAATTACGCCGCATAAATTCCGCACTCAATCGTGTGTGTAAAAGGCAACAAAGAGCAGGAGGCAACAGCATGTTGCAGGAGTCCTTGCTGTACTCATCGTATGTAGTCCTGGCCAACATCCTTTTTTCCAGACTTTACGATGTTTTTATTTACTTGGGACTGGGCGCGTGTTTGCGCTTATGCTTAAGCCGGCATCTACAATTCAATTGATTTTTAGCTGTTATTTGTAAAGTACGCAACGGCCTAACACTCTTGGCCAATTATTTAGCCAACTCAGTGTATGAAAAGAGCAAAAGGGAGACAGAGAGAGAGGGAGAGAGAGATGGACAGAGTGCTAAATGTGCGTCAGGTGGCAAAGTTTAATAATGAAACACATAAATTGACAAAGGTTAGCACCCGACTAGCCAACAAGAAGACAACCAGCAACTGTTGTTGTTGTTGTTGTTGTTGCCACATAAACTGACTGCCCACTGCCACGCCCCCACAGTGGCTGAGTGGGAGGAAGGCTTTGATTTGGACAGCAGTCTAAGCTGGCGGCAAAGTAAAGTGCCATCGAAGTCCTAAATAACTGCAGGTGCTTACTTTCTATACATATACATATACAATATACAATGATGGAACAAATAATAGAAACAATAATTTTTAATTATACTATAATATAATAATATAATATAATAATCATAATATTATTTCTAAAATGATTGTTTTTAGTTTTACCGCTTTTATTTAACACCTATTAAGCAATATTTTAAAATTTACCAAAACAATAGCACGCTATTTGTCGTTTCTATTAGTTTTTCCATCACTGAATATATATGTAACAGTGTGTATTTGTGTGTGTATTGGCCAGACAGGACTCTTTGGCTTTTCAATTTTGTGTTGTTGTGCAGACGGTCCAAGTAAATTAGCAGCTAGTTTATTATAAATGTTTGTGTTAAATTTTGAGCCCAATATTGTGAAAAAAAAACTTTCCTTTTCCATTTTCCCTACATTTTTTTACACCGAATCCAATTAAAATACTTTGGCCATTGGCCGTAAAGTTGAGCCTAGAAGTTCAGCCTGCCGCGTGTCCTACACTATGTACATACACTGCCGCTCAACTGAATAGGTTCACGATTACCGTGGAAGGAATTGGACTGTAATTCCTAAACCAATGTTCCGATTTACATGAAATTTTTTTTCTATAATTCTCTGATCCTTTAATAATTAGATGCCAAAGTATGATTTTCATTAACTTAATATTAATTGCTTATTTATTTTTTCTTCTGAAAGAGTAACAAAATTAATGCTTTATTTATGGCTCAACTGAATAGGTTCAGCTGAATGAAGTTTAATTTTTTGATGAAATATTGCGATAAATCGACAAAATTTGTTTGTAAACTGGTAATTTAATATATTTTCTTTATATTAAATGAAAAATTTGCGGTGAATAGCAATTGTCCGAGTACGAAAGAGGCCAAATCCAGGCCCGCCCCAAAAGTGAACTTGGCCACATCCAAATCGTTACCAAAATTTGACGGAGCCAAAATGTTGTGAGTAACTTTTGAAGAAACAATGCTTAATATGACGAAAATATTAAAAACGAAGTAAAAAACGCGTCCACTGTGGCAGACAGGTAACATATTGCTCGAAATGCGTGCAATTTCCACCACTCAAAACCCGAAACTAAAGAAATTTGTGGTGTAAATGCAAGTGTATCAACTGTAAAACGTGCGATTTTGTTGGCTAATCATCTAAACTGATTGAAACATATAAAAAAACCACATTAAAATCATCCACGTATAGCTTCACGACTGCATTTTGCTCGCAAGCACATGAGCTAGACGAAGGAATGGCACAACGTCGTCTTTTCCGACGAAAAGAAATTTATTTTAGACGAAGTATATGGTAGAAACTATTACTTGCATGTTCTTCGAAAAGAAGAACATATCCTGAGCCGTCGCAACACGTTTAAAGGAGGCGTAATGGTGTGGAGATCAGTACCATTTTATGGAACTTGCGACCTTAAATTAGTAACTTTCAAAATGCAGTCGTGAAGCTATACGTGGATGATTTTAATGTGGTTTTTTTATATGTTTCAATCAGTTTAGATGATTAGCCAACAAAATCGCACGTTTTACAGTTGATACACTTGCATTTACACCACAAATTTCTTTAGTTTCGGGTTTTGAGTGGTGGAAATTGCACGCATTTCGAGCAATATGTTACCTGTCTGCCACAGTGGACGCGTTTTTTACTTCGTTTTTAATATTTTCGTCATATTAAGCATTGTTTCTTCAAAAGTTACTCACAACATTTTGGCTCCGTCAAATTTTGGTAACGATTTGGATGTGGCCAAGTTCACTTTTGGGGCGGGCCTGGATTTGGCCTCTTTCGTACTCGGACAATTGCTATTCACCGCAAATTTTTCATTTAATATAAAGAAAATATATTAAATTACCAGTTTACAAACAAATTTTGTCGATTTATCGCAATATTTCATCAAAAAATTAAACTTCATTCAGCTGAACCTATTCAGTTGAGCCATAAATAAAGCATTAATTTTGTTACTCTTTCAGAAGAAAAAATAAATAAGCAATTAATATTAAGTTAATGAAAATCATACTTTGGCATCTAATTATTAAAGGATCAGAGAATTATAGAAAAAAAATTTCATGTAAATCGGAACATTGGTTTAGGAATTACAGTCCAATTCCTTCCACGGTAATCGTGAACCTATTCAGTTGAGCGGCAGTGTATATATTTCTGGGCATAAGGGAAGGGAAATGGCTGAAGGGGGGAGGGGGCCAAGCATAGTTGACCTCATTTCCGCAGGGTGTTGAGTGTTGGCCATATTGTGGCGCTTAGTGCCATATGGTAAACTGTTCAGTGGAGTGGCGCATGCTTCCTTGCCATCCAGTCCCATCTACATTCCCGTCCATTCCTTGGAGGACATTGACAAATTCGCCACTAATCTGCGCATATTTTGATTCGACTCGAAACAAAAGTGAACTTCTCCTTGACGAGAGCACTCTTGAACTCTTGAACTGTGTACGCTCTCGGTCAAGATGTCAAGCACTGCAGAGCAAATAAACTCAAAGTGTTTGAAATCAGTGTGTGTGCTGTGATTTTGCGAGGTGTGTTCAATGAATTACTAGATATTTAATATCAATATGGGCACTTACTCAGCGAATTATTTTTTTGTTTTTCTGCTTCATTTTTTAATTATCTCATTTAGACACATGAACACAAAAAGTTAACATTTTTTAATAGTAATAAGTTTTTTTATAAGTTTTATGCGGCGAAAATAGTGTGACCAGCTGTCGCGATTAGTAAAATACCATATAAAATATTGCATATGGCATATGGTATCGATATTTAATGCTTTGAACATGTTGGCAAGAGTTCAACAATAAATGGCTCTATTGAGAATAATAATAAAATCTTCATCAACAACATTGAATCACTTTTACCAACAATTAAATTTAAAAAAAATACTAAATACAAACAGCAAAGTAGTTGCTCAGCACAGTTTGCTAACAATCGATATTTAGTTGATATCGAAAATACTAAATACACAGTTAATTCCAAAGCTGAGTCCGGTCAAACTAATTTAAGTTCTACATACATATGTATATAAATTATAAGATACATAAAAATAAGTAAGTACAAGAAAGTTGTTGTTGAAATGTATTCAAACATTTTTTTATTGCGCAGCTCTTAATTTTTTATGGTTAATGCCGAATTGAAGAAATTCTAAAGCCGCCTGCGAAATGAAAATATGCATTTATTCATTAAAACAATGTGTTCACAACTGCAAACGGGAGACAAAAGAATTATAAATAAATTGTTAAGCGTTAACGTGGTCGAAATCCAGTCTAGACCAAATAAATCAAGATGCAGATGGGTTCATTAAACGTTCAACATACAACAACTCAACTCAACTCAACTCAACTTAACTTGACCCAAACGAGAAAATTGACTGCGAGTCCAAAGTCGAAAGTGCTCAGGCCGAATCCCAATCAGAATCCCATTGGTAATATTTGCACATTATCAATCAACATCAAAATCGAATTCAAGTGCCTTTCCTTTCGCTCTGTCTCTCTCTCTTCCCCTCTCTTTTAAGTTGGCCAAATCTGCTATTCATGCTGGACATTGAAGTGGCATCATCACGAACCACAATTACCGCATTTTATAACTCTCATCGCATACTTATCTATGTATGGAAGTGGAGGTATTGTATTGTCCGTCTTATCGTGTTATCCCTGTACAAACTGTAATGCTACTTCCGTTGGCAATTTTTGCATTTCCGTTTATATTTGTTTGCTTAATGAGCTCCATTTGCTTTTATGCTAACGGCCAATTGGCCGCAAAATTATACGAGTATTTACAGCTATCCAATGTATGAAGTGCTTCTATTGTTGACCAACATGGCCAATGGCCAATGGCCAACTGCTGTCCTGCTCTTGGCCAGGTGACAGTCCATTAAAATTGTAATTGAAAAATAGCACATGTTGCTGCCATTTGTTAACGTACTTACATACTTATATGCCCAGCTACTAAGCCCGGCTTATACTACAACGGTCAGCACATCATTTAAGCCTTAACCAGATTTATCTTATACCCTGTTGTTATACAAAACTAATGAAAAGGAGTATGATTACACCAGAAACTAATTGAATATGAATATTTTTAGAGGTAGAAAGTGTCTATTGAATTTATTTGCACATATTTTTAAACTTAAAATAGTACAGGATTTTTAAAGGTCTTTTTTAATATTTTTAAAGCGAACTCCAAGGCATTGACATTAATTTTATTTAATTTTTATTTTGATTAGGATATCTCTACTCTATAATAAGGGTATTCCGCAGTCGAGCCCTCTAAAATATGGCTTGCTTACTTCTTCTAAGTATAAATTTGTTCAATATTTATGTGCGTTAATAGTGGATTTTGTGGTCGAATTGTTGCTAAGCATTTATTGCTTTATTACTTGGAAAACTCTGGCCAAACGAGGGCGTAGTTGAGGGGTAGATAAAATAAAAGAGGAGGGGATCATGTGTCGATTTCCATTAGAAACGTTTGCATTAATGTATGTGAAAGAGCGGCAATTTCTTGGCCGGGATAATAGGATAACAAATGACAATTGTTGTTGATCGTCGT
This sequence comes from Drosophila suboccidentalis, assembly GCA_037043435.1. Taxonomy (NCBI): domain Eukaryota; kingdom Metazoa; phylum Arthropoda; class Insecta; order Diptera; family Drosophilidae; genus Drosophila; species Drosophila suboccidentalis. The sequence continues at coordinate 1,045,157 of JBAMBK010000572.1, read as the reverse complement.
CATTTATTTTGATTTTCGGGGCCAAAAAGCAAAAGCGAAAGTTGTAAGCCACAAGACACACACATACACAGGCCATTGGCCATAATAATAATAATGGCAATATTTGGTTAAAGTAACTAAGCAGCTGACAACGACAACGACAACGACAACAACTCCCCCATTTTCCCATTTCCTTGTTTCCACATCTTCCTCATTTGCCCCTTGGTAAACATGTGTATGTCTTGTTCGAATTGTTGTTGTTGTTGTTGTTATTGTCTTTGGACTTGGCTAACATGAAATCGGCTTGTTGTCATGTGATTTGGCATTTTATTGACAACCCACTGATGCTCAATGTGAAATTATGTGCCTAATGTTGCTTACAAAGTCATATATTATGATGACCACATTAAGAGCGAGAGAGATGCCAAACGAGAGAGAGAGAGAGGGCAAGAGGGAGCAAATTTCACAGATTTCACTGGCTGTCAATGAAAACTAATTGCTTGGGCTTGAGTTGCAAAAGATTTACGATTTCGGTTTGTGACTTGCCACATCGCTTTGGTTGCCATTAGCAACGTGCCACATAACCGAAAATTTAATTATGTGCAACGCGTTAAATGCTGCAATATTAACAAGATTGTTGTCAGATGGGGAGCTGGAGAGAGAGAGAGAGAGAGAGAGACTGAAAAAGGGAGAAGTAAATTTAATTTCAAATTATTCGCTTGTATTTACGTTATTTTAAGACCAGCCAAGGTCTGATAACAAAACACACACAAACACAGAGATTTGAGCAAACACCTTTTAGCCACCCCATTGTGATGATTATGGGCGCCACATGTTTCGTCAATTACTCTCCATCTCCATCTCCATCTCCATGGCATGCTCCTTTGGCTTTTCCTTCATCTTCAGCTCTCCCATTTCCCATTTCCCAGCTACGAAAACATGAAATTACATGTCAGGGCAGCTGCTCTAAGCACTTGACGCAAGGTTTACTCAAGAAATTAATTTCCTTGGCCCACTAAAATCTAACGATAATGTGTACAATTCGATAAGGTTCTTGGGCGTATGTGTGGGCGTGGGCGTGGCACTTCGGGCCCTTTGGGCGTGGGAAATCCGCTTTTAAGCATGCGATAAAGCCAGAAATCCCCCTTTTCTGACTGAGCCCATACTGATTTTGCTGTTTATTTAATTCAAGCGCGTCGGGGCACACACAAAAACACACACTCTCCCTTTCTCCCTCTCTCACACACATTTGCTAAGCCCTGTCGGAAGCAACAGGAAAAGCTGGGAAAGCCTGGCTGCGTTTCCTTGACAGCGTTTCGAATACTGAAATTTTGCCGCTGACAGCGCTAAAATTGGCGAAGCTGCGGTTACAGTTTAGCTCTGAGACCCCCTCATGATTTCCTCATGATTCCCTCTTGTTTCCCTCATAATTTCCACACTCTTCCTTTCTCTCTCTGCCTCATTGTTTTCCCCTTTGGAAACGGTCAAGTTTACTGCCTGCTGCTGACTAAATATGAAACAGATGCGTGTCATCAACTGGAGTCGAGTTCTCTCTCTGCATTCATTGCTGGTGTGTGTGTGTCTGTGTGTGTGTGTGTGTGTGTGTGTGTATCTGCCACATTCCGTTGCCCTTGCCATTGCTTGGCGTAATACTTATTAAATGACGATTCATTTGACAGAGCGCGCGGCATCACGTGGACTTTGCATATGACGAGCAGACATCTGAGTGTTAAATGCTGCGTATACGTAATATGCTATATTATCACGATAGAGGATTGCGTTGCCATCGATTCAGCCGTTTGTCGACTGCAACTCAGCTGTGTCTCCAGTTATGCTGCACATGTTGAAATGTGTTAAATTTATGGTTTGATTTCGTTTTGGCAGCAGCAGCGGCAATCCGACTCTCCACTCCTTACCCGTCGTTCTGTAACTGGATGTGTCTCAAATATTTATGGCTAATACGTGCGCACATGTGCCACATTGCAGACATACTCGTAGTTGAATCTGTTGGCCCGGCCCTAACCAGGTTGTTGGCCTTCCCCAGCTGAAAATCTGTGGGCCAAACTGAATGATTGAACTTGCAGATCATATGCCATAGTAAACTCTACTCTACTCTTCCCTCTCTCTCTCTATCTCTCTCACCCTCTATCTGTCTCTGTTCCACTGCAGCGCAATTATGGCGCAAGGTGCACGTAAAAATCACGTAAGTTTAAATTCAACTTAACATCATTAAGACAAAGTGCGCTGCTTGCGGTTTTTAGCCAAGTCAAGAGCCAAGTCAAAAAGTGGGTGGCTCTGGCGGCTGCATCCGAGTCAAAGAAAGCCGTCTAATGAAAATTTAAGTGGTGCATGCCTGATTTAGCAAATGAGTTGAGTGCTGGGCCTGAAGCATGCAACTCAACCCCCCGCAGCCATCCGAAGCCACGCCCCTTTGCCGCCTCCTTCCCCGCACATGGAGCACTTAATATGAAACGTAATTTTCAAATTAATTAAATGCGCGTTGCCTGTGCGATTTTAATTGCATGTTGCATGCAACTTGGCATTTCATTCCATAACTGTGCGCCACAATCTAATTCTCTCTCTTTCACACACACACACACTCTCTCTCTCTCGCTCTCGCTCTCCGTTGACTGTGTCAAGTTTGCTTAATTGTACTAAAACATTTTGGCCTTATCGACTGCGTTTCATAAGCCTATTTATAAGTTGGCCCAATCTCAAGGCGAGGACTCCCCATTGTGCACAGTTGGTTCTTTTTAATGGGCGTGCGGCCATTTTGAATGCAGATGCTGTAACTGTAACTGTTACTGTTACTGTAACTGCTACTGACCGCTGCCTCTCAGCGGGCGACGCGTCGGAAGCGCTCTGACTTGTCTCCGGACCGAGCACTGTGCGTAACCTTTGAACCATTAAGATAAGCGCACCAGCAAAAACCGAGCAATATCTGAATGGACCAAAGAAAAAAGAGAAAAAAAAACAAAGAAATTCGCTTGGACACAAAACGTGGCTGACAAACAAAAGCGCAGAAATGAATTATTTGACTCGCCAGGGCTTTGCATACCCTGTAAATGGGCGCAGAAATGAGCATAATAGACCACACTTACGCATATAGTATCAAACGATTTTATTAGAATTTTATTCAACTTTTAATAATTTATTTAAATAATTTGTGAATAGAAATGGCTTCCTTAAATGTGTTTTTTTTTAAGTTTCTTAATGCTAAGTTAAGTTGGAAATAAATATCTTATCTTATCTTCAATATTTTGATAACTAATATATATATATATTTTTTTTTTTTTGCAATTTGCTTGCTATCAAAAATATTTTTTAAATATATTTTAAAGAAAACATTTTTCGAAATATTTTTATTTTTTGCTGAATTTATTTCTGTTAGCTAATAGCCATCGCCTTTGGCTAATTACAGAGTATCTGTTAGTCCGTCCTCTCTGCTAATTTCCAATTTGAGCGCCTGATAAGCGGGCCATGGCGGCGTCTCATTAGCGCCGCTTTAAAAACTTTGCGCTGGCCACAGTCGGCGCCAAAGTTTTGCCATTTTTTATGCGCCGAACAACTTGCGGCCATATATCTTCAAGAGTTCCACATCTCTGCCTCTCCCTCTCTTTCTATCTTTTTTTATTATTTATCTGAACTGAGTGCGGGCAACAGATCCAAATCGAAATCGTAGAACCGCACATCGCACAATCCAAAAGCGAATGCGAAATGCAAATCATTATTTGGGCTCCGGCTGCAGCTGCAACATCTGCTGCAGGCGAACGTGCTTGTTGCCACTCGACTGCCTGGTGGCATGTACCCCCTCCACCCTTCCACCCCTCTACTATCTGCTGTCTTCCAACTGGGCTTACAGAGGTTACCCTGCTGCTTGTCCACGTCTCATTGCGGCACATTTCGCCTAAGTATCGCACTCCGGCAACTTATTGATGCGCATAAATCAGTGCAACGAGTCCCAAAAACAAAAAGAGAGAGAAAAAGAATCAAGTTGCGAGTGCGAAAGTGGAGAGTGGGCAAGGTCGAAAGTCTCCACTCTGCATGCCAAAGCACTGCAGTAGAAAATTGGAAAATTTTCAAACTGATGGCCCAACTGACAGTCACAGTCACAGTTGCAGTCGCAGTTACAATCACAGTTACAATCACAGTTGCGGTTAGATCAACTCAGCTCTATCCAGCTAAATCCAACACGTAACTGGATGTCCATTTCTTTTTTTTTAAGGATATAGCTTTTGCCAATGAAGTCATATTGCAGACTTGCTCAAGACGTGACAGCTAAAGAAATTGTAATCCAACAGGCGTAAATTGCAATTAACGTGGCTATCTCTAATTAGTCGGCACTTGCGGGCCAAAAATGAAATCTGGGCGAGAGGGAGACAGAGAGAACAACGCGTCAGCTTTTTCTTCAAGTGCACAATTAGCCAGGCTAACAAAAAAATTAGCTGTAAATTGTTGAGGGAGAGAGTGAAAAAAAGAGAGAGCACAAAAAATGGCACTAAAACACGCTTAACATTTTTAAGCAGCTCCCCGACGCGGCGACTGTGGCGCCAATTAGCGTCACCATCCAACCCACTCAACCACCCAACCACTGAACCACTGAACCACCCAACCACTTGCCGTTCAAGTGGTTGGTATCCCATTATCAATTGCTCACATCATCAATCAAAGGTTTAGCAGGTGTAAAGCACCCACAACTCCAAGTGTGTCTAAGTATGATTTTTCCTAGTGTGTGTGTCTGTGTGTATGTCTTGTGTGTGTGTGTGTGCGTCTTGGGTATATGTCTGTCTCTTTTGCCCTCGCGTGTAATTTGTTAAAAATAAAAAGATCTCGCTAATGACAAATGAAATTCAACAGGCGACGTTACTTAGTACGCAATTTAAATATACATAATTCACACACATAACAACGTTAGTTGAAGAAGCGACCATAAAATACTCTGTATTATGAAATAAATATAATTTGTTGCTTCAAGTTGGCTTAAAGATCTAGTGAAAAATCCGCTGTGAAAGCTGAACTCAAAGTACTTTAATGACATTTAAGAATGAGCTCCATTAAATGCTAAAAGTTCCAGCAAAAAAATTCGCAAGCCTTTCTTCAAATTGCACTTATAAAATTTGTTTTGTTTTCCAAATATAATAAACTACAGTCGAACTTGCCTAACTCGAATCACCATTATTGCAAGAAAAAGTTCGAGTTAAGGAGATATTCAATTTATAGAGGTTTTTTCTAAGTTTATTAATTCTAGAGTTAGAGAAACATTTGAGTTATAGAAGTTCGAGTTATGGAAGTTCAACTCTATTTAATTTCATAGGGTTTCATCTACACTAGCCAGAAAAACTTTGCGTACACACTTTGTTTTACTTTAACAGCTATTGTAAATCAAGTCATCAAAGTAAAAAAAATATATTTGGAAAGGTCGTTTAAATTCCGTTTGAATGATGCAAAAATTTCCTTAACCCATTTAGTACCCATTGAAAAATTCGAATTTATGTAAAAGTCACTTTTCAAAATTTTTTTCCTCGATTTTTTACAAAAAATATTTTAATGCAAAAAATTCTTGGAACAATTCTAAGAGTGACTGCAAAAAAAAAATTTCAAAAATATTTTTGTTAGTATTTTTTAAAATTGTTTGAAAACTGCAAAAAAGGCACTTTTTGCATAAAAATGAGGAAAAATGGGTTAAAATGGTCATTTTTAGGATTTTCAAACAATTTTAAAAAATACAAACAAAAATATTTTTGACATTTTTTTTTTGCAGTCACTCTTAGAATTGTTTCAAGAATTTTTTTGCATTTTTTTTTACTATGATGACTTGATTTACAATAGCTGTTAAAGTAAAACAAAGTGTGTACGCATAGTTTTTCTGGCGAGTGTATATCCATTTTCAAAACCTTGAATTATGCTATCTCTATCAACTAAAAATCGTTATAAAAGAATTGATAATATTCTTTAAATATTTCATAAGATCGCTTGATAGTGTATTCAGACTTCTGTCTGTCGAAACAATCGCACTTATCACTTCAGTCTCCTTATCATAAGGCTTTTTTTAAAAAGACTTTTTTAAAATCGTGCGTAAATGATATCTCGTGATGTGCTTGGCGGTTGAAAGCGGTTTAAGTCAGAATTCTGATGTGACAGCGAACATGCACGGACATGATCTTTTATTCATTTGCAATTCTTTTATTTACGCGTAACTGTAAATGTTTTTCCTTGGAAAAGCTCGGACACGAAAAAAAAGCCGTTTTAATTAGCTCGCCTTTTGTTGGGAAAGTGAAAAACAGTCGCATCAGCAACTCTCACCATAATACTGAATAAGTCAGTAAATAATATGCGGATATATTTGTGTATACATTGCCTGGATTGCGGTTGGAAAGTGGGGACTGGTTATGGGGGGAATGCAATATTTGCGCTGCACTTTCATATTGTTCGCACTTCATTTAAAAATAACTTTTAACTTGATTAAAAAGCGACGACAACAAGCGACAACGACAAAACTGAAGGATGCGTCGTCGGCAAGTGCAAAGTGAAATCTTATGCAATTAACTTAAAGCCAACTAGACTTGGGCCAAAGGACAACTGCCAGGCAGGCAACAGAAAAATAAAGGGAGAGGAAGGAGGGGAGAGGAGGAAGCAACGCTAAGGAAAAGGAGTCGCGTTTGAAAAACTAATTGACATCGTCGCTCTGGCAGCGCTGACAGCTGCTGCATCGTGTTGTTGCGCCTCCACGGGGCAAGGGGCAAGTGACAGGGCGAGGGAGAGGGTTGGACAGTCACACAAATATTTTCACAGTTTCAACTTCCTCTCGGTTCTCGTTTTTTCCAATTTTTCTTTCGTTTTTTTTTTGTATTTTTGCTCGACAGTTTTAATTTAATTTCAGCCCGAATTCAGCGCCATGTCGTTCGTAGCAGGCGCCAATTTTTGCGCGTCCTTTTGCGGCCTGGCTACCTTATGGATGCCGCTGACTCCCTCCACCCGCCCTCTCAGCCACCGAGCCCCCTTCGAGCACAGGAGCGCAACTATTGTCGGTGCCATTAAAAAAGTTTAGTCCGATTTAAGCGCGCACGCTTAATGGCCAAGATTTTAATCAGAAAATGAGTTAAATGCAAGCTGACAGCGCAGACCTGACTTCGACACAACCAACTGTGGCAACTGCCACTTGCCACTTGCCACATGCCACATGCCACTTGCCACCTATTCCCAGTTTCTTCAAAAGTCTGCCTTTGATTATTGTTGCGCTTATGTACTATTAGTTGCATACGCTGACTTGCCACATGCCCCAAATCTCACAGCCCCCATTCCCACCTTTTCAAAACAGACGGCGCAGCTCAGCCAAAAGTTTAGAGCATTAAAAACTTTTAAATGCGCTGCAGCTAAAAAATTGCATTAGCTGCAGGCACAACTTGCAACAGCGACGACACCAAGTGCTCCACTTTCTTGGGAACATTTCGGAAATTTCCCAGAAAAAAGAAGATAGAAAACAGAATTAAATTTCACAAATGAATTTATATAATGAACAGTATTAGGGTAATCCTCATGGATTTCGATTCAGTTTACCCAAAGTTTTGCTTTGAAAAACAGCTTTTTGACTAATTTATATAAATGATGTTGGATATTTAAATAAAAAGGTTCAAATATTAAATCAACAGCTCTTATCTGGAATCTAGGAGACTTAAAGGTCAAAAGTGATAATAATTTTATTCAAGAACACAAATTTTAACAAAAATAAGATGTTAGTTTTCATAAAGTTACAGTAGTTGAACATCTGATTAACAATGAATCTAGGAACTGTTAAAGATACATAATAGATAATCTTTAAAAGTCTCTTACAATTCGTGACTGAAAGTAAACAGAAATTCTGAAAAATCATACAGATTTTAAAATATTTATTTTGTGTTTGGACATTTACAATTCAGATGTCTGTTCAATATAGATAGACTTACTGCAACATACTTTTAAGCAAAAGAGCTGGCAAGATTATCTTTAATTCCATTGGTTCCATGGTGGAAATGTGGCCATGTTGAGTGGTTTCATGGGTTTCATGGTATTCCATTCCAATGGCTTCATGGTATTCCACTCCAATGGCTTCAGGGTGAAGAGGGGCGGCAGTGTGGAGCAATCTGAGCCACTGCACTGTGTTTGGGTTTGAGTGCCACTGCCAGTTTGACTCTGACTCTGCTGTCCATCTCCGGACGTTTGTGTTTGGCAGCCTGGTCCAGTTTGTGTCTGTGTCTGAGTTCCATCCGCCGAGGTCTGAGTGCCACCATTCGAGTTGCACTGAACTGGTGCCGCCTATGTACGAGATTAAACTGTACATTGGTCTCTTGCTCTACGAAGAGTGTTGGTCAATTTTCATTACCTTGACGTTGCTGGAGAGAAGGCATATTGTCATCATGGCCATGGCCAGAAGAAGATAGACAGCCCGAACAGATCCCATGTTGAGCACTTGGACAGCTAACTGGAACTGAGTGAACCGCCTGACCAGTCAACGTCTTTATATACCAAACCAAGAAAACATTTAACGACTTTGATTTGCATTTCGGACGGTCAAAGAATGTGAATTCTTATCAGACCACATGTGTTTCCATTGGCAGATAAGAAACCGAAAAAGACTTTGCAAACTGGGATTACTTGATTTCGAAAGCGTAAGCTAGGTCAGAGAAATGTTGCCAAAAATCGAATTGTTATCGAACTATGCTTCGATATCGATTACATGCTTAATTCCCCTTAATGACAGTTGGCTTTTCAGATCATGGGTGAATTACATTGTTATCGCTCTCAAGTTCATTATTGAAATAATTCCCATTTGCGCAGCGATAACAGACAGACCTCATTAAAATACAGTCATACCTCCCTAAGAAGCACTGAACGAAATTCGATACAGATATATAATTTCATGCTTTTAATGTTATTAAATACCTTTAAATCTGAATTATCTGGCATAACAAATTTAGCATATCAATAAAAAAAAATGTAGTTCAATTCATTCCAAGTTTGTAATAGAAAAGTCCACTTTAAACTACAGAATTCATTTTAAAATAAATGTCTAAGAATTGTCTTACATTTTCATATGATCTCTTCCGAAAATTTGATGTCTACAGGTTGTAAATTATCTAAATAAAATAATCCTCTCCATAAGACTGTAAATGAATTTAAAAAAAAACTCTTTCAATTATTTACAATTTTTTTGTAAAAACTTTCCGAAAACTTCTTTTTAATGTAGATCCGGTTTCAATTGAGATTTCTTTACCCAATTTGAAGTCTACAGGTTGTAAATTATCTAAATAAAATAATCCCCTCTATAAGACTGTAAATGAATTTAAAAAAAAAAAAACTCTTTCAATTATTTACAATTTTTTTGTTGCAGTAAAGTTCGACTGTTTAAACAGATTGACAGAATCTTTACTCTTTTAATAAATGCTCATTTATTTATTGACTTGATCGAGAACTCCCTCTTGCCCTCGCTGTTAGACATGGTCAGCTGTCTTGGTCGTGGTGACATCAGCCGGAGCAGCCGTTGAGCTCTCGGAAGTGGAATCAGTTGAGCTGGTAGAAGCATCAGCAGAAGTTGTAGGAGGACTTTGGGTAGAGACAATAACTCCGGCTGTGGTCCCCGAAACGGGAGCTGCCGATGTGGTGGGAACTCCGTTCTTGAGGCACGAGTCCAGCAGATCGTATGTGGCAGCCGTGTCGCGGACATAGTTGCTCTCCGTGGTGTTGGTGCACTGGTATTCCGTATCCGTGGTAGCCTTGATGGCCTCGGCCAGAGTGTTGGCCGTGCTGGCGGCATTGGTGGAAATGTCATAGATCACAGAGACATCTCCTTGGGCCTAAAGCCAAGAGAGAGAGAAAGTTTCAGCTAGAGACTTAAATTTATACTCATTTCAATTTCAACTTACAGCAGCGGCATAACAGTTGAAGAACTTGGTGGTGTCGTTGCCAGTGCTGTTATCACAGCTGGTGAAGGCACTGCAGAGTCCAGTGACTTCCTGCTGATAGATAAGCTGATCCTTTTGGGCCTGGGCCGTCAGCTGGGCCAGCTGATTGTTGGCCGTGGTAATGCAAGCCTGGTACGAGCTGGAGAAGGTGGCGGCCACCTCGTTCAATATGGGCAGATACAAGGCAAAGCACTGGGAGGTAATATCCGGCGAGACGGATATATCCAGATCACGAGCATTGGCATTAACCAGATATTTATCGAGAGCTCCCTGCATCTGAGTTTGCACTGAACTTGGCTTGGCCTAGAACGATTCAAATCACAAGTTAAATCTTTCACTTCACAAATTGCACTTGATTTCATTACTTGAATGGAATTGAGGGCCACCAGGCTGGCCAGGATTAGTACACTGCAGAGTAGTTTCATGTTTGAGGTTCAAATCGAGTCAAGTCGAGTCGTTTGGGGTGTTCGTCAAGTACTGTTTGTAGAATCAAGCTGGTGCTAATGCTTTATATACCCTGCAGATATCCATATGCGCTGCGGGAATGATTGATGCATCCGCAAAAGTTGTGTGTGAATTTGTGTTGTCAAGTTCCACAAGTCGGAATCGTCGTCGTCGTCTTCGTCGTCGTCGTTGTTCCCCACAATTAGACTACCTCATCACCTCAGGTGAAAGGTACGTTACGCCCAGCGATCAATTAGGTGGGATTAATTCGACCCAAAACAGAAAACGACTTCAAATTGCTTTGCATGTGCATTTCAATTGGATGCGAAACGTAGAATTCGTAATACTTCCCAGGGTCAGATACCAAAAATAGAACCAGACTGATAACTTGATAACCTGATAATCGATAAGCGTGCTTCGACTTGTTTGGCATTGCAAACACACGACTAGATGTTGGCCTGACTAATGAAATATTAAGCCAATATATGCCCCAATTCTGGCTCATCGGCTTAGGTCAAATTGTTAACGCATTTTTAATTGCGCCAACTGATGCGAAGGTGTCGTCTTAAATCGAGTAAGCAACTTAATCATATCCAATATATATAATAATTGTCTTATTGTTAACTAATTAAATAGGTCAACAGGTATTAAAAGAGAAACTTCCTCCCTTTCAATTTCTAAATTGAAATGGGAGTCCCAGATATTGCGGGGTTTTTTCATTACTCACTTTTACTTTGTTCTATTTTCATTTTGGAAATAAATCAAATTAGTCAGAATAGGAAAATTAGAATTTCACAATTGATGTGCAAATAATTAATATTAAATTCCTGGAACTTAATCAGCTTAATGATGGCGTGCGTAACTAACTATGTCGAAACACAGAGCTTTCTGTATAAATTTCCAAATAAAATTATTTTTCCTTATTGCAGTTTTACTGTTTCAGAGTCTAACACATTTTTAAAAAAGTTATTTTAAAAATTCCATTTTATTTTAGTCGTTGCTATAATCTTATACAAATACCAGTTAATCTTAATTATTTTCCAACGAAAATAGTTAGTAAAACTTGCCAGATTGATTTAGTTTCAATGGATGCAACTTTCTCATATAAATTTAACGTGCGCACAAAAGTATGCAGCAAAATTGTTTGTCAACAATACAGTTTAGCGAGCACTGTGTTTTGCAACTGAGGACTCATCGCGATAAGGAAAGAGATATCGAAAAAAGCGTAGGCAAACAAACGATGCATCAATGTCGAATTTAACAATAAGCCCCATTATTGGACCTCAACAATTTGTGCAGTTTAACGCCAGACACATAACAAAACAGACATGAAAGTCATATACATAACTCTGCTGTGGACGCAGTTGCTGGTGAGTTGAAGAAAATGGGAAATTTGTTGACCTGGCTGATGGGAGGGGATGCCACTTGTAGGTGGCAGAAACATCTCGAGGCATGGACAGCTTGTCGGAATATCTGGAGAGCCATGATCTGGTCGGTGCTGGCAATACAAAGCATTGCTTTGCCAGATATCTACCCCAGCTGGAGCAAGCGGGGGATTCCTGGTCGAGGGAATACAATGATTGCCTCCAGAATGCGACGACGGTGCGGCAAACTGTGTTCACCAAGGTGGGTGGCATGCAACAAATGATTCGAAAGGGAGCACTCGAAATAGATAGCTACATCGATGGTTGCCTGGATATCCAGGATGTCTTGGATTTCTTCAACTGCTTTGGCAAGCTGGTAAGTATATGTGTAGTATGCTAATAATGGTAATCCCTTCTCCTCCTCCTTCCACTCTCTTGGCAGTCCAAGCAGCAGTTGACCAACATATACGAGATATCCTTCAATGCCTCGGAAAATGCACTGAGTCTCAGTCAGCAGCTGAATGGCATTGATATGGAGCGTTACCTGTGCACAAATCGCACAGAGCAAAACTATGTCCTGGGTACAGCACATATTTTCACTGCTCTGGATAAATGCCTGGAACAGGCAGCTAACTTGGCCAAAACCAAAGATTAAACTCATGTCTATACATACTTTACTAAAATCTAATAATGCTTTTGTTGTGCTTATATTTAAAGTGCTTCGCTCAGTTCGGTGTTTGCTGTTCGGCGAGTTCAATGCGACACTGCTGCAACTCTTCGTGCGCCTCTCGCATGCTGTTCACATACACGACCTGTGCCTCGAGGGTGCACAACACCATCGTCCGCTGCACGTCGTTGTAGTCCTCGCGCAGCCGTGTGTGGGCGCTGGTGGCATTGTGATTGATCTCCGTGATTAATTGCAGATTGCGGCTGCCCTGCAAGAATATTTAAACAATCAGTTAATAAGGTTGTGGTGTAAAAGAACTTCTAAATTAAGTCTCACTTAAGTCTTGGATTAATCTTAGTTGAGTTTGTAGTTGCACTTTAAACTATAATTCGATGCAGCTTCGAGCTTTTGAGAAAATTTTAATTTATATACTGCACTTTTTGATGCTTTCAAAGCTCTTGCGTCATATTGAATGGTAAATATATGCATTCGATCTATCTAATATAATATTTAAGCAGAGTGAAGCTTTCAAATTTGCATATCGTCATATAAATAAACTTTAAGTAAAAGAAACTCTTTGCGAAAGCTTTCAAGTTTTAGCTAATTTAAAAGCTCTGTACATGCGTTCTACAAAAGACAAAAACTAATAACATATTTTCACAACAAAAAGTATATAGTTTTCTCTGATTTTCTATCTTTTTACAGTCAATTTTCCACAACTAAAATAAGTTAATTTTATTTAAATTTTAAAGTGGAAACAAGATCCTACTTTTCTAGTGAAGAGAGTCTTATAATACTTGAGCTTTTACTTATGCCCAAAGGCTTTTTATATGCTTGTAAAGCTGTCAACAAAGTTCAGCTAGATTACAAATATAGCTAGTGACCAAATCAGACCCTTAAGACTCACACAGTGAAATATTTATAAATACCTTATAAATATAACAATAAACAATTGGAATACTTACACCGTCCCTGATACACGCCAGGTACTCAAGATCATCGTCGAGTGCACTGCATAGTTCCATATTACCGCACAGAGCACTACGTGCCTCTTCGATTTGTGTGCGCTCCATTTGCTCATTGATGTCCAAATCGATCTTTGTTTCGTTGGCCGTCAGTTCGCAGAGCTCGTAGCTCAGGGCGAAGATACTCGAGGCATTGGCACTTGCCAGCAGATAGTCATCGTGACACTCGTCGATTATTGCATCCGGCCATGCTGTGGGCGTGACCAAAGGCGGTGGCACATCTATATCGATGCCGCATGCCACATCGACGCGTTGCAGCGCCAACGGCAGCAGAATCAGCACTGACAACAACAGCTGCCATCGGCGACATTTGGTCTCCCAATTCAACTGACTTCGCACTTGTACCGCACACATTACGCTATAGATTTTGAATGGCGCTACGCGAACGAGCTCTCAACGGGCCTTAGTCGACATATAAGTTTCAAGTATCTTAGTTATTGAGCATTTCCTACTACAATAATTTCTCAGAAGCAAGTTCTTAGTTGGCAGTTCGTATGTACAAGTGACTTAGATTGGCGTATCAATTGATATGTGGCCGCTATCTCCTATTCGCCTGTCGCGTTTATTGATCTAAATTTTGTGTTAATCAATGATTACACTGAAATAAATGATATACAAACAATATAATTCCATTTCTAGGGTAATCTTTATTACTAATTACATCGAGGCAGCTTATCAAGACATGTGTCTATATATGGAATTTTTATATTCTTGATTAGTCTCAAGTACCCGAAACCCACGAAGTATTTTTTCAATGAACCCTAGAAGTATGCAACGTTATAAATATATTTTCATTAATTTTTCGTGTTTATCCGTTAAATACAATTAATTGATAAAGTTTTCTACTTCTTTTCGATAAAGCTCAAATTTTTAAGAGCTTAGAAAAGCTTCATGAGCTTTTGCAGTTTGCTTTTGAAGGTCAAAGGCAAGAACTTCAAATCTTCCTCAGGAGATTTCTCAGTAGTGGGCTCTGGAGCATCAGTTGGTGCCCGAGTAGCAGGTTCCTCGGTAACGGGTGCCTCGGTAACGGGCGCCTCAGTAACGGGTGCCTCAGTAACGGGTGCCTCAGTAACGGGTGCCTCGGTAACGGGCGCCTCAGTAACGGGTGCCTCGGTAACGGGTGCTTCGGTAACGGGTGCCTCGGTAACGGGTGCTTCGGTAACGGGTGCCTCTGTGGCTGGCTTTTCAGTTGTCACCGGTGCCTCGGTAACGGGTGCCTCAGTAACGGGTGCCTCGGTAACGGGTGCCTCGGTAACGGGCGCCTCAGTAACGGGTGCCTCAGTAACGGGTGCCTCGGTAACGGGTGCCTCGGTAACGGGTGCCTCTGTGGCTGGCTTTTCAGTTGTCACCGGTGCCTCGGTAACGGGTGCCTCAGTAACGGGTGCCTCAGTAACGGGTGCCTCGGTAACGGGTGCCTCGGTAACGGGTGCTTCGGTAACGGGTGCCTCAGTAACGGGTGCCTCGGTAACGGGTGCCTCGGTAACGGGTGCCTCTGTGGCTGGCTTTTCAGTTGTCACCGGTGCCTCGGTAACGGGTGCCTCAGTAACGGGTGCCTCAGTAACGGGTGCCTCTGTGGCTGGCTTTTCAGTTGTCACCGGTGCCTCGGTAACGGGTGCCTCGGTAACGGGTGCCTCGGTAACGGGTGCTTCTGTTGTAACGGGTGCCTCAGTAGCTGGCTTTTCAGTTGTAGTTTCACTAGTCGTGTATTGAGTAGTGGGTATGGTTGGTTCTTCAACGGGTTCTTGAGTAGTGACTGGAGAGTCGGTTGGTTTCACAGTTGTGTCCGGCTTATCAGTCGGGACATCATTTCCCACACAGATATTGAAATCGTTATCGCATTTCTCCAACTCGCGGGCATATTCAAGACGTGCGCTGTCCACGCACTTTGTCAGAGTCCTGTCGATGTTGCTGTACGAGGCACCGACGGTATTGTATTGAGCATTGGCATCGCTGTTCAGAGTGAACATCACTTTGTAACTGTCGGCGGACTGAATAGAGAAAGAGGTTACAGATTTTATTGATTTTACTTCTACTTCAAGCAGTCGTCATTTAAGTCGAATTTTAACTAACAAGCATTAAAAATAAGAATTTTAAAAAATAAATACTTTTAATTTTTAACTTAAAAAGTTAAAGAATTTGAGAGTGTGTAATTTAAAATAAATTCTTTTTCTTAAAGATAATAGATTAGCATAGACGCATACTCGAAGAGTCGCGTCGTATGGAAAGCAAAACGTTAGTTGCAGTGTATGAACAAAATCATGCGCTGCACGCTCCGTCCTCATTGAACGTATCAAAGCGACTGATCTCTTTTGACTTGCTCGTTTCTCTCTCACGCAACAGCCGAGCTCACTCGTTGCGAGAGGACAAACAGCCGAACCAAGCCGAACGCGCTAATCGTAAGATAAACATACTCTCTCTCTTTTTACGTGTGTGTCGGCTGCGGCGTCGGCAGAATGCTCAGCTGAGAGCACACGTGCTAGGGAATTAGCATTATGGACACCACTGTCTTACAGCAGAGGAATGGAATTAGGGAACACCTACCGCATTTCTGTAGCAGTCGAAGAATTTGAGGCCATCATCAAGTTTCTCACAGGACGCGAGGGTATCGCACATGTTGTCACTGCGCTTCAACAGATCCTTGCGCTGGGCGTCGCTCTCGGCGGTCACCTTGTCCTTGGCCACCTGGGCCGTGGTAACGCACGTGCTGTAGACCTTGTTGTAGTTGGCCAAAGTGTTCTGCTGATCGGCAATGTATTGGCCGAAGCATTCGTTGATCACATTGGGATCATCGCTGGCAGCGTGGGCCGATATCAATGAGCGCATGGCCTTCTCCTGCAGACCCACAAAGGGTTGTAGAGCCAAGTCCTTGAAGGACATGTGGGCGCTGCAGCCAGCTGCCAACAGCAGGCACAGGGCAAACGAGAACTTCATGATGATATTCCGAAACGTGATAAATATCCTTTTGACGGGGTGCCGGAGAATGGAAACTAACTTGCCGTACCGAAAAGTTGCGATTTAACTGACTTCCAACGTGGTCAGAGCACAACTTTTTATAGCCCCCCAAAATGAGATCGTAGACTATCTGAAAAGATTATTGATTAAAAACTAATCAAACGCAGCAAGACAATATGGAGATTGTCCGATTTTTTTAATAAGTTTTTAACGCATTTCATTTAACAATATATATTAATATTATTTATTTCATTTCGTAGTGTTTCGTCCACTGCCAAAAGGCGCACTGATAAGATAGACTTCCAGTTCCAGTGAAACCAATATCTCTGAATGCCAAATCGACCGTTGGTCAACTCAGGTAACACTGTACTTTTTGTTAAGCTGAACGCTGACTCATTATCAAAATGGCAACTATTGGTGATTATTGTTTAATTATATTTAGAACTAGTTCAACAGGGGAATTTTTATTCACTTCAAGTGCTCTTTATTAAATCATCTACAAATTTGCCCTTTTTTATTATTGTTGTATTGGTATGCTATAAAACTAAGCGCTTAGTCATTATGAAAATGGCAGCCGTCTGTGATTTTAGCCAATTTATATTAAGAAATCGCTATATGGGGAAATTCTTGACGAGATCAACATTGAATTAAAATATTTTTATTTCGTTCAAATGCTCTTTATTTTATTATTGAAGACGGTGAAGTTCATTTATAAATTAGTCATGTTTGTTTTATTGTTATGCTATTGATACTAAAAGGATTATTTTCTTGCAATCTTGACTTATTTATAATACTGGTTTAATGGCGCTTCAACCACTTCTTGATGTCGTTCATCATGCTCTCCAATTTGGTTTGCTCGAGTGCGGCACGGGAGAGATCCTCCTCTGGGAAATTCTCCTTCTGCGAGCTGTCTGTTGTGGATTCTGGAGCAGCTGTAGACTCAGTGGTTTCTGGGGCAGCTGTCGATTCAGTGGTTTCTGGAGCAGCTGTCGATTCAGTGGTTTCTGGAGCAGCTGTAGACTCAGGGGTTTGTGGAGCAGCTGTAGACTCAGTGGTTTGTGGAGCAGCTGTAGACTCAGTGGTTTCTGGAGCAGCTGTAGACTCAGTGGTTTCTGGAGCAGCTGTCGTCGACTCAGTGGTTTCCTGGGCAGCTGTCGACTCAGTTGGAGCAGTAGTTGGCGCTGGTGGGGTAGAATCATTGGGCACAGACGACTGTCCTGTCAGACACTTGTTCAACTCGGCATAGGTGTCGGCCGTGTTCTCCACATAGGCACGCTCCGTTTTGTTGGTACATTCATATTGAATGTTATCAATCTGGCGGTAGTCCTCACGCACCTTGGCCAACAGCTCCGACGAGTCAGCCGAGATCTCGTACATGGTCTTGGTATTGTCAGAAGCCTATAAATCAAGATTGGAAAATCAGTTAGAAAATTCTGTTTTTCTCCCATCGCATCGATCTATTCAACTTACGGCATTCGTGTAGCACTCAAAGTATTGAAGTGAGCTAGTTTCCTTGCTACAAGTGTTCAAAGCATCGCAGGCATTGGTGGCCGAGCTATCGATTTCAGTGCGGTTATCCTTGGTGGTGTCATCGATAGTCAAACGGGACTCTGCGGCAACATCCAAGCATCCTGCGTAGTCCGTCTTGTACTTCTCGGCAACTTCGTTCAACAGCGGCACATAGTAATCGAAGCAGGACAAGGAACGTGCTGGACTATCTTGGTTAAGATCACGAGACTGCATCATAAACTGCATGAGGCCAACATCGGGCAAGTGCATTTGGGGATGAGCTTGGCTCAGGCCAAGGGCCAAAAGCAATACACACACTTTCGAATACATATTTTTTTGTTTTAAGTTAAAATTCACTTTGTTCCTTTAGTGGTAAGAAAACTGTGTTGTGATTCGTTTGGTTTGAACGTCGGATTCGTTATTGGACTTTAACGCTGGCGACTTTCATATTTATAGGTGCGTTTCTCAAGTGGCTCGGTCCATAAAAACATATAACATTGTGTGTTATACTTGTACATGCCATATAATTGCCATTGTTATTAGGTTAGATTTGGCTCTATCACTTTAGCTATCACCTTATCAATGTCGACTGGCATTATCATTCTTATCGTTAGCGTGTGACGGTGAAAACCAAACCATTTCCATAGAAACAATTGAACCTTTCTATCAATATTTGAAACATTATCTTGAAAATCTTTATTGCGTCTCGTGAAAGTTGTAATACAAAATATTTGCACAAACTGCAAAAATTCATAGAAATGAAATTACTTCTTGAAAAATCCAAATAACTATCTAGCAAAATATCTATTAAATGTTTTGTCTACGACAGAAATTGGCCTGGTCTATTTTTAGCTTTGATCTTATCTTCGTCGAGTGCTTATTTTAAATAACATTTCTATATTATTGTTCCAAGGAAAACCCATATCAATTAAACGGCTAATCAGTTAACTACTTTATATTGGCGGTTTTGCTTAGTTTCCTTATCAATTGTGGATGTCATCGTGTGTCGCGATTGGTCAGCTCTCTTATCGGCTGCTCAGACACTCTTAGATATCAAGCACACGAGTCTTTAGATGGACACAATTATTAAGCGAATACAAATAATTAATAAAAATTCTTGAAATTCTTCTATTGATCTATCAGCTGCAGCCGCAATTCCAAGTATTTGTCTGGCCACAAAAAACCCGTCAATAGAAGGTCACAGTTGTTTACACTGGTCTTAACCCCATTGAAAACTGAATTCCGTCTAACCGTCTGTCTGTCTGTGCCCTTCTCAGCTGATTTACGTCAATACTGAATATACTAAGTACAGAAATTGATTGATAACTTAAGTATAATGATTCATTTTACAATTTCCTTAGCAAGAAAGTCATATAAAAACAGCAATTAAAAATGTGTTTTTGTTTTGATATTAATTGTTATGGAAACTTTGCCTATTTTGTAGATAAATTCTGTTATAGATTATTTTTCGAACGATAACGATTTTGATTTAGTCGGAAGTCTGAAGAATGTTTACATATATTTTTTCATCAATAGCCATTTAATTTTTGTTTTCTCTTGCTAAATTTTCAAATATATTTTTTTATTGGGTGTTCTGGAAATTTATATACTTGTATTCTTAAGTTTTTTAATACCAAATTGAAAGACGTTCTTCTTGCTATAAATAAAATTAAGATAAATATAGATAGAAAGCAAAGAAAGCACTTTTAATTATTTTATTTATATTTTAAAAATTATTTTGCAAGTGCTGAAAAATCTCATCAAGGAGAAGAACGTGCTCAACACCTGTGTGTGCAGGTGTGTGTACGTAAGAGTGTGTGTGTGTGTGTGTGTGTGTGCGTGTAATACAAAGAGAACGCGGAAGCTGCTAATTTGCATATCTTAATTGCGTTCTTTGTGCGAGGACCATTTGCCGTCGCAGGATGAGGTAGTAAACAGGACACTGGCTGCAATGGGAACTGCATTAACATTGCACACACAAAAGCGCAGCTAAGCGACGCCTTAAATCAGCCCAAGGCACCATCCTGTGGCAAGGACATCGCCGACAGTTATTGGCTGCATTTTGAATGTATGTGTGGGTGTGTGTGTGTGTATGTGTGTTGGTCAACATTTCTAATTTGTTTTAATTGCAGTGACAACAATGCTTCAGGCAACAACAACAACTATAATCAGAAGACAAACGAAATTAAATTGAAATGAAAAACGCCGTTGGCTTAAACGAACTGGCAACAAACTGTTTATTTAACTGCTAAATGCTCGGCCTTAAATTTAACAATTGCATTAATTTGGAACGGCCTAAAGCTCTGGCCAACTTTAGCTGCAAAATGTGAAATGAAAATGCAGCAAATGCTAAAGTTTCTGTCATCAAGAACAACAAGCAAATCTTAATTTACTATAAACTGCTCAGCATATCCTGTACTTATGTCTCATGGAAAAGGAGTATGATGGAGGTAGGCTTTATATTTATTAATATTTTAAATGTGATTTAATTATTTAAGAAATTTGTTTGAGGTTCAAGTATTAATTGTGTCTTAAAACATATTAATCAATAACATCCATTAATATAATTTATAATTATATAATTTTGTTTATTTTTTTCGTTTGGTAAGTGAATATTAAAGTAAAGAACTTAGCCTAAAGGGTATTTACTAGTGCAGCACACACTTAACTTATCTATATCTAGTTTTTCCCATTAATTATACAAGTTATACTCGTTGACTTGCAATTGGTTTAGTTTAGTTTTTCTATCGAAGTTGTCACTTGACGTGGCCTCTGTCAATATTTGTTCAACACAGTAAATAGTTGGATTGCCATAAGCAACCTCGCCTTGTATGCCATTGTGTTTTGCATCTTTTTATTTAGCTCAAGTAGATTAGAAAAGTTGTCTAATGTTTGCTAGTTCAGATCTCGTAAACCATGTAGTCTAGTGTCTTAGGGAATCGAGCCACTTCTTCAGCTCGTTGCTCAGACCGTTCTGGGAACCGGAGCTGGTTGTAGAGAAACTGGACGTGGTCGAGGTCCTTGGCCTACGAGTGCGTCGAGTTGAGACTGTTGTAGTCGGTGCACTTGTTATTGTTTCTGAGGATGCTTCAGTTGGACTTTGGGTTGAATCTGAGGTCGTTTCCAGAGTAGTTGCAGTTGATGCAATCGATGTCGCTGTTGTCGAAGGACCCGTTGTGGGCACGGGCTCAACACCCATTAAGCAGTTCTGTAGTTTAATGTAGGCCTGATCCGTGTTGAGCTCATAGTTGCGCTGTGAGTTATTGGTGCACTGATTCTCTGTAAACTGAATCAGTTGAATGTCCTGCTGTAAGCTGCTATAATAATCGCCGGCCGTGCTTGAAATATTATACATGGATCTGACATTTCCAGCAGCCTAGAAATAAAGTATAATTATATTAAAAGAGAGAATACTTTGGAGTACCTCAGGGCTTCACTTACCACATCTGAGTAGCAGGACAATCCCTGCGAACTGTCGGCTTGATAGTTACAATCAATTAACTGCTGACAGGTGGAAACTGCGGTGTCGTTCAGGGAGCTCAACACCTGTTTGTATTTATCGTCCACGTCAGCAATCTGCAGCTTGGATGTATTCTGGCAATTTGCATAGTCCAGCTGGTACTGTTTCAGCAACTGATCAAAGACATCGCTGTAGTACTGGAAGCATTCCAGGGAACGCGAAGGATTATTCTGTTGCAAGTCGCTGGTGCTTCGCATCGCCTGCATCAGCTTGGATTCGCCCCAGGTGGGATGGGGACTTGCCCAGGCACTGCCTACCAGGCAGGCAATTAGACACAGGACTCCACTAATCGAATTCATTTTTATTTTTATTTTATTTTATATATTTGTTGATTATGTTGACTCTGCTGTTCAGTGTCGACTTCATTGGCAACCGCTAGTGACCACAGTTTTTATAGTCGACACATGTATTAAATGTTCAAAACCTAGGGCTTTTTTGGGCTTCGAAACATGACAGGCTGATATGATAAAACAATCAAAATCACCCTACATTATTGGTAAAAAAAAATGTTAATTTGTTTTTGTACAAACTGTAACAAATTATTATCAAGCTGGTAGCATTATCTATTAGCTCTAAAAATACATTTGTTTGTTTTTAAAATAGCTTTTAAGTTTCACCTTAATTATGCTAAAATAAAACATGTTGAAATTTCCTCCCTTTCTCTAATATCTATCATCCTATAAATGTCTGAAGTATCACTCAAAATACATTTTCTTTCATTGTTCTTTCTTGTAAACCTGTATACTCTATTTGAATTCCTACAGCGCACAACAACGTGAGTAACTCGGCGAAATCGTTAGGCCTTGTATTGATATCCATTAATTAAATTTAAATGCCATTTTGCCGTCAAATGCGTTGTCTTTCTTATCATACAAAGTCCTGAGATATATTTATCAGCCATTAAGAATTAGGCAAGAATGAAATCAAAAGCGCCGGTCAAGCCTCCACACACACAGAGTATTAATTGTATTTGTGTGTACATATATTAAATAAATAAATGTATAAAAATTGTATCGCTGACTAAGCACTCGAAACGTTTCCGTTTCGATCAACTTATCATTCGAAAAAATTGTCAAATCAGAGATTTAAAATAAAAAAACAAATAATAATAACAATAACAATAAAGTCGAAAACAAAAGATTGTGCAATAATTCGAAGAAACAACTTGAGAGAACGTTAACTTTCAGTAAATGCCAAATACGATTTCAGGGAAGTAAAAAAAACAAAAAACAAGCGAAGATAGTCGAAGGAGCACTTCAAATAATGCGTCGCATCAGGTTCTCAACCTTCGAAACGAGCGAAATTCATTTTCATTCTTTCGCAAAATGCCAGCAATTTTTCAGTCGCTGCCGCAGCTACTTTTCCCCTCTACTCCTCCTCCGTTTAGCATTTTTTCTCGCTCGCTCTCACGCTTTATCTATCTCTCTGTCAGCTGGGGCATCTAACAATGCATTTTCAATTTTCCAATTTTAGCGTCCGCGCGCTGTTTGATGCATGTCGAGCTGATGCTGCCTCGCCGTACCACTGGGCGTATGATTAATTTTATTTACTTAAAAGCAAATGCAGCGCCGCCTTCCGACAACGTGGCTGCATACTAAACGATGTGATGCAACTGCAATGGCAACTGCAACGGCAACGGCAACTAACGAGTTGGTTGCCTGCCTTGGGGCAACTTCAGGAGCTGTCAGCGCAAATGAAGTCGTGTGTCGGCAAGTGTCGGGTCGACATTGAGTTACGTTGAGTTGCTCGCAACTCCTGATGGATTGCCAGAAATCAACCGAACTAAGCAACTGCTGCTACTCACTCTTTCTGGCCAACTTCTCGTATTGTAATTGTAATTGTTTGCTAAACACACTTATTACATTTCCGTCTTCTCATCTTCTCGTTGGCAACATGATTCAGTGTCGCAATTCCGGCCGAAAATCACCTTTGATAAGCGATGCATTAATTTATGACACTTCTTTTTCAAAATCCAATTTAAGACATCATAATTAATCTCTCCAGGTGTGACTAAGGTGAAATTTTGTTTGCTATCATTTTACTGATTGCGATAACTTATTTCCGATTTTGTGACCAGGAATACCCGTGACTATACTTTAAAAAAACCAACGCTCGTTGATAACAAATAAACAAGCAATTGATAACCAACAATAATTATTTTTTATAGAATTTATTACAGCCCATTTATATTGTATTCTAGTTTGTTCCAGTTTTATCTTTGTCTTTCGAAAACCTTTTCAACCTTAAAACCAATTGGACAACTGTGATTCTGGATTCTCAATTTCTCAAGCTTTTGACAATTGTAAGTAAGAAAATTAGGGACTTTGTAGACTTTGAAAATAGACAATTGTCTACATTTTGATTAATTGGTTTTTTGCAAGTTTGTGTAGAGTCCCCGCTTTATCAGCAGATAGTTAATTATAAATTGCATTCGAAATATTCCTAGAATTACCGATTATTTTAAGATTATCGTTTTATTTACAACATTGAGAATCGCGGGTCATAATCTAAAGTATATACTATCTTAGAAAATCCCCGTAACGAGGTTCTAATCTAGTGACGAAAGCATTTAATCGACTCCCGAATCTTTTGATATAAATCTTATGACGAAACACAAATATTTAACTTGCACAATTTTTCTTATCACTTAATAAATATTAAAGTTAAGAATTGTAAATTTATAAAATGTTTAAGAGTTCCTAGAAATTAATTTATGATGCTTAGAACTGCTTTGAAACAATTAAAATAAAGAGCTTTGGCAGTGCGAACAACCATATTAAATGTATTATCACTGAACAATTGTTATTGAAGTTTTTGTATAGACGTAGAGATAGTAGGAAGCTGATGGTTATCAGTATGCAATTAAAAAGCAAATATATATAATAAAAGAAATAGCAATACACACGTGTTGTTCGCCATAATTTCTAATATACTGCAGGGCAAAAAACAATTGTCGTTAATTATTTTTACAACAAGTATTACGTATACGCACTGATGTCACAGTTATTTTTATATATCGTATACTTAAGTGCAACAGTGGGCGAGTCCAGGAGGGGGGAAACACAACAAATTGTTGAGCAGTAATAACAAAAGATTTTACGATTGCAATAACAAGAAGTGCGCACAATTAAACACGCTCTCTAAATGGGGATAAATGTGCCAGGGAAAGGGAAAGGGAATGGAAATGGAAGTGATATTAGATGTGGTTCAATGTGGTTGCCTTGCGGGGCTTGTGGCTGTATTTTAGGACTCTCTGGCAACAGGAATAGAACTACAAAAAGAAATTGCCATAAAACTTGCCAAAGCGAATACTGAACTATTGTTGTATTGACGGGCACGCTTCCAGTTTACGATAGCGCGTGAAATTCAATTAAAACGCTTGTTCGATATTAGCTGCAATGCGTGTCTGTGTCTGCTGTCTGTGTCATAAACAAGCTTATTGAATAAAATTGAAGGGCATCAGCAACTACAACAATACAAATACAGATACAGATAGACAGACACAGATACAGATACAGATACAGATACAGATACAGCTGCTGCCAGTGGCAATGGCAGTGGCAATCATTCGGCTCCTGCTGGCAGTTTCACACAGTTCTCTATACATACCCTGTAAACAAACAACTAGCATAAAGGGGTATTCATAGATAATGTTTATTTTAGAGTTAGTATAATATACAGATAAGCTTATTTACAATTTAAAACTGGCAAACTAAAGACAATCTATCCTAGCTACTTGATGTTTAATCCTATTTCAAAAATATATAAAATATTAAATTTATATAATTATTCTTTCTAATTCTACCCTCACCCTCCTGTCCAACCTATTAACTTTACCGTTTAAATTGTCTCTATACTCCTATGTTACTGTTATTCTCTGTCTAATTTAATTTCATAGTAAAATATGCTTTGCTTTTTCTAAGAACCGTAACTGATAGTTCAGCAATCGCAATTTTCGCGCTTCAACTTTTGTCGATTGCAATCGACAATAGTTTTCATGTGCTTTATGCTCTGTGGGCGTTTTGATTGCTGTCAAAGCATTTGCGTCAATTTTCTCCGATTAGCTTCGTGCCGCTTTGTCTATAAAGATTATATATTTGGTATGCTGATTATAATCAACTTTCATATCAGGCCAAATAGCGGAAATATCTCACGGCGGGCGAGCCACAGAGGCGGCATCGCCGTACACTGTTTTGGAGGGAAATTAATTAAAGTAATGCCATGAAGAATTTAATGAACTTGTCGCTGTCGACGACAGTCAAAAGTGTCAGGGCACTGCAGCTAATTGTAAACGTAGTAAAAATTTTATTAGCCGAGTGGAGAGGGAACAAAACCTGACTTACTGCCAGTCGCCATAAAGTGCAGTTGCCGACCAAAAACTGAACACAAACCGAACCGAACCGAACCGAAGCGAGTGCAGACTGTTGCATAATAATGAAAACTTTCGCCTTGTTGCACACACAAAAAGTGGAGAAAGAAAACAACAACATGACCAGCTGGCAAAGTCTACCAACTGTTTGGACTCCCCAGCCAGGCGGCCAGTCAGCCAGTCAGTCATTTGAGTGCAACGAATGGAATGCTAACTAATTAAATTTGTACGAGTACGAGTATTCGTACTCGGAGTCTCACTGAAATATTAGAGAGGTTGTTGCATGCTGCAACTGAAGTCTGTTGGCTCTGTTGCGGCCTCTCTGTTGCATGTAATTGCAATTGCTGCCAGCTTCAATTATTGTTTTAAATTTCTCATACCAACTTAAACAACGACTACAAAGATTTATTTTTCACTCCGGTAGAAAGATTTTTAGATTTAAATATCAGTAAAGAAATTGCTACTCAATTTAGAGGCAGATTTATAACAAACTTAAAATTCCATTCGGTTTAATGAACCATTTTAATGACATCTTTGCAATTTAAAGTATCTTTCGCCTTTTTGGTCCTTTGCAAAAGAATTTTTTAGATTTTTAGAACTTTTAGAACAAAGTTAAGGCAGTAACTTATAGAGTAGCAAAACTCAAACTCTTTTATTGGAAAGAATTTACAAGTTAAATTTAACTTTCTCTGATAGAGTTTATTTTATTAAAAACGTTGTTCAACCAATTTACAGAAGGACAAAAGAATGAAATTTAATTGCGACCTAGTTACTTGCCAGTTAAATTTTTTACATTTACTAGAGTACAAATAACTACTAAAAATGGAGAAAAGGGAGAAAAGCTTTGAGAACTGAGAACCACAGTGAATAAACGAACAAAGTTGTCGCTGGGAAACTATTTCATAAGCTTTAAGATGCCAGCCACAAAAAAATACAAAATAATATTAGAGAAATGTGTAAAACTGAAACTGAGTGATGCGAAAAAGTCAAAAGTTGTTGGCTTGTCGGCCTGACCAAAAGGGGCAACATGCAACAAAAGCCGCAGAAACACAAAATGAAGTCAACAAAACTGTTGGCGCCGTGGAAAGAGGAAGAAAAAGGAAGCACGAAAGAAAGGATGTTGGCCCCAGAAAACTTCAACTCAAAATCAGTTGGTTGGAATCTCTAGAGCATACTTATACATAAGTAGCCATTTATATAAACTATATTTATATATAAAGCTCAAGCTTAGACAGCATTTAAGGTTCATAATAAATATTTGCAATATAATGTGGATATGATCAATGTGAAGTAGGGAATTGTAAGCATCTGAAAAATGCAATAAGACCGCTTAAGCCAACAAGAGAAATTATGTGCAGCTCCCAAAGCCACATGAATGCACTTAAATAGCGATATAAAGTCCGCAGTTTACAAGTCCAAACTTGGTCAACAAAAACAACATTGGCCAACTCTGCATACTGCAGAAAAGTGCAAATGACGATCAAAGCTTTTTGTGCTGCAGATAAAAGAGCTAGATTTGTGCGGGTTGTGGAATTTAGCAGGTGGAATTCTGTAGGGAATTCAGCAATTTCGCACTGAATTGACAATCAAATGCCGTGCTGAAAAGTATGCTACAGTTTGCTGACTGCAAACGGTTGCTTTTCCCTGCCATCTGCTTTTCTGTGGCATACTTTTTAGCGCAAACTTTTTTGGCGCACTTCACTAAAAACACAAACATGTAACAATATTTAGTATTTCTACAACTTTTAGGCCCATATTAACTAAAATATAATTAAATATGCAACGTACAATATTTAATGTCAAATTTAAAATTACAAATATACAAATCGAAGTTTTCATAATTTAAGCATTTAGTGCAATTCAATGTATTTAAGTCTGTTTAGTCATTAGGCATAGCATAGTAAATGTGTAATGCCTTAAATTCGCCAAAAACTCAATTTGCATTGGAATTGCATAATTTATGCGGGTATTAAGTGCACAACTATGTAAAATGCAAGGCTTATTGCTCTACACTTAAATAAATAAATAGGTATTAGTCTTTTATGAGGCAGTAGGACAGTCGAGAGGAATTGGTTATTGGTTCCATGAAAATGATTAAATTTGCGTCGACATTACACGGTTGTTGTTGTTGCTGCTGCTGTTGTTGTTGTTGAGCCGATAAGCCTCGTACAGTGTTTCATGCCATGGCTCATAAATCAAGCCAAAATTCAAATGTTATCAGTATGCGGAATATTCCCAAACTACGTAATAGGGGCAACAGTTGCCCCTGTTTATATATGTACATATACTTACTATGGGCATGTTAGATAAGGATGTACTAAACTGACATTGCAACAACTACGAGTATATACAACCTCGTTTCTTTATGTGCTTAAAGAATGTCTTCTGCGCCTGCTCTCTAGATCATCCTGCAATTAATTTGCCATGGCAATTATGCTCGCTTCTTAAACACAGACAGACTCACTGTCGCACACACACACACACCTTGATATTCCTTTACATAGACAGACAGATAAGCGACAATGGCTAACCCCGTATTGCATACAAAAAAAGAATGGCGTGTTGTCATTTTGCACTTCGGCAAAGGGCTTTTCCCACTGTTAACCAGTGTGACAATCGTGTTGTGGTATGCCGACACACACTACAACAGGTGGCATATCTAACAATAAACGAGCAGCATTTATTTATTTTATATAAATATAAATAGTGCTGCCTTCTCGGAGGCGTCGGCCAACGCAGCATTATAAATGGCGAGGTGCTCAGCTGCCTGACGTTCATTCTCGCCAAACTAATCATAACGCAAGAGACTCGTGCGCGATTCTAACTCAACACATCAAATAAAAGTAGCAGTAAATCAAAACGATCAATTCAGTGGCATCGCATATGCTAATCGTACTTTAAAACTTAGATTAAAATAGCAGTTTATTGCTCTTAAGACGCGTATGCACGCAAAATTCATGTGAAGCACATTAAAGCATAAAGCCACATCAGAAGTTTTCGCATTTAACCACGCAACGACCATAACACGTATACGCCATGGTATCCAAGGCATTGGTAAGTGCAGTTGCAGTCAAAACTTTGTATCCCCCAAGACAGAAAAACAAACGTTTTGGGTAAAGCAAAACTTAACCACCAAAAAGAAATTAGAAAAAGAACTTATACACTTGGGAAAGAAGTTTAGAAACTGGACATAGTGAGAAATATATAAATTTATATATGCCTATAAACATGTGATGTAAAATACATACAAAAATCAACAAGTACCTTAACTCGATAATTTTTTTGACGATTTTTTGAACGGAACTAATAAAATTTGAATGCAGAATAAATTCAAATGACATTTTACTACGAACAATTTTTTTTTTTTTTTTTTTTGGATATCTCATATCTCGATAAATTGGTTTTTTTTTTAGAGATACATTTATCGACAACTCGAAGTATTTTTTCTCGATTTTACAGAAATAAATGAGAACTTATAGGAAGTTTGAATTTAATTTGTAATAATTTAATTCCAAAGAATTAGGAAAAGTGCAATCAGTATTGGGTTAAAATTAAAAGAAATAAAACTCTTAGAGCGACTTTAAAGTGATTTTCGAATTCAGTTGACAGGGAAAGTGCAATAAAGAGCAAAAAAGCCACTTTTCAAAAAGCATAGCATACATTTTAGTGCAGTTGGACATGAACAAGACGAGTAACATGAGCTGGAAATATGCAAACTGAAATTGAATTAATGTCATGTGAGAGACTGACCAGTGAAAGCAGTCAGATATATGCACACACACACACAACACGAACAGAGTGAGAGAGAATGAGAGAGAGTGAGAGTGAGAGAGGCAGATGGATTTGGTTAGAAAATTGCAAATTAACAAAAAGCAGGCATAAAAGGCGCAGGAACAAATTTAGATGAAATTCCAACAAAAAGCGGGCAATGTGTGTGTTGTTTGGCTTTTGTTGATGTTGTTGTTGCATGCTGCATGCGAATTAGTGTTGCCACTCGACAGTTTGGCCAACAAGGAATCAGCCAAGGAAACCGGCCAGGCTCACAAAAACTCAACAAACTTGCTCCAAATCAGAGTTGAGTCTCACACAACAACAGCTGACAACAAAAAGTGCAATGAGTGAAGGGCAGAAACTGAGATACAGAGAGAGAGAGAAAGAGCGAGAGGGAGAGAGGTGGGGGAGAGGGAGGGGCAAAGTGTGATAACAATCCCTTGAATGCTTAACGTGTCAGCCGCCTGGCTTGAAAGGCGACGGCTTCTCGGCCGGCTGTGAAAAAATATGTAAATTAGACATCAAAAATGCTTTAATGAAAATTCCGCCTGCAGCTAAAACATGAGAAAAAGTGGGAAATAAAAAAAAGAAAGGATAAAACTGCATACTTTCGCACTAAAGACGCTGTATTTTTAGTCTGCCATGTGCAATGAACGAAAAAGAAAGAAAATAATTAGACAGGATGCCCATTAAATTGTTGCATAATTGCCCCGGAACATTTTTTGTATTCCTCTTAACCCATTTTTCTCCCCTTGTTTTTGATGATACAAAAAAATGTGTGATTCACACAAAACCGCAACAGCTGCCGCATAATAAAAAACTACAAATATTTCAAAAAAAAAAACACGCAGCAAATCGACCTATTACAATATGCATGTGTTTATGTGCATATTTCATACTCTATACACACATCAAACACACACACACACATTCATCCACCTGAACCACCGCAATTTGCGTTTGCTGCCAAACTGCCGCACTAAACGTCGGACAAAGGCTCACAAATTGCCATTTGCTCAACTCGAAACATGAATACTATTTCAGCTGCCAAAAAAAATATGAAATGAAACCAAAAAAAATGAGAAAATACGAGTAAATTGTGTGGCAGCCGCAGCAATTAAAATGACATCCACCTAAGACTGCAAATTGTGCAATGCCAATCATAAAATTGAACTGAATGATCAACTCTTTAAACGCCAGTTTCATTCAGAACGAGCAAGCATTGCATATCAAGTATACGCAGAGAAAACTTAAAATCGGTTTCACTTTATCTTTTGAAATGTGTCCGTCTACGTTAAGTGGCAAGTTTTTGTTGATTGGAGTAGTTAACTTTGGTGTTTTTGAGAACTAAAGATACTCTAAATCTAATAAAAACTTTAAAATTTAAATATGAATCTATCAGTCAAACAGTTCAGAGCGCACGCTGGATGCCATGATGGATATCGCCATGATATTCACCAGCCTAATTATATCTTACAAACATATTCGCATGCATAAGCCAGCCTTGATTAAGATATTTAAATGCAAGTATTCAGGTATTTACGGTCACCAAGGAAGCACACACAGAACATGCAGCTAAGTACTCTGGGGGGAAGGTGGCAAATCAAATAAATTTTGCAATTAAAAGTTGCACTCCTTGGAAAACATTTGTCAACGTAAATAAAAGTAAATTAAGTTTATTTTGCATTTCGCTGCGCAAATTTTCTTTGGCTTGTTTCACATTTTCTCTCGATTGCCTGTTGCTGTTGCTGTTGTTGTTGTTGTTGTGGTTCCACCAGGTTCTTCTTGTGGTGTTGACTTCTTTTTTTTGTTATTTACTTTAGTTGTTTTTGTTTTTGTTGTTGGTCCGTTGGTCGCGTTTTCTGTTCTGTTTGCTAAATAGGAAGCAGGAGATGAAAGGAGGCAGGATAAGGATGCCAGGCGAAGGAAACTCAGGGACGTAGCATCCGTTGAAACTGAAACTCGCATTTCATGTTGTTTTAATTACTTTCTGATTTATTTAACGTGCCGACAATGGTACTACTCGTATGCACACGCAGAAACACAGACACACACACACACACACACACACACAAGCATAGTCACAGTTCTAGGAAATGTGATATTGTTGGATGCTATATCCATTGAATGTGGCCCGCATTGTGGACTGTAATTATTTGCACTGTCACCTGGGCGCGTCTAAACAGAAACTAATGGACAAACATGAGCGGGCATAAAATGCAACTAAATATTTTGGAAACTAAATCGCAAGCAAAACAGCAAAATTATATTTACATTATTTAAGTGCAATGCCATGCTGCAAAACAAGGCCCAAATTCAACAACAACAACAACGACAACAACGACAACAAACAGTTGGCAACCTCATTGTTGAATTAAGCAGCGCTTTTGCATCCAAAATTTCGTTGTTCAGGTAATTTTATAGCACTTGGGCCCCTCGCTGTTCACCTTCTCGGCCTGCTCGTTTTGACCCTTCCCTGCAACACGCTAACTGACCGAAACGTTGGCCGAAATTGTGTGCAGCACTTTCCAATGTTTATTATTTCAAGCGTGCTTGTTATTTGCTATTATTGCTATGGTTCAACCCAAAAGGCCTCGCTTCTCTTTAGTTTATTGTTCTACCCTTTCGGAGTAGGCTTTATTGGGGTATATGTTCTATAAGCTTTAATTTACTATCACAGTTACTTTAAAAAATCTAATCTATTTTCAATATAAATAGACAACTTTATATACAAAGTGTTTTACTTCTTCTTTTTTCAATTATTTTATTAACAAAGCTATCATAGGGTATTCAGTTATCGACTGCAGTTCGCTGCCTTTTTTTTGTATTAATTTTTGTTGGCTTGCCAGCGGCAAAAGCAATGAAGGCTAAGGTCTAAACAAAACATTGCTTTAAAATAAAAATAATACACATCCACTTGTACATGTATAAACATAATTCAAAAATATATAAAAGCAAATTGGATACTTAACATTCGACACACATGTTGTGCACGTTCCAAAAAAGGTCAAATGAATAATTGGTGACCCGAGGCAAATGTTAACATCATAATTTAAATGACGCTGCTGAATTTTGCAGCCTGCAATCAGCCATTTGTTTACAAAAGCTAGTTTATTATACACATACATATATATATTTATATTTCAACTTTCCTGTGCTTGTTCACATTTTCACGACTTGCAGATATCCTGCAGGCAAATTTAAGACACACAAATTTAATGTAAATAAAAGACATATTAAAATGAAACAAGTTGAAGTCTTAGCTTGAATGTTATAAAATATATTTTGAATAATAATAATTATTAATTTGTGCAAGTGATGATAAGAGCTTGCAGACAAAAGCAAACTTGTTGATTTTAAATGGACATTAGTTAAAGAGCTGTTTGAAAAGTAGTAGAGAGATTGTACTTTACTTATCCAATTTAATTGAATTTATATCATGTTTAAATACAATTAAACTGCATAAAATATGTACTGTACAATATATACCAATAATTATTTAGTTTGTTCAAGTGTTTTCCAAAAGCACTCGTCATCATAATCTCTTGATTATTTTGGTCTCTACTCGAGCTGCTTTGCTGAAACTTGGCATATTATTTGTTTCGATTATAATTCTTGCAGGCAAAAATTTCCAACATTTCCAGCTACCTAAATACTTATAGAGTGCAGCTTGCAAATTGCAGTGCAAGTTTGTCGTGGTTGCCCTGACAATCGAAATGCTAATTAAGTGCGGCAGGCGTTTGGCAACTTTCAACTGCACACACACACACACACACAGAGATAAATAGTTAATTAAAGTAAAAACTTTCTATAACAATTTTTAACTAGGATGGGAGCTTCCCTCACCCCTTTCCCCTCGCTAAATTCATATTAATATGAGTCCGAAAATTGCATATTGCATGCGTGCTCGAAAATTAATTGGAATGCAAATGTGAGAATCGCATACAAAGTGCATGCAATTAAACTGCATACTTTTTCGGGGGGGGGGTGGGGGTGCGAGTCAAACCAATTAAATATGACGGCGTTGACATATGTATGTGTTAGTGTATGTACTCGTCTGTGCAATTACAAAACTAATGCCATTTAATTAAGTTCACACGTGCCACAATTAAATCTTCAACACTAATTGATGAACGTGTGTGCACACATGTCCTGTCGAGGCACTTTTAAACGTCGTCGCGACCAAAAAAAATAACAAAAATGAAGGCCAAAATTTCTCACGTAATCAGCAAAGGCAAACAAATAAACGAGCGGACACAGGAAGGTATACAAAAATTGTGAAAGCTACTGAAATCGTGTTAGGAAATCATAAACAGTTTTTGTTTATTTTTTTTTTGTTCTTCTTTTTTTGTAACTCCCTCGCAAATGCAGGTTATATCCTTTCTGAATTAAGCAAACACACACACACACACACACACACACACATAAGCAAATGCTCATCTATCGCTTTGCTTTGGTTGAGTTTTTGTTGCCCCTTTTTGGCCTGGCTTTTAGCCCTTTCCACTTGGCGCCGTTTGTTTTGTTGCTGCTTGCATATTTGGCACGTTTGCGCCTCGTTTTGCCCTGCCTAAGTGGGCGTGTCCGAGAGCCTCACTCTCTCTCTCTCTCTCTCTTTCGGTGTGTGCGTGTGTTTTTCTTGGTGAGTTAGTGCCATTTATTTTACCCAACTCACTGCCCTTCCCCGTGGCACGGAAAAATTCGAAAATTATTTAGCAAATTAACACGCTGACAAGTCAACTGTATTGAAGTGAACGTGTTCTGGGATTCTGGCTAGCAAGTTATGTGACCAGATTGCCTAAATTTATGTATGCCATGCATTTCGGGCCTCAACTAATAAACACAACACGCACAGCATTTGGACCAGTCTCTTACCTGAAGAGCTACTCGTAACCTGGCCTTAAGTATGCGCAACATGCTGGCCCCCATTAAACTAAACTCAACCATTGTTTTCCCTACAGTTTTCCCTAACAAGTTGTTGCTATGCCATTCTTATGTTGTATTCTCTCTTTGGGGATGGAATGTAATGCAAGTCACAGACTTTCATTTGCACCTGAGCATATCCTGTTCCACTCGGCAGCTGCATTTTGTTGTGGCCAAGCATTTATCGCTTATACTTAAGCAAATATTTATTTGCAATTGGGTATATACAGTTGAGTACGTAAAGTATTAAAGGTTTCAATAACATTATTCTGTTGGTTCCACTTTTGATAAAGCTTACCAAGTAAGCTTTTAAAGCTTTTATACTTAAGTCTGTAGATAGCTTCTATGTGCTTTCAAAGCCATTATAAAAAGCTTTCATTCATTCACCTCAATTAAAATTCCTTATGCAATAGATAAACTATATTGCTGAAAGCTTTAATGTGCTTTTAAAAATGATTAAACGTTAGTAAATAAGCTTATTCTTAACTTGCTCATTTGAAGATTAAATCAACATCATAAGCTAATGGCTAAATAATCTTCTCGAAAGCTTAAATGTGCTTTAAAAGCTTCTTTAATTTAGGTAGCTCGACTTCTAATACTTCTCGTAAAATTAAATAAAATCAAATTTTTAAACAGGTTTGATTTGTAACTCGACTTCTACTCCGCCTTAAAGGTCATCTTCTAGTCGTGCACTCGCTTTAAAGTATTTATCTTGCAGCTAACTGGGTCTGTGAGACAACGACCACAACACACATGCCACAACAACAGACTCAACAGCAAACTGTTGGTTTTGGTTGTTGGCTAGACAACTTTTATATGGTGTGCATGTGTCGGCTAAATGTCTTGTTGATGCCTTACAACAACATGCTTACGATTATCCACCTGCTTGCCATATAAATTCATAGAAGACATTATCCCACATATAAACTGGACATGTGCACATCATCATCATCATCATGATCATCATCATTAACAGGCTGAAAGGCGAGTTCATCAATCAGAAATAAGTAACAACACAAATGCATTTGCATTTATTTGGGCAGAAAAAGCAAACAAATAAACAGCATGAGTGCAAAGCAAATGAGTAATGAGATTTTTATAAAGTTAATTACAAATTTGTGGCAGACGAAAAACTCGTAGGCTCTCTCTCTCTCTCACTCTCGGTCTCTCTCACTCTCGCTGCGCTTCAAGTGAGACATTATTAAGAGCTGATGCCGTGGCTGTGGCTGTGGCTCTGCCTGGAGATGCGGTTGTAAATGAGGATGTGGATGTGGATGTGGATGAAGCTGTATCTGTCGGGGCACGCCTCAAGTATGCACTTGGCATAATTTGTGCAGCAGCCAGAAACTTGCCACACGCCCATATATCAGACAGCAGGCGACGCTGACTTCGACAAGTGTACGAAAAAAATATGCTTATACTCACAGTATGTCAAGTATTTGTTTTGACAAGAAGAAAAGTTTACAAAAGCTGCTTAAGATTCTTTACACAAGAAGTAAAGAAATAATAAGTTTTAATTGATCTTTAACTATTTTCAAGATCAATACTTTTTCTACCGTGTTCAAACATTTAATGGACATACTGTATATCCAAATATATATACAGAGATATATCTATGGTGCTGCAACGAGGTCAACGACAGTGCCAAAATTGGTCGAGCAGCTGGAATGTGGGGCGTCGCCTGTGTGAAATCGCCAGCACTTTGTGGATAATAAAACAATTAAACGCCAGCTCAAACACTGCCAAAATAAAAAAAGAATAGAAAAAAAGAACAACAACTACAAAAACTTGCATTGCATTGCCTGCCAAATGAATTGAAATGTGAAATGGAAGTGGATGTGAATGTGGATGTGGATGTGGAATTGAAAATGGAACTGTGGCTGCTAACCACATTTGCATGCTGCGTATGGGGCGTACGGGGCGTATACTTAATCAAAACCAAAACAGAAGCGTTGCCCCGACCAACATTAGAGTCGTGGTGAGTCGGGGGGACAACGGGGTTACCGGGTTATAGTACGGAATTTATCCAACTCCCATTTGTCGTCCACTTACGCAGTGTTTAATTGGAATTTATGGTTGAAATTTGGCTGCAATTGCACGAAATTTAGCCATATTTTCAATTAGTTGTGTAATATTTAATGAGCCTAAACCATTTGCGCTTCGACGCCTTCGACCTATCCGCATTCAAGGGGCATTCACTCAACTCAACGCAACGCAACTCAACTCGCCAAACGGGAGACGCCGCATTACGTCATTTATGATGCTTCAATGCTCCGTTGAGTGACGTTATCCGTTGAAAGTTTTACACGCGCCACACAAACACACACACACACACATACACACAGCTCTACCAGTCAAGTATGTGTGTGTGTGTGTGTGTGTGCTTGAGTTTGAGTTAAGGCTAAGGTTAATGGCGGCTAACGGGCATGCCAAGGCTGCTGCCAACTGTAGTACATATTTCATAATCATTAGAGCAGCATATCATCTCCTGCCACTTGCCACATGCCTCATGTGGTACGTGTGTCTGTTGAGGCCAGCTTCAATTAAAGTTCTCTGTTGAAAATACTGAAAATATTGTTAATTCAAACGCTATAGTCTAGTTTCTATTTTCTACACATTACACATAATTTTGCAGAATATATTAATAGAATTACATTGAAGTCGTTATTTCTTCACACATTTAACTTAAGTTATCAACATTTAAATGCATTCAAAATAAAAAACTGGGTATTGAAAAACTAATAATACATTTAAAAAAATCAAAACAAAATAAAAAGCAGTCTTATTCAGTTCAATTAAAATCTACTAGAATATTACAAAAAGGGAAATTACTCGTACTTTACTTCCTCCGCTTTTTTGATACGCTGCAATCAATTTCTAATTCCTACAAGCATATAGCTCTCCGAAACGCAACAACAATAGCAAAACAAATTCTGAAATATATATACTAATAAGAAGCCTTGATGTCATTCTATTTGCTTTCTTTTTTGATTGACAGCACACACTTCAAATTTCGTACACATTTTTAGCTTTCCATTGCCCTCAAGTTTTATTTACTTAAAAATTTCCTCGAAATAAATTTCACTTTATTATATTTGATGTCCAATTAGAATATATCAAAAAAACAAATAACAAGTATAATTTCATTTTGTTAACATGTTAAGATTGTGGCAATTACTTGCACACATTTTACCTCAAAAGCTTATAATTTGCCATTTACATTTCACCAAAAATGTATTTTATTATTATTATTATTTCAAAAGTTTCTTGTTCACTTTTTTTGGCTTGCAACAGTTTCATTTTTTCAAGCTCATTGCAAATAAGACACAAAAATCATCTCATGAATATGTTTTATTTTGCATAATTACGTACACTTAAAAGGGGTCTTCGAAGAAACTTTCTTTTCAGTAAAACGACTTGGCTATACTCTGTAGGCGATTATTATTAAATTTAAAAAGATCAATAAAATATTAAAATAGACAGTTGGATTATGGATTATAGATTTTAAACTTACTCTTTTATTTTGTCTTAATATATAAATTGTAATATAATAATTTTGGTAGAGAAATGCAAGCTAATTTAAATTCTTAATCAACTTTCATTTTCAATATATATTCCTATATTTTCTGGAATAGACTTTCCATACCTGTTTCCTGTTTGTGACCCACATCATTTGATCACTTAGTCAGCTTAATAAAATAATCAAGTGGCTGAATCAATGAATGAGACTCGAGTGGTACTCAATTACACTCATTTACATGTTGGATTATTTTCTATAGATATCAGCCCTATGTGTGTGTGAGTGTGTGTGAGTGTGGTTGCCAATCAATTGAATGACGAGGGGCAATTGTGTTGAGCTGTCGATTTGCCACATAATTGCATGCTTCACGTGACTGGGAAGAAAAGTCGTTAAATGGCTTTAAATATAATATTAAGAAGCTTAGGCAGCTTTTACGGCTCACTTGTCGCTAACAATAATATGACATACACACACACACACACACACACACACACACTATCTCACACTCACACATTTCCTTCCCTTGCCTCAACTAGCCATAAGAATGGAACGTGTACGCTCAACCATAAAATAAAAGATAATCATTATTTTTCTAAGATTGCACATAAATTTTTCGCGTGCGCGCTGTACCGTTCGCCCGGGAAATGCATCAAAATTCGTTATATGAGTGTGTGTGTGTGTGAGTGTATGTGTGTATGTGTGTGGCCGTTCAGGAAATGCGCCAGCGTACAGGAACAGCAGGAACAGGAATAAAGTATACGTAACGTGGCATACGAGTACATGCAAGCCCGGATGCAGCGGTTGTACGTAGCCTTCTCTCTGTCTCTTTCTCTCTCTGTCTCCCACTCTCTCTCCTTCTCTCTTTGTCTCTCTCTCTCTCTATGTGGCCCAAAAAGTGCTCGGGCGTTAAGAATGCAACGCTTGCAATTGCAGTTGCCGGCTGCCCGGATGCAGCTCATTTCACTCGGGCAAGCGCAAAATGTAGACCAGCAGGATCAGGAGCAGGACACCCTGTTTTCCTTTCTCCCTACCCCTCCTCCGTTCCCTATCCCCCTCACACACACACACAAACACAGTCACTTTACTGATAAAGATGGCCGCTTGATTTAATAAATTTTGAAATATTTTCACTGCAGGAAAAAGACTTTTACACAGACTGGCAATTTAATAAACTGGCGTGTCAAAGTGCCGCAAAAAAAATCTCATTATATATAGATGTATGTGTTCCTGAGTATGTGTGTTGTGTGTTTGTGTGTGTTCATGTTTAACTGTATGTGTGTGTGTGCTCCATTAAAACTTGAAAAGTTGAGCGCTTAATTAAATGTCGCGTAAATGAAATCTTCAACATTCTTCAATCACACACAACAACACATAAGGTACTATTAAGGTCGAAGGCTAGATACCCTACAAAATTACAGATTAAGGTCTGCAAACTTGTTGTTGAATTTCATAGAGTAAGTTTGTGTAGAGAAAATAATATTAAAATAATGCTTGACTTTGTAGT
Source organism: Drosophila suboccidentalis (assembly GCA_037043435.1). Lineage (NCBI taxonomy): Eukaryota > Metazoa > Arthropoda > Insecta > Diptera > Drosophilidae > Drosophila > Drosophila suboccidentalis. The sequence goes on along the minus strand of JBAMBK010000572.1, from coordinate 1,005,675 downwards.
AAGTTTTAAGTAGTCAACAAATATAGAATGTACTCAGTTCTGATAGAGAAGTAATGATTCAAAATGATTATGCTTAGTTACGGTTTTTGAAAACTATTAAAATCTTTGTTGACAAATTGAGACTCTTGATTAAATTGCTGTTTATATAAAAACTAAGAAGATTTTTTTTTTTAACTAAAATCTTATTAAAATGTCAACTTTCTTGACACATTTGGCATACCTTTAGCTAGAGTATAATTTGAAAAAGTTGCTGGCAAACGGCTTCCCTTATCCCGCCTCCTCCAGCCCCGCCCACTTTCTCCCTCCGCCCATTGCTTTTTGCTGCTGCCGTTTGCCGGCAAAGTGATTAAATTGAGCAACCATTAAAATAAATATGGCGACAAATGGCATAAGTGTTCGTCGAAGGCAGCGGAAAAGCTCATTAAGGCGAAAATGTGCACACACAAAAAAAAGAGAAAGGAACAGGGATATGGAGAGTGAGGGGGAGAGGGAGAGGTAGAGAGGTAGAGGTAGAGGGAGAGGTAAAGAGAACGTTGGCAGGATATGGAAAACTGTGTGAGTGCGACAGCAGCTGCTGCTGACTGACCCCGCCTGACTTTTGACATCAACTGTGATGATGATTTTTTTAATAACGTGCCTAATTGAATTCAAATTAGCTGGCTAATCGACTGGGCCCTATGCAAATGATTAGGCCAACCACCTTCTGGCCATGCTATGACAGGCAAAAGGGCCAGCAAACTGACAACAGTCACTTCAATGCCAATAGAAGTGGCCACAGCGCATGAGGTTGACTTTGTGATGCCCTATAAAACATTATTGTGCTTTGTTATTAATAGTTGTTCAAATTATTTAATCAATTATAAAGAATTTATTTATTCTAAATCTAATCATCATCAAACTATCATAAAATATTTGAAGATCTAAGAAGTAACTTAACTATTCTAATTTAATTTGACAGCTTTAATGCTTTACGCTCTATAAATATTCCTGCTTTCAGTTAAATCGTCCCCTTCAGAGCTAATTTGTATTTACAGGGTATTACAGCTACTGCACTTGTCGGCGTGCTCAACCACAGCAGCAGCAGCTCCGAGTTCCAAATCGTCGTCGTCTCAGACTTCACCTCAGACACTGTCCTCTTGGACTTGACTGTGAGTGTTTTTGGTGTTGGCCAAACTGTCATTGTGAGTGGTGGCTTGGCTTGGATTGGATGGGGTCGGTGGTGACGGTGGTGCTGGTGGTGCGGGTGGTGCTTGACTTGTTTGTCGTTTGTCGGCCTGGCAATCATACTAAAAGTGCCACCTGACGCTTGACTCGCAGCATAGTTGTTGTCTGTCTGTCCGTTTGTCTGTCTGACTGCCAAGTACCTGGCCTATTTGTTGTTTTGTTATTATAGCCAGTACTTTGCAGCCCCTTCACCCTCCCCCCCCCCTTTGGCCTGTACTTCTACCCCCCGTGCATTAGACGACCGTAAATCTTTCCGCACACTTTAGCAATTTATACATAACCGCCGGCATTTATTGTCACATTTAGCTCGCAGTTCACGGCGTCACGTCTGCTATTTACATTTTGCCATCACAACAACAACAACAACAATTGTTAAGAACTGTGGGGGAGCCTGCAAAGTGTCAGCCATTTCTCTAGACCCGATGCCCGATAGAGTCATCTCATTTGCGGCCCGCGGCTGTCCGTCCCAAGTTCTTTGGACCAAGTGTCACGTTGCAGACTTATTAACGTTTCTTCTACATACATATATTTTCATTTTGTTGTAGTTCTTGCTCTTGTTGTTGCTGTGGTTGTTACTGCCACTTTTTTTCCCCTTTGCCAACTTCCACGTTGATAAAATGCGGCCCGAAAAGAAATGAGATTAAACAAGTTGAAATGCTGGCAAGGCACAACTTTGAGATACTCAGCGAAATTAGAGGAAACACTATGGAAACTGTTTCTTTTATTTTCAATAAATATCATTTGTTAATAATTTGTTATGCAAATAAAAAATAAATATTTAAACTTTATTTAATCAATATCTTTCTTTCTACGCTTAACTTCCCTTTTCTTTACCCAGCTACAGGATATAATTATGTTTTTTTGAGAAATGCTTTCAAATAAATAAACGAGTGTTCTCCCCCAAACATTTCTGGCCTGCTCTCTATCTGGCCATCTCGCTCGCACTTGTCATTTGCATGTCGCATTTAAATTTGCATTTGTCATGCGACAGTGAGACACGCCCCTTACTTAGTACATACACTAAGTTAGTTTGACAGCAAATGCGCATTGTCTTAAATATTTATCATATTACGCATACGCCGGGTGGGCCAAGTAACTGACTTCACTTTCAGTCTTGATGATTTATGCTCATTAAAGCTGAGCAAATAGACCCGGAACAGAGCTGAAACCAAATAGCAAAAGTTAACCTACGACTTGCTTGATGTATTACGGCCATAATGATGCATCATTATGGCCGACTAATTGTGGGTTGGCCCCAAATCGTTTGTTCAGGTCAATTATCATAGCATTGAAGTGCGCAAGAAATTGACATGGAAGCAAATCGAAAGAGAAACGAGAGAGAAATCACAAGTGAAACTGAGCATAATAAATTAGTGCATTGACAACAATTGATTATTCTCACTTATTGAAGAATCAATACATACTATATATCAAAATCACGCCGCTTCTTGCGCTCGTTGTCGGGTCAAAGGCAGATGTCACATTTAATTGGGTTTTCACAGGCTTTTGCGCCGTAATAAGCTATTAAATAAACGAAAAGCCAATGCCACAGCGAAATCCATCGCATTGAAACATAATTGAGCACACACACAGATAGAGACAGAGACAGAAGGAGCACTCGTGCCCACTCGCACACTCATAAATAACACGAGAAACTTCCGTTTGCCATAAAACTGATGCGCGCGACAAAGCGAAATGGCGCCCAGAAATGGCGGGCGCTGTTTCCGCTTATGGGCGACGACAGACGACAAGGCGATCGGAACAACAACAACAACAATGACAATGACAACAATAATAATGTTGCTTGCTATTTCTAAAGATGCCAAATCGTAAATTTCAATCAACACCGGACTGAACTCTGAAAACCTATGCCCAAAAACTCAAATGACAAACAGTCGAATAACTGTGAATTGCCTAACCCCCACCCCCACCATTTTCCTCATGACAGCAATATGACAGGCTTTTGGTATTTGTGCTCCTCTCAGCCTCCAGCCACGCCCACAAACAGCGACAGCGACGGCGACTTAACTCATGTTTTATTGCTGCAAATCCCATTTTTGAGCCTCGATGCTGACAATAAAAGTCATACAGATTCAACATCTCGTAGAACACCCCCCCTCCCCCCCGTTTTCCGAACTTCTTTAACAATTCCAATCCCGCCTCCTTACTCCCATTTTGTGTGTGTGTGTGTGTGTGTGTACGTGTGTGTTGATGGCATTGCTTCATTGGCAACTGAAAATTCGTTGTTCACAGACGTTTAAGTCATAATGACACTAGTTGAATTAGATTAGATCTGAGCTTTCAATCATCCTACATCAATCAACAGTTCACAGTTCTAAAGGAAAGCTTGTATGTGCTTTCTGAAATGATAAGAAAAGCTTTCAAGCTTATTTTTTATATACATCCAATTAAAAACTTGCCAAGAAAATAGCTTGCAAGATTATATTATTTAATAAAAATTAAATTATTTGAATTAAATTAGTTAAAAACCATTTAAAATGGTATACAATTTTGTCATCTTGTCATTTTAATAATTATTCAATCTAGTCGACAGCTTTCATGAGCTTTCGAAGCTTGTTATTTGATTTTACAACTTAAGCCAGTGTCATTGTGATCACTTTTGGTGATAGCTCGCAATGGAATGGAATGGAATAGAATGGAATGGAATGTGTTTCTAGTAGCTCTGACAACCCCTTAACAAGTTGTTGCAACTTCCTGGGGAAGCGGCAATGTGGCAATATGGTCGTAAATCATTAAAAGTTCACTCATAAAATGCCAGCCACAAGAGCGGCCACAAATTTCACAGCTCCGCAAGTGAAGTGAAGTCAACTAAGGCAGCAGCAGCGGTAAAAACTCTCTAGTACTCACTGTGTGTGTGTGTGTGTGTGTGTTGGTTGTACGAGTTCGAGTATGTCCTGCCTGATGGCCAAGTCATCTTCATGGCTGTCGCCTGTTTGCCATAATAGTAGTTGTTTGGCCTTGTTTGCTTTCGCTACGCCTGAGCAGGTTAATCGAAAAACTTTTGGCAAATAATTTGAAAATGCCCAAATTGCCATTTAAGCCTCAGGACAAACCGTCAGCTAACCGACAACAGAGTTGGCTAATTCTGGGCTCTGTTCTCTGATTTTTAACTAATTATTGTGTGGTCTCTGGGTGTCTGTTGACAACAGTCTCTCAATGTTTATGGCAAAATCAATGCGTTGCCATAAAGCTCTTGGATTTACCAGTTATTTTTCGAAACAAAAACCAAAAATTATATCAACTTAATTAGCGCACATCAATCACATAATTATATGAATGGAAATTGGTTTTGCCCACTCACATGTAGATTGCAATGTTTAATGAACACGCACAAAACAGCTGATTGCGAGTAATGAAAAAACCAAATGGAATTGCACATAATGACAATAAATGCGTTTACGTATACGTTATATTTACTACTAATGTATTGGATATATGTTTAGCAACCATTTACGAGCATTTCGAGATCTATCTGTATAAATTTGGCGTTGTAATTTCATTTAATTGAATGTTATTTTAGTTTACTACTCGAATTTGCGCATTTCATCTTCTCGTCTAGCAATCGTCTATTATAGCAAATGAAATCGTATTGCAAATTAAATTATTCGCTATGCGAAATTAGCTAATTTAAATACGATTCATATGCTGTCATTGCAGATGAATCATAGCTTCTTTAAAATAGCGTTTTTAATTAGTTTTAATTTAAGCCATTCCATTTAATTTATTGTGTGTATTCCACTTTGGCAGGTAAATGTTATTTATTATTAATAATTTAATGCACTGTCATTAAAATCAATAACAATGCGAAAGGAAATATCATTGAAAACAGTCGCATTTAAACGTCACATATTCAATCAATTATCTTTAATTATAATATTTAAAAATAAATACAAAAGAATTAATCTCGCTTTATATGTTGAATATTTAAAACTATTTAATGCGAATATTACAACACTTTGAATCAATTATTTTAATTAACATTGACAAAAATAATTATTATAAATAAATAATGATTTAAAGAATGAAAAAATGTAACAGAAATTTATATCAAATAAAAATCTGTTAAGCTTTTAACAAGTTGAGGATAGTTTGAAGGGACTACCAAGTATTTTAAATTTGGGTATTATATATTGACATATACATATTTATGTCCGTCAAATAACTGGATGCTCAGTTCCTTAATATTTTAAGTGTAGGCCCAAACAAGTATAAACATTTACTACCATATTTATATGCTCTGCCATCCAACTGGACCCTTTTTCTCTTGCATATATATTTTATTGGCAAACAAAATTTTTAGCTGCCACTAAAATGAGTTAGGACAGGAATGAAAACCCCAGAACTCTGGCTTATTGTTTGTGACGCAGGCAGACAGCAAAGGTTTTTTTTATGGCAACACGAGCTCCGACTGCTCGGACTAACTGTGGGACAGATTGACATAAAATGCTAAATATATGAAATGCAGCTGCTTATCCGAACAGCAAATGTACTATAAATAAATTAGAATTGGAAGCTACAAATTGATTTCTTTTCAATGGTCTGCCTTAAAGGTTTATTATAACTATCAAATTTTGTACTTTTCATAATTTTTTCTCTGTTTTTTTTTACTCTCTTAAATTAATAAAATAAAAATAAAATACTGAGTTCATACCATTTAATAGCGAATGGACTTTCTATACTCTACTCACGCATGTCAACAATTTGCAGCACTGTCAGTGCTCAGAAATATTTTTACGAATTCCGTTTGAAACCCTTACAGAACGAGCAGTAAATAAAAATGTAAGGGTACTCCTATTATATTATTTATAAATCAAAATCACGCACCGCAATTTCATATGTGACGCTTTGTGAGCTGAGCAATATAATCTGACACAACAAACACACACTCAAACACACGCAGACTAAGAGAGAGAGAGAGAGAGAAATTGTGGTCTTCTCTTCATTTGCAGATAAACTCATTCATTTTCATTTGAGTCAAATTTCCGTTTGCTTAGCCGCACGTGCTATCCTTCATATTTTGCTTCTGATTGATATTATATTATATATTATATTCGAGCATTTGCCCGGAAATTTGTGCCTTCTATTATTATTATTTAGCAGCAGCCATTGAAGGTGGCTTTCGGGCAACTAACACACACATACACATACACGCTGCGTATACGTAATATTGCCTTTATACGATTAGTTTAACGCTCGGCATTCAGTAAACAACTTCATAGTTTGGCCAACACTCAGCAATTTGGCCTGATTAAGGCTTTAAGCTGTAATTAATTAAAACACAATGACAATGCGTTTCATATAAACTGTGTAGACGCTACACTTAAAGGTCAAAAAGTGGGAAAATCGCTAGCAAGATAGAAAGAGAGAGAGACACAGAAATCAGATATAGAAAGTTTTCTAAAATCAAAATATATTAAAATCAAAACGGATTATCAACAAATGGATCTTAAAATCAGAAAATACAGTATATTTTTCAGAAATAAAATATTAATTTTATTCTTGTTTTTTTAACAGTTCTACAATTTAATTTATTTACAATTTAGCTTCTAGTCCATTTATTTATTTAGTATGCAGCTATCTACAGGATAACGTCAACTTGATCATTTAATTAAATTGAGTAAAATGTAAATAGTTTCCGTGCTGTGCGTATGGAAATCAAAATAAAATGCCCAATCATGAAACTAATTTGAATGTCATGAAGCTTTCAGGCGCCGACAGGCATTGTTAGCAGCCAAAGGATATGGACACAGACAGGACACGCACCGGACACTTTAATGAAATTAAATAAACAGATTTATTGTATATGTTATGTATATGTATATCCATATGCATTTGTATGTGTCACATATAGTTGACGGTTGACATTTCAAGTATTATTTATCGTGCAACGTTGTTGCACATCACGCATTGAATGCGAGCATGTCCTTAATATCCTGCTCAGTGCATTTACTTATGCTTGCTTGCTCCACTCTGCCCGCTTCCTTATTATTGTCCGCTTTTCCGTATTGCTTGTTCCCCGCTGTTGTCGCTTTCGTTTCCGCCAGTCGCCAGCCGCCACTCGCCATTCGCAATCCGAGACCCGAATCCGAATCCGTTTTTGGTCATTTCTCATTCGGGCAACAGCACGCGCCATTTTCGCAGCCATTGGATAAAAGGGAAATCGAAATTAAACTGTCCAAAGGCTGCAGCTGAAATTTACGACCTTTTCGTGCTAAGCGACCAGACAAAACTCCCCCCCCCATGCACCTCTCCCTCTCTCTCTTCTTTGGTACTCTTCTGCGCGTCCTTTCATTTGCCCGCAAACATCCGATCCAGTAAAATGACTTTGTGGCCGCCTTTACATAACGTACAGGCTAAAGAAAGCCAACAACCCGAAAGGGAAGGGGTATCCATTGGGTGTCCAGTGGCATTGCCGTTTAATCCTTGCCAGGATTTGCATTGCTGCATTGGTTTGCCCTCTTGATTTTTGGCCACTCATCGTTGTGGCCGCATGAATGTTAAATGCACATTTGTTTTCATCCCCCATCCACTTCCCTTTCCCCTTCCACGCACTCCTCACCGAAATAGTCATGATTATTTTATTGAGCAGCTGCATCCTTTACTGAATCTCCCCCCCGTTGAAGAGGAAATTGTATTTCTTCTTATTGTTTGGTTAACCAACTTTAGATTATCCAACAATCTCTGACATTGACATATTTTTTCCACAAACATTGCATAACTCGTTGCCTCGAAAAAGTTTCGCGTCCAAAATAATAATAATCCTCTTCGTCTCCTCTTCTTCTCCTCTTCGTCCCCTCTTCGTCTTCTCTTCTCCTTCTATTTCGCCCTGGTTTTCAGCTGTCGTCACTCTAACAAAGCTGGCTTTGTCAAGGGGAGGGACGAAAAAGGGGAAAGGCTGTAAAAATATTTTCTTTCGAAAGCTGGCAAAAATTCTCAACTAGCCGCAGTTATCTGCTCAACTATGCAGTTTTTATTTGCATCTACGAATTTGTCTGCTTGACTAAAAACATGCGAGGGCTGTCCCATAAGTTCTTAGAAAGCACTTTTATTAAAGTAAACGAATGCTTTGCTGGATATCTGACTAGTTAAAACTGAACTTTAAGCTGAGTTTATACAGTTTAGATATCTGGCAAATTATTTTAATCACTTGGTTTTTTTTAGATACATATTAGCCTTAACTTTAAGTTAAATCTAAGTTCAGTTACAAATTATCTCATCTACATATTGAACTTCAAATTAGCTTGTATGCTAAGCTGCACTTTTAGCTGAAACGCACCTGGCAAACATATCCTAAAAAAAAGCACTCCACCTTTGTTGCCCTCTCTCTTTCTATTTCAAATTCTCTCTCTCTCTCTCTTTCACTTGGAGTCTCTTGAGTGTTTGCTGGCAACTGTTCGCTTCGTTGCACGCACAAATTGCCACTCGAATGGCCCAGTTACCGTTAGATACACAGACAGACATACACACACACTTACAGATACATTTACAGATACAGATACAGATGCATGAGATCGTAATATGGTCATATCTGTAGTTCATAGTATAGTACTTGGAACTGGCATGGCATGTAAATAACACTAAGCACAATACTTCTCATATATTATAGCCACTTGGAGGTCTTCTTAGCCAACAACCTGCTGGCAACGCATAAAGCCAACCAAATAAACCAAATTTGAATTGTGAAATGTGAAAAGAGCTTTCATCTCAGTGCGCCGAACACAGTTATTTGCAAGTTTTAAAGTGAAGCTTGTCGACTGTGTGATTATTTATTGTCCAGAGAAAAACGAAAATAAATAAAATAAGTCCAGACAGTTTGACAAGAGCTTCAATCGAATCCGTTGACACAATAAAATCGAAATAATATTGTGAAAATTCCACGAATTGATGAGAAAAACAGGAATATTTTTATAGCCTATTTCACTTTTTTTTAATAATAATTGAGCAGCAAAAGACAATTTCGATTGTCAAAAAATAAAGACAAAAATATTAATATTTAAATTTAAAGTAATCATGATCAGGCAGCAAAAACTTAAGATCATAAATAAGAAATATATTTGAAATGTAAAATAGAAAATTCTATTATAGTAACGTCTTAATTTTCTAAAAATTAAATAGCAATCACATAGACTTACACATAAGTAGTTTGTGCCAGTAAATGCACAAAAGTTCTCTAAGCTCCAAAGACAAGAAATTAAGGCAGCAATTTGTCGAAAATATTGTTGAGCTGCAAACATTAGTTAGGAAGACGAATTTGAAAAAGCAAAGAACAGGAAATTAGCACAGCTCGATGAGTTTTTGGACAAAATGTTGAATTTGTTGGCAATTGGCATGTTGCACTGGACACTGGACACTGGACAAATTGTGTGCAACACTTGGAAGCGCAACAAACGAACGAACAACAAACTTTGTCTCATCACATATGTATGCCACACACATAAAAGCGAGTAGACAAAGAATTTCAATTGCAATTCGTAGCTAAGAACGAGCCATAAATTGAGAGATGGCGGAAATGCACATGATATTTATTACTGTCAACGCCTGAAAGCTAACTTTGGGCCATCAAAATGAAGATGCAACCCAAAAAAAAATAGAAAAAAAATAGAGAATAGAAAAGAAGGCAATACTCGTAGCTAAAAATAATGTCAACAATTGTCTCTGATTCTCTCTGTCTGCAAATTTGTTCGCAAATTGCCAAAAGTGTAATTGCAAAAATTGTTTGTCACATTGCGACAGCTGCTCAGAGCAACGAAAAACGAAAAAGTTCCGAAAACTGTCTATGGTACAAATTTGTGGTTTACTGATTGAAATGCTCATATGACGAGACTTTCAACAAACTGCACATAAATTTCTCACAAAACAAAAGTTGCCCATAATGCCCAAAGGCAAGAGAGGGGAATGAAGAAGCACAAGTACATCCAATTGTATACTATAGTGAACTATTTATATATAGAATACAATGCTCTAAGCGACACTCAGCAAATGCAAAAGGAACTTAGCTTAATCAATGAGAGATTAAACTTTTGTATTGTGTGAATGTCAAAGCATCAATTTGTCACCAGAAACCATCAGTTTGGGCTAAAAGCAATCACAGTGCCAACAATAACAATAACAATAACAACGACTGCGATGGCAGCTCAATTGTATTGTGTGCACAAATTATGAAAATCTTTTCCCTCCTCCTTCTACTCCCAAAGGCAACAGCAACGTTGAGGGACTTTTGTTATTTTGACATATTTTAATGCGAATTTCGAACACTGTCTGCCATCTTGTTACCCTGCCACGCCCCTTTCGCCGCTTGCCGCCCTTCTCCTTCTTGGCTCGTCAGCACTTGAGCTGCTGCCTGAGGCTGTTGGCAGTTGGTCAACTTTAATTTGGATGTCAGCCCTTTTACTTGGCCACCTTTAACGCAATTTATTGTTGCCTACTTCAAGGCGTCGTTTTCCCCAGCGACCGAATCTGACAAAAACCAGGGCAGTAAATTTAATAAATAAGTGAAGATTTCACAAGATTTGTTGCCATTGTTGTTGTTATTATTCTCATTGTTGTTGTTGTTGTTGTTGTTGTTGTTGTTGTTGTTGTTGTTGTTGTTATTGTGGTATACCTCAATCAAAACATGTCGCACACAATGCTGGCAAACGGCCCCAATGCGCCGTCTATCAACAGTGTCTTCAATAATTTTTCACATAAGCACACACACACACACACGCACAACCTTTTTTACACACACGCACACAGTGCTGTCAGACTGTCTTGTTATATTCCCGTTAGGCGCGCTGTCTCGTCGCAAAGGGGCAAAAATTGCAAATAAGAAAGAAATACACGCATATCACAAATGAAATAAAAAATAAATTCTGCGACGTAGATAAAGTATATAAGCAAATGAAGTATTTTGAGACCCATGTCTGAATACCCTTATAAGTGTACTTTGGCTAAACACTGAGTATTGTTAAACATTTTAGATGACTTAGAATAATTTTAATTAATTAAATTAAATCATATTAAATAAATGTGGGGTTTTATATTTAATAGTAAGTTTATTGGCAATGATTAAGATTAAGGTATAATGTTTAGTTCACAAATAATTGAATTTCACCATGCGACATTAGCAAGCTCGTTGTTCTCACAACCACACTAGGCCGAACTTCAAGCTGCTTCCCCGTTGAACTCTCGTACAAGACTTTTTCTCGTTGCCGCCACCGTGCAGCATGTAGCCTTCGTTCTCGATCGTTCTCTTATTCGCCGTCTTGCGAATTCGCCGTCTTCGTCTTTGCATCTTTGTTGCTCGTCGTCTTTGCAACATTGATGCCGTCGTTGCTGCTCGTCGTTGCTGCTCGTCGTTCTTGCTCGTCGTTCTTGCTCATCTTTGTAACTCGTCGTTGTCTAGGGATCTTTGCTGCTGCATCAGTTGGGATTAGTGTACACAGCAATACACCAACCCACATAAATGTAACATTTAAAATTTAAAAACAGGTACTAAATGTAAAAGTTAGGCAACAAAATTGTAACTAAATTAGTGACTAGTGCCTTAAATAATAAGCGTTAGCTTGTAGCACTAGGAATCGCAATAAAGAAATAAAAAATAAATGAAATAAATCATTGTCAAGGAAATGAAGTAATTTTTACCAAGTTTCTATCTTAGCCGTAGTTATCGAAATAATTCTAAAAACGTAGTTAAGTGTTAACTATAAAAAGGGCTAACTTTGCTGCTCTCTTTTCTGATTAAAATAGCATTCACCTCAACAAGCTCAACTCTTCACATCTCAGTGATAGTCCCTCTGGGAGTGTATTGGGCCATGAATGGCTTCAAGTGCCATTTATTTGTCGACGCAACCTTAAAAACTTTCGCCCAAGTGTCGCTCAACACAAGTGTTATATGAGAGTGTATGGGCTGTGTGTGTGTGCGTGTTGTGCGTGTGTGTGTGTGTTGTGTACATGCCAAAGTCAAAATAATGCAGATAAAATAGAAAATCGGCTAAAGATTGTGGCCTTAAAACTGAAGCAGAGCCTCCGTTAGCTGTGTTAACTTATTCAATTTTGTGCCCTTGACAGCAACACTAGACTACATGGAAATTGAATTGACAAATATGTGTCGCCTGGCATTTATTACATTTTTGTCGCCAGGCGATTTGCTCTCGCCTTGGCCTTTTCAATTTTTGAGCTCTGATCCCTGATGCTAAGGCAAGGATTACTTCTGCTATGGCAACAATTTCAATATGCTCCAGTCAAACAAGCACACACAATTACATATATAGAGACTCTCTCACACAAACACACATATACATATGTACATGTTGCATGTCCATAAGCTGCTTTGAGAGGAGAAAGGAGAAAGTGAAGTCCTCGATTTGTTGTAAGCAAATGCGGTGCAGTATAAATGCCACACATGCTCGGTGTCTGCATTTACATATAAATGCTCGTAATAACACTTGTTGCATGCCACACACACTCACACACACACACACACACACACTCCCAGGCGTTGTTATTTATCAGCATTATATAAATCAATCAAAGCTCAATTGAAAGCACGTTGTGGTGTGATTGTATGTGTTTGTGTGTGTCACGTGCAACCTCCAAAACTAATCATATGCTGACGGTGTATAGCAGACAAATTAATACACTTTAAATGCTAAGAAAATCCGAAAAACTGCATTGAAAAATTGTTGTAAATAACAATTAATTTGAACACATTAAATGCAACAAAAAATTTAATTTAAAATTTGATTTGATAGTTCAAAATATCTTAAGAAAATTAAAAAAATTAAATTTAAGCAGAATAAATTTTAGAGACGAGCTTTGATTAAAATGTTATTCCGCTTATGAATCGCTTCAGTTTTGGCAAAGTTCTGAGAACAAAAAGTCCTTGGTCCAGGCCATAAACCGACAAATGACAATAAGCAGAGATTAAAGCAAAAGCTAAATCCAGATCGTAAAAAGAGCATCAGCTTGGCCCACAAACCAAAGCCAAAGACAGCCACTAATTGTTGCATTAAATCTACCTGCAAATCCTTATGTGTGCAGGTGTGTGTGTGTGGGTGAAGGCACAAAAAACTAATACAACAACGGTTATACATATATGTGCATGTGGTTGGGCGATTAACAAGCTTTAGAAGCGCAAAGCAGAGCTTGAGAAAGTGAACAAGGCAAATAAACGCATTCAGTGTCAACTATGGCGCACGTGACGTATGCGTAACATGCAAAGGACCCTCCCTTAATCGTAGTTAGACACACACTCAAACATTCACACACACATGCACACTCGACTGCGACTTAAATCAGCTTCACTTTGTGACCTGTTCCCTTGCTAAGGAACTTCCAACATCATGAGCACTTTTTTGTTAGCTCTCTCCACAGTTCATAATGCAAGAAAGTTTTGAAAGCTTATTGTAAAAATAAGCCAAGCTCATGGTTTCAGTTTTGAGGGTTACAATGCAAGGTTACGAGCTTATGCTCTAGCATAAAAGGGATAAGGGATGTTTTGGAAAGTATTTAGAGAAATATGTATATGATATGAAATATGATCTTGTTGATGCTCTTCTTTCTCATACTAAACTCATCTTTCTTCTAAATTGTATCTATTTTATATATATTATACGAGTATACTATAACATACTATGTATTTCACACCTGATATAAATCACATTTTAAAAGAGTATTTACTTTTCGACTATTGTATCTTCTTCAATTTCAATTTCCTCATCGTCTTGAATATCTTAAATACCTATAACATTTTCATAAACACCAATGAATAAATGGCAAATTGACCTTTCAACACTTTTCAACACAAAAACAACAACAGTAATAATAACAACATCGGCCAGAACAACGACAAAAAAGGCAACAACTTGTAGCAACTTTTTGGAATTGGTAAACTTTGAAATTAATTAAAATCGCCATGAATGCTCTGATGAAACCATAACAAAAACTAATATTTGACAATTGGCAATAATCGGCAGACCAGCCGCATATATTGCCCAAAACAACACAGCCAAAGTATTTTACAGGCAACAACCAACAACAACCTAGAACAACAAATAACAACAACAACAACAACAAAAGCAACAATTAAAACAAATCGAAAAGAGCAATGTAAAATTTTCATGTTTTAGATTTTTTTTTTTTTGTGTTTCATTTTTGTGGGAGTTGAGCCCCTTCCCCTTTTCCCCCCCTTAAACAATGCATGCAAATTGCTACTGAGTTTGTGTGTGTGTGTGTGCTTGTGTGTGTGTGAATATTGTTGCTTGTTTTGCGCTTTTGGTGTAAGGACAAAGTTTTGTTCGAACAATTGCTGCCGTGAACAAAATTCAATTGAAAACTCAAAGGTCACAAATTTATGCAATACAAAAACGCACACACACACACACACGCACGTATCAATACCATGCATATGTTTGTGGCATCTGTGTATGCGTGTGTGTGTGTGTAGGTGTGTGTGAGTGTGTCGACAGTTGAACATTGCCTTGTGGATTGTTGTTTGATTGAAAATGTAATTGAATGGCACTAGCAAAAAAATGACAATAAAAATGCGATTGATAAATGTGAATCACTAATAGATATCCTATAAAGTGATAACTAGATAGACAGTTTTTCTTAGCTTAATAAAATGTTTTTTAGCCCTGTTTAACTATTCTAAATTATATCAAATTGTTCTCATTTGGTTTTTGTTTGACTTAACGTTAGCCTGTACAATACAAAGTAAGAGTGGAAGAGAGACAAAGAGAGCCAAAAAGAGAGAGATGAAGATATACCCTGCCTAGTCAAAATCAATACTCACAGGGATAACTCCAGCTTTTGTTATGCCAATTGCAAGTCTATTACAGTTCTATCTATTATTTGTCTACAGGGTACTTTAGAAAAACACTTATAACAATTTGATAGACTTCATACTATATACCATATTCACAAGCACAAAGTGACAGATGTGAACAGGATATCAGCAGAGCTTCCTCAATCAATTTGTCAGCTCCTTAAACTCACAGTTTTATTTACAGGGTATATATTTTAAATGAAAAAGTGGGCAAAAAAAAGAGCAGATACACCATTGCGAACATGTTCTAATAAATTATGAAATTATAAATTCAATTGTCCTTGACACGTTGTGCAACAACACAACAATCATTTGTTTAATTAATGTTCATTAAAAGTGCATAAAAAAAAACCTGGCTGATAAAAATATTTGGAATGCTTTGTTATTATTTTTATTTTTTTGCTGCAAATTGAATTAATTTTTTGCTGCTTAAAAAATAATAATTTTGAAATTTAAAGCCACATAATTGATTAACATTTTTCAAAGGGCTTTAAATCAAACAGGCAAAGTATAAATAAAAAACAAATATAAAGAAACCACAAGCGTGTGGCAAGGATTTCGATAGGCTGCACTTTGGCTTACATGACCTTTAACCTTATTTATATTTTTTTATTTATTCTTTTTTTTGTTCTCTCTTGACCCAAAAAAGAATCGGCTTATGCTGACAAGTTTAAATCAAACACAGATGCCCGCAGCTAAGACAAAGCCACCTGTAAGACTTAGGGCCAACAGTCGCTGCCACGCCCCCACGCCCCCTCGCCCTCGACAGCCCAAAAAGATTTCGAAGTATTCAATTCCATAAACACTTGTTCACGCAGATCACGCGGCCATCGTAAGCCAGCGAGAGGCTTCTGTGAAACTTCATCAACAGAAATTGTGAATTCCATACAAATAGTTTGACAAACTTGCCCCAAACACGGCTGCTCTCCCTCTCTCTCTCTCTCTCTCTCTCCCTCTGGGCTCTTACTGCTGCTAAAAGGCGCAAATGAAAGAAGTTTTGCGGTAGGCACTGTGCGACGATAGGCGGCAAATGCCAAAGCAACAGACATAAAAGAAATCTTATAAATCCACAAGAACAAGAAATACTTAAAGTATATACTATATATATGTATATATGTGTGTGTGTGTGTGTGTGTGTATTTGTAGTCTACTAAAGTGGCAGATTTATACTCGTATTGCTGCGTGAGTTTTGCGGTTTATATCTACAATTTAGACTTACTAAAAGTCAATGAGCTTCTCGTAAGATACGAGATACATATAACAGCCCCTGGACAAAGTGGCAACTTAAGTTAGCATTATATGTATAAACATATAAACGCTTCTATCTCAAAGATACTTTAAGACTTGTAAGAGATTAATCTATTTTTCACAGTAATTTCAAAACGATTCTCTCGAAAATGCCTCTAAATCAAAATATAACATTTTTTAAATTTAAAATTCATTTAAAATACGTTTAAAAAGTGAACTCTGCTATTATGTATATTGATCAACAATTAATTAAATTTAAAGAAAATGGCAAAAAAATTGTGCAATTATAACATTTTTAACAGCTGTAATAAAATGTGTTAATCTACAACTAATTTGACCTGTTCTAGGATTCAACTATTTAATGAATACACAATAAGTCCATGTCCTGTTTTAGAGCATATTTTATATTTTTGGGCGCCAACTATTTGGTCACGTATCGTGTGCTTATTATGAATGTGCCGAATAATAGAAGTACACATACCTATAAAGTACATATATAATATACATACAAGCAAACATACATATATAGAGTATACGACGCGTATGTGCGGCGCGTGCGGCAAATTATCATCTGGATGTTGTGGCATTGTCAGCATTTAACTTGGCGCTTGGAACTCCTAAATGCGATGACGCGTTGCCACAGCTCCATTTGTCTTGGGGGCAGATAAACATAGAGACAGGGACAGTGACGTAGACAGAGACAGAAACGGAACCATGACCACATAATGAAGGCCAGCTGAGAGGATTGGCAACTGCCAAAGACAGGTTTGCAAATGGGGGGATGGATTGGGCAGGAAGTGGCAAACTTTCATGTCCGAACTAACAGTAAATAGGCGCGTGCAATACCAACACACACACACACACACACACACACACACACACACACAGATACAGACACACGCACAAATAGAGAGACATAGACATAGACTCGAAAGTTTCAGTCTGAAACTTGTTTGGGTTCGGTTTTGGCTTTGGCTTTGGCTTTGGTTTGTTGGTTGTGTTGGCCCTTTCGGTTTCATTGGACATTATCCCGACGCATTGATTGTTGTCAACGTTGTTGGTTGTCCTCCACAAAGGGAATTGAACTTTCTGGCCATGAAGTTTTGTTTTATTTAGTTATCCATCAAAATGCCTATGAGATTTTAAGTTGAATTAGTGGCCAACTTGAAGCTTGAGCTGCATATGTAAGTGCTCAACTGTTGAGCACAACGGTTGCCCAACTTTTGAGTAATCAATAACTTATTGTATCATGTGAACTTTACAGACATTAACAATATGAATATTTTCATTATTAAAGATTGAAAAATGGTTTTAAATGTATTTTTCTTGATTTGAATATCTCCTCTTATTTTATTTAAAAATTCGAATGTGAAACTTTCTCTGAATGAGAAAATCTATACAAAACTTAAAGAAATAACGTTTTTTTAAGAATTAAAAAATGTTCACAACAATGTACAAACTCAATATACACATCACGATAAATACGTTCATATGTTAACTGCTCTAATAATAACCATAAATATTTTTTGTTTTTAAGTCAAATTTAATAAGATGTGAGTTGAACATCAATGAAATTTAAGTTCTTGGTCATTGGGAACCTTTCTCACATATAGTTGTTTGCGTGTAATTATGTGCATGTGTGTGTGTGTGTGTGTGTGCTTGGGTGTTTATTATACTATTACTTATAGCTCTTATCATTTGTTGTTATTGTTTTTATCTACAGCTGCTGCTGGTTGCCATTGTTGCTGCCCGATTTGGTGGCTCAACGAGGCGAACAACACTCGCATTGGCCTGCGATGAATCGTTGGCGGCTGTGGCGACAACAACGCAACAGCAAAACAATAGATACAGCAGCTACTACAATAATAACAACAACAATAACAACAACAACGGAGAGAACAACGGCGATGGTATTGCTGATAGCAAGGACAACAATGTTGACGATGACAACAATGACAACTATAACTACAACAAAGCGTCGGCCAAATGGCAGTTGCCGCAGCAAAAACTATACGGAAATCCCCAGAGCATACACCAACAACAACAGCAACATCAACGACAACAACAACAACTTGAACGACATCAACAACAGCAACAATTTGTTGATGATTCCGAGGCAGCAGGGAATGACTTCCTTCTCCAATTGCCAGACTTAAATGCGGCTATGCAAGGTGTGGACTGGTCTCCAGCACAGGACACAAGCAACAACAACAACAACAACAATAACAACAACAATGACTATGACTATGACTACAATGTGTGGCATGCAACATCCGAATCAGAACGAGAACATTTGCCGCTGCAACGCAGCAGTCGAAGCAGCTACAAGCAAAGGTAGGCATTAATTTTCAGTTTCAGCTCAGACAAACGACACAAATTTCGAGTGTCCAATCAAACAAGGACGTAGACAGCAGGGGCTAGTCAAATTTTAAATAATATCAATTCAGGAGATTTGCTTATTTTGTATTTATTATTTTTTTTGGACTACTGAAGGAACATCTTATCTTAGATTAAATAGATTCTATAAGAAAAGTAGTTAAATAATTCGGCAGCCCCCTTTCGCATTATGCTGACCACGCCCTTGCCAGTGAATGTGAATGTGTGAGTGCTTTGCCTGTGCATGTGAGTTGCATTCATTCAGCTCGTTGACTTTGGCACATTCCTCAATGTGCTCAAAATATGATAGCAGCTAACAATGAGCAACGCAGTCCAACAGCTGCATTTGCTGTTAGCTTCAGTTTCTACAATCTCAGCTTGCCCCCCCGAGTCCCATCCCATTCCACACTCTCCTGCCGCCTCTCCCTCCCCCTTTCCATCCTCTAACATTGCTCTGTTCTGTTCTGTTCTGTTCTGCATATCAACTAAATCCCAGACCTTCAACACTGACATAAGCATTTAAGCTGATTCATTTCCAGCTTCCACATCTCTGTCTCTCTGCTATTTTAGCTTTGTTTGGGAGATCAAGCTTAGCAGGATCAGGCGATTTCTATGCCAAAGATTACGAAATGCGGAGCCAAAGCAAAAGTCAGATATCAACAACAACAACAGCAACAATGACAGCAAAAACAACTGACGAAGACAAAAGACTCCAAACTAGCAGAAATGTTATCCAAATTTGTTTGAATTGCAGTCAAGTCGACAGCTGAATACGTTGCAGTAAAAATTAGTTATAATATTTGAAAAGATAGAATAGAATTATTTCTTAGTGAATAACTTTAATTATTCTTAATAGACAGAAATTATTGTCGTTGATATTATGTTGATATTATTTAAAATAAATGTTTGCATAAAGAATTGAATTCTATTAAAAAAAAGAATACTATCAGAATACATCTGACAATTTACGAAAACAAGACATGAAAATCCGAACAAAACTTTCACAAAGTGATCTGAGCTGTGAAAAGTCTATCTTAGTCAAACTAAAACTATTAAAAAAAAAATTAGTGTACACCGTTTTTTATATAACTTACTAAACCTCATTTAAGTCTTAAAGTAGAATCAAAATCTGTTTAAAGTCTTCAAAATAGCATTTAATCTTGTCTAAAGACAAAGAAATCAGCACAATAAACTGAATTAAATTCTCAGAGTTTAATGCTCTGCTTATTCAAAAGGCAAGTTCACTAAGCAAAGTCCCCCCCTTTTTTTTGTTTCCCACATAATTAAAGGAAACCTAAAATGATATAAAACAATTTCTAAACACAAGCATTTATTTCAAAACATTTTCGCAAACTTTGCGACAAAACTATCAAAGCCGTTGTGTTGGTCACAAGTGCGCTTCAAAAAATGCCCCCTGCGGTGGTGGTAAGTGGTTGCATACTCTTGCTACTCTTGGTGGTGCAACCTAGGCTGGTGGGTGGGGGTGGTGCTTTTTTTTGCCATTGCCAAGCATTGACAACGCAAAAAGGAAATCCGCTGGCAGCCAACGACAGTCGCGTAACGGAGCGAGCTTTGTGTCAGCGTTCAACTATCATCTCCCATCCCCCCCACCTAACTCACCCTTGTCTTCCAAGCCCCGCCACCCACCCATTCCTTTCCTGCTCAAGCTCAGACAGCCCAGACAAAGCCCACCACGCGGATGGCGCAAACGCCGCAAAATGAAAGCTAAAAAATTCATTGGCATTTGCTGCAGTTGAATGCAAAATGATGCGCTTTTGTTGGCCAGCTGGAAAAAAAGTAGAAAGAAAATAAAACTAGTAGGATTTACTAGAGTCTGACAGTCAAACAAGACTAAAGGAAACCCTGCACCTTTTTTGTAAAAAGGAAAATTAAAAAAAATAAATAAAAGTATAAAAAAAAAAATTAAAGAAACTTCTTTTGCGGAATTCGAACCCACAGCCGCGAACTCAAGAATCGAGCACATTATCCACTCAGCAATAGAGTCTTCTCAAATTTAAATGCAAAATTACATCATTTTAATTTCTGACTTCATCTTAGAGAAACCTACATATCAAGTTTGGTGCCTCTAGCTCTTAGCATACCCTTTGTAATTCGTAAGTACAGAGCATAAAAACTAAAAATTAAAAAAGAACTGAAATAAAAGGAAGATGGAACTATCTCGTAGCAGGCAAATAACAAACGTCAAAAGCGTATTTTCCTACGTTTTTTTCAATTTTCATTTCATTTTTTTTATAGTTTGTCTAAAAGCGCATTTTACAGGCGGTTGCCGTCGGTTTCCGGCAGCGTCGCTAATTCATTGCCAAAGCTTTAATTTCTATGGATATGCAATTGCAGGCAGGCAGCTGGAAACGGAGCTGCGGATATTCTAGCTGGAGGTCAACTGGATGCTGACGCTGACGACATTGACTTTGAGGGCGAGGAGGACTTTGCGGTGGCCAAAATGGATGCGGATGAGCTGAGCGAACAGCTGCCATATGGCATTCAAAATGTGCGCAAGCGGCGCGTGCGCAGCGTGATGCCGCCACCACAGCTACAGCCACAATACAGCAGCACCACCACCAGCGGCAGTGAAGGAGTAAGTGAGCAGAGATTGTAAATTCCTCCATTCTCTACAACAGCAACATCCCTTTCCTGCAGATCACCTATCAATCGCTGTGTCCCACCAAAAGAGTGACCATCAAGCTGGACAATGGCGAGTACCGGCCCAATCACTATGTGGAGGTGACCTGTGCCAACACCTATGCTCCATTGCCGCCCAGGCTGCAAAACTATGACAACTACAATTATCGCAGCAATGAGTTGCCGCTGCTGCGCGCTCTCCTCAATGAACGGACTGGTGAGAAGCGGGAGGTGCGTATACTTAATATTTTTAAGTTACTTTGAGTTATCACAACCAATCTCACAGATTGTATATTTGAAATATAAGACTATATTATAGATTCTAACCCAATTCGACTAAACTCTGTCCACTATATCATATAGACTTAATTAAATGACCTTACTTTATTCACTCACTGTAGATCTGTTCCGCCACGGGATTTGCCTGCATCCAACTGAATCGCACCATACACTTGATACGGCTGAACGAGGGCAGCGGCTGCTGGGAGTCGGAGACGCGCACGGTGCCCTCCGGCTGTGAGTGCATGTGGCCCAAGCACAGTTATGGCGACATTGCCTCCTATCATCAGGCCCAGAAGCGTTTCAGCAATCAGCGTGCACGCAGCGGACCCATCATTGACTATACACCAGGTGTGGGCTACCGTCAGTTGACACTGCGTTCCCGGGCTCCCAAGTCAGGTGCTGGTGCTGTTGCTGTGGCTGCCGCTGGAACACGCAGTCGGCGTGCGGACTTGGACTATGACAACTATTAATGGATTTGAAGCGAGTTTTGTTTAAATTTGTTGGGACCAAAGTGCCAAGCACATTGGATTAGAACATTTAGCAACTAAGTTGAAGGCGTAAATTATTCAATTGCTGTGGTTTTTAGCCGTTAACACGAAATTGTATAATTAAGATACTATATGTAAAATACAATGAAGCAACCAAAACAGCTGGTCATTAATCAATGGGATTTATACAGCGAGGCAAACGAGGTGCAATTTTGTTTTCACATTTACATTTAAACTAATGTTTAGCATTGGAATTTTTAATCCCTACAAATTTATAATATATCGTTAATTAAAGTCTAATCGGCAAAGTCGTAAATCAGGAAAATCCCCTTCATTGGACTATTAGGTGAGCTCCTCCAGCGACTGTTCCGGTATCTGTTTCAGCAGAATTTCTGCCTTGTCGGCAATTTGCTTTTCGAGCTCCTCTGCAGTTTTACTGGCATCAAATTCGTGCCAATAACTCGACTCTTGGCTGCTAAACTTATCAAATACGTCGGCGACTTTACGCTGGAACTCCAATTTCTCATAACTGCAAAAGGAAAGATAAGATGCGATAAGATAAAAGTGCATATTTGCTATATATATATATATATATATATGTATATGCTCGGTACAAACCGTTCCTCGCCGTAGCTGCCACGTGAGATGAGCTCCGCGGGCTGGGCCTTTAAATAGAAGACAGCGTCGGGCCTTATGAGTCCACGGTCGGGTGCACAGCACCAGTTAAAGTCGAGCCCCTTGGCCACCGTGTACGCTGCTCCAGAGTAGGCATAACGATCGCATATCAACGTTGTGCCCGCCAAGAGCTCCTCCCGGATGCTGTTCATGTGCTCCCATCGATTGGCTGAGAACATCAGGTGGATAACTTCATCGGGCAGATCTTGGGCATTGGTCAAGTATGAATTTATCAGCTGTCCAATGCCCGACGACCGTTCGGGGAAACGTATGAGTTTTGCTTTAATTCCTTTCTTTGTCAACGACTCCACTGTGTAAACATTTAGAGATATTTATCAATTATTGATTTATTGGCTTGCATACTTACATAGTCGCCGTGTCTGCGTTGTTTTGCCTGTGCGGTCGACTCCTTCGAAGACAATAAATGCACCACGTCTTAAAGGGTTCATGATTTGAATTAAACTGTTTTTATTTTGCGACTTTAACAAAAATGCATTTACCTTTTTGGCGGGAATATAGAGGTGGTCGATGTTTGCAAAACATCGGATCCATTGGTGTTTGGTAGGCCACTATCGTATGTTTATATATACATCAAGAACAAACTATCCTGATAATTACGGCCCTCTAAAATATTGGAAAGAAAGAATTTCAAAATCATATGATTCAATAAAATCCCTTTTACAGATGAGACTAACAGATTTAAAAGCCATGTCCAAAAAATTGTTGTGTTCAGCAAACATACAAACATCGGGGACAACACCACAACACACACCTCTAATGAATAAATGCATTAATCAGCTGATTGCATTGGCAAAAAAAAAGGGGGCAACCTTGCAACGGTGGCATATTTGAGCAAAACTTTACTATGGCAAAAGATGGCAGTTTTGGGAGCCAAAACGGAAATTGGATCAACGATGTTTTCTTCAGGCTTTATTTTTGAGCTCGAAAACATTTACCTTTTTCGCGGAATATGTGCTGCATAAATATCGCAGAAGTGCATCGATGATTTATCGACATGCAGATGCGTGCCAAAAAGCTGATTGCTTTGCCGGTAAATGATTTACTGCTGTGTTGCTCCGTTGCATTATATTAATTTACATTAATTTACATTAAATACATTTATATTTTTAAATGTAGCTTTGTTTAATTTAAATGTGTTGCTACCGGTTTGTATTGTATGAGTTCGCAATGATTCGGAACCAAAATTGCGGCTCATCAACTCCAGTAATGAACTAGCAAACTCACATACACATACACACAGACACATACAGACATACTCATAACACAGAAGCTGAAGCACACGTAAATTACATTTTGTTTAAAACAAATAAAAACGACGAAAGAAAACAAGTGAATTTACTGCGGCACTTGTAAATAAGTGACAAAATAAACTCAAAGAAGCATTACAATGTGCTAGCAACGAAGTGCGTGTGTTTGTGCAGTTTGGCAAGGCTTGGTTTTGGCCTGCCTTTTCGGCCCAAAACAAGAAATTCGCAAAAACAGTCACAACGAAGCTGCAATGCGCTGCACTTGAGTGAGTGAGAGAGCGAGAAAGAGAGAAGGCAAGATTGAGGTATTTTGCAAATTGTGCTAATAATCGTGCAAAAACTCCCCAACTAACACTCACCTATGCCCCGCCAATCACATTGTTCTAACCGCATTTAATCATCAAATCAAAAAGCGACAAATAGAAGTGCTAAAGCCATAAGGCAAACAAACATTCGCTGATACAAAGACCGCGTGTTTGTCGCGTAGCGCCCAGCCGAAGGCAGCATCAAATACCAGGGACTGGCATGCAAAACAACGCTGTCGCTGTCGACTGCCGATAAATTATCGACTGTCTGCGTTATCGCGCAAGGACCGCTCGGTGAAAACTTTTGCAAGTGGGTGGAAGGAAAAAAAAGTGCGTGCGAAATTTGTTTATACTCGAAAATAAATGGCAGCAGCTCAAATTAGATAACTTTTTCAAGTAACGAGCGCCGTGAGATAATCGCCACTCTCGCTGACAGCACTGTAAACAAATGGGCGACAGGACATAACACTCGATGCCGTATGGCCCAATATCTATGTACATATATATATAGAGACAGTGCTGGTTGATTTCCCCTTTTGATTTTCACTAATCAACTATCAAGTGCTACAGTTTGATCCTGTTGTTGACACAATTGTCCTGCCGGTGGCAAACACGACTTCGTCTTCTTCTTCTTGTACTTTTACTCCTGGGCCTTCGGCCTCCGGTGTGTGTCTCACATTCTTCGAGTTATTCTCGATGATTCTCAGTTAGTTGAACTCTAGCCTAGTTAATCATGTCCAACAACAATCATCCGCACGCACATTTAAGCCAAGCGGCGGCACAGAATCCCTCATGGAATCCTCTGCAAGTAAGTATTTTGGATTTGACCGGCTTGAAAGAACGGAAAGATGCTGACCTAATCTCTGCAGATACCATCGTATATACCGCGACAGCCACAATTGGCGCACATGTCCAATGAACGGCCCATGGTCCGATCCCCGTTGGCGTGGCATTCATCCGCCCAACCGCCGCCGCCTCCAGATGCCATTTACAATTTTATGTCGGCCAATCATAAAAACGTAATTAAGCGTAGTTTCCTTCTTTCGTTTAGTTTCGTTTCGTTCCGTTACGTCGCATGCACCACAAACTCTCTCTCTATCCAATCCGCTCCGTAGTTGACTTCCCAATATGTATTGTTGCTTCTCCAGTTTCCCACTCCTCCTGCTTTGTATCTTGTTGTTGTTTTTGTTATCCCTTTAATTAACTTGATTTTGCCTTGCAGCTGGATCATCATCATCAAATGAATCCTTTGCTGGCGCCGCCATATACTGGAACATTGCCTTTTGACTCCATGGATTTGTCGCTGCAGTCGAGTCGCAGCGCGGCGCCGACGCTTAAATCTGGCCAACAACAACAGCAGCAGCAACATCAGCAACAATCGCAGCAGCAGCAGCAGCAACAACAACAATCTCATCTGCATGCACCTCCCAATTACCCAACGATGTAAGCAACATTTTGCTGAACTGGCCACAGTTTTAACCATGTTTATGCCGAGAAAGTTCAAGACATTTCAAGACATTACGCTATCATGTTTGTTATATTAATTGCCTTTATTCTGTATTAAATTGTTATATTGATATTATTTGTCTAATGTCTTTATGCTAATTGCATTTAATGTAATTAACTTAGACAAGAACGTGCTTAAATGAAAAGATTCATGAATTTTATGACTAGCATTTCATTATTATGCTATTGTTACTATATAATGTAATAACTTGAAGATAGAATTAATTGCATAAACTACGTAATTCATACGTGTTCTTTTTTGTGATATTTATAGGCTTTCAATTCATTATTTTTATTTGTGTAAAATTGAAGACTTATTTTTACTGAAATTCATGAATTTCATGGCATAAACTTAATAATGATTGTAAGATAGTATGTAAAGCAAAATAATTTACACTAAAAATATTTAATGTCTTCTGTTTCCGCACACTCACACAGTCACAATCTGACCACGAATACGCCCGCAGGATCACAGCACAGTGCGCAGCAAGGACATCTGGGCGGAGGACTCCCCTCGTCGCTGTCCGTTTCGCCTGCAAGCAAATACTTGAATGCCAATGGCGCTGTTGCAGCTGACTGCGAGTCGTTGCTGCCACCGCCGCCGAGTACCCCGCCCAACAATAACAACAACAACAGCCACAACAACAACAGTAGCAGTGGCAGCAGCAGCAGCAGTGGCAACAACAGCAGCAGCAGCAGTAGTAACAACAACAACAGCAGCAACAACAATGTGCCACCGCCGCATTATATGCAGAATCGTGACGAGAACTTCAAGCTGACGCAGCTGAAGAGCATGCAAAAGAGCTCGGAGTTGAGTGGCAAGGATTGCAGCTATACGAGTGGCGCCGCAGGCAAATTGGCAACGCACAACATGCAACAGCAGCAGCATGCGGCAAAGAAACGTAAGTCAAAGAACCAATTTAAATGGAGCATTAATTAACCAGTTTTATTGTTTTCTAGCCTCGCCACTGCGCAACTATCAGCAACATCAGCATCAGCAAGCTTTCAATATGACGCCGCCGCCTGCGAGCATGAAATACAATGGGCGGCCACAGACGCCGCCAACGCCGCAGTCGCCGCTGGATTACAATCAGTTGCATTTGCATCATCAGCTGCATGCCAATGTTGCTGGCTATGCA
The DNA here is from genome assembly GCA_037043435.1 of Drosophila suboccidentalis. Classification (NCBI taxonomy): domain Eukaryota; kingdom Metazoa; phylum Arthropoda; class Insecta; order Diptera; family Drosophilidae; genus Drosophila; species Drosophila suboccidentalis. The sequence continues at coordinate 978,696 of JBAMBK010000572.1, read as the reverse complement.
CCACAGCAATCGCAACAACAGCAGCAGCAGCAACACATGCAGTCGGAGCAACAACATTTACACTATCATAATCAGCATTTAGCACCACCAGCAGCACCAATTCCACCACCACCACCACCACAGTTTCAGCAGCAATCACAACCACAACAGCAACAGCAGCAACAACAACCGCTGCAACAGTTGACGTCACCACAACTGCATTCCCGCAACACGCAATTGACGAATCTCGACATGTCCAAGCACAAGCCAACAGAGGATGAGGCGCAGGATGAGGCACAGACGATCATTACAGATCTGTCCACAACGGCAACATATCGTGGCAACAATGCGGATGATAAACAACAACAACAATTGGTTGATGCGCCTGAATCGCCGTACATGACCACATCCAATGAGGAGTCACTGGAGTCCAACAGCAACAGCAGCAATAGTCGCAAGCGACGCAAACGCAAATCCAGTCAAGTGATGCGTCTGACGCCCAGCGAGAGTCTGAATTCCAATTTGAAAAGGCAGCGCACGCCAAGTCCGCACAGCAACAACAACAGTTGCAGTCCCAAGCAATCTCCCAAGAACGGCGTCGAGTTCCAGCCATTTGGCCTGAAGGAACAGAAGCCACCACAACCACACGAGCAGCCGCTGGAGAATGGACGAGCTGCAACGCCGCCAGCTGCGGCAGCAACTGAGAATAGCAATAGCTCCTCCCTGTACAACGATACGGACAATCCCAAGACCAAGAAGCAGCGACAGGCGTTGCTGCAACGCAATCTGACAGAACAGCAGCAGCAGCAGCAACGACGCCAGCAGGATGAGGAGCCCTCTGCAGAGACTCCTCTGACTGTTGCTGTCCCCACAAAGGAGGACAGCAAGTTGCCACCGCCAAGTCCGCAGAGCAATAGCAGCAGCAGCAGCTCGAGCAGCTCCAGCGCCGGCACACACAGCAGTCATAGCAGTCAGGCGAGTCGGGAGGCAGCACAGCAGCGAAAGGAGCAGGATCAGGAGCAGGAACCACAGCTGGACACTAGTAACAAGGCGATTACAGATACGCCCGCCTCGCCAGCGCTTGTGGAGCAGGGCGACATTGATGCCCGGCCAGCGGTGAGTGTGCACGATGACGAGGATGAAGTGCAATCGCCAGCTGAGAAGCAATCGCCACCACGGGCAGAAGCTGCAGTTGCCACGGCAACGGCTGCCACTGAACCCTGCCACTTCAACGAAGTGGAGCACAAGCTGGAGCAAATGTTTGCCGGGATTGAGGATGAGCCACAGAGCAGAGCCGATGACTTAGCACAGACCAAAGCGGGCGTGGAGGATAAGCCAGTTGTGGCCACGCCCACGCCCATGCCCATGCCCATAGCCACACCCACAGCGACGCCCGAGCTGCGACCCATGGCCACCAAGGCGGCGATGAAGTCCACGCTGCCCAGTCCCATACACAGTCCAGCGGCACTGGCAGCTGACACCAAGGAGATCAAGGAAGACAACACGCCGTCGTCATCGCCCGCCAAAGTGTTGCCACGCCCAACGCCCACGCGCTGCATGCCACAGCGACGACTCTCCATGGGCATGGATCCATCCCTGTTGCGGTTCACCATCGAGGAGCAAGTGGCGAAGCCCAAAAAGACGGCGGCCAAAAAGAAGCAGCTGCCCCAAATCCAAATCGAAGCTGAAATCGAGACCGTGCACCTGGACAGCGACGATGAAAAGCCGAGCACGTCGGCAGCAGCTGCAGCGGCACTGGCGGCACGCAAGCTGAGTGAGGCGGCGGCCACCAAGACGATCGCTCCCAAGGCCAACAACAACACCAAGAAGAAGAAGAAGACAGCGGCAGCCAAGGGCAAAAAGGCGACGGGGAAGAATGCAACGAAGCAGAATGGCAAGAAGGGAGCAACTGCTCGGAAGCCCTTCAGCACGGATGAGGACAGCACGCCGGCGCCGAATGGTGGTGGTGGTGGCTCCTCCTCCGCAGCGGCAGCGGCTAACGATCTCAGGTTCAAGTCCCCCTTTATACTCATCAAGCCCGATGGAAGTATCAGCATTAAGAACACCCACAATGCGGAGGATGTCAACGAGAAGCAGACGAAGAAGAAGCAAACGAAGGCGCCACACGAGCGCAAGAATCTGCGGGGAATGCACAGTTCCACGCTGAGCAATCGCTATGATGCGGACACCACAGATTCCAGCTGGATTTGTGTGTTCTGCAAACGGGGTCCGCACAAGCTGGGACTGGGCGATCTCTTTGGTCCCTACCTGGTGTCCATTGACTGTGAGGAGTATCGGGCTGCGCTGCAGGCGCCAGCTGCTCAGGACATCGACGGGCTGTTCGTGAGCAAGCGAAAGCGCAGCGACATGGTCAAGATGCAGGAACGAAATCTGCCCGTGATTCCCGCCACCTTGGCCAACATTATGCAGGCGCCCAAGATCACCATGGTAAGTAAAGGAGTTACTTTGATATAATAAATGCCAATGATTAACCGCTTTAATCTTCTCCAGCACAAGCGTAAACGCAAGCAGACCCACGAGAGCGCCTACTCCCTCAGCGATGACCAGAATGAGTCGCAGTGCTCGTCCCAGGATCCCCTCGACTGCAGTCACGAGGCGAAGTTCATTGAGACGTTTCGCGGCATGTCAAAGACCTCCGAGCATGGCTACGAGATTTGGCTGCACGAGGATTGCGCTGTGTGGGCCAACGATATCCAATTGATTGGCGCCCATGTCAATGGTCTGGATGCCGCTGTCTGGGACAGCACACGCTATCAGTGTGTGCATTGTGCTCAGCCCGGTGCGAACATCTGTTGCTTTCAGCGTGCCTGCAAAGCGGCGGCCCATGTGCCTTGCGCCCGTGCCGCCAACTGGAGTCTCAGCGAGGAGGATCGCAAAGTGTATTGTGAGCAGCACACGCCGGAAGGGGAGACAACGGACGCGGAAGCGGAAGAGTTGCCAGTGCTGCCCGTGGAACCAGTTGTGGCAGTTGTGCCACCGCCAACATTCAATGTCAATTCGCTTCCCTGAGTACGCGTGCGCGTGCAGAAATGTCGTCTGGTCGTCAAGCGCTGAGCGCACGTTGAATCCACAAGGGAATCCTCCTCGTCAAACCAAAATCCTTATCCAGGTGCTCACAGTTTCACTTTGTAAATATATATTGCTGATCAATGCAACTGCACTAAAACGAGACTTATTGCCGACTGCAAGAGGATTAGATTAGATCCCAATCCCAATCCAGATCCCATTTGATTCTTATGTAAAAATTGCTGTACATTTTGTGTAGGCTGCGTTGCAAGTTGGCGTAATTTTAATACAGTCTAATTGTTTATAAATATGATTATTTAAATTATTATTGCAGTTATCTATATTTAGATATTAACTACTTAATTGTACCTTTTTAGTTGTAATTATAATTAGACATTTGCCTGGTTTACTGTCGCATCCAATTGCTGCTTGCATCACAGATTTCATTATTTAATGCATTAATTATTATATATAGTTTGTGTTTTGACTCTTTTCGTGCATATGCCAATTGATAATTTAGTTGAATTTTGTATGTATAAACAAATACTCCATGCCATAACGTTTAATTAAATTAATAATAACGATACAGATAAAGATTATAATAATTATATATGCATTGTGCACAGCATTAATTAATTTAAGCATGTAACCGTAAATAGAAAATGTTTGACAGCAATTATAAAAAGCAAAACAAATGAAAATTTCATAACGAACATTCGAAAACTATTCAAAATGGATTATTGTAAAACAATATATATATACATATAAATAAATATGAAGAATAACTATAAATATATTTATAACTAAATAATGATAATTACGCTAGCTATTTGTAAAAGAATAAATATTGTATTGTATTTGTATTCAATATCATTATAAGGTCAAATTCGAAACACAGAAACATTAAACAATAAATCTTAATCTCACAATGAAAAACACCAAAGAATCGTTTTCAAAATATGCGTCGTTTTATTTATCAATAAATATTTATAAATCATATCCCCCCTTTTGATGGAATAAAGAAAACACAGTTTGAATATGAAATGAGCACTAGGAGTATATATTTTACAATTGCATTAAATTAACTTAAGGAATATAAATAATAACTTAGCCGTCTAGTAGTAATCTCACTCGGGTCTGATCCTGATCAGCCTGCTCCTCCTCCGCCTCCTCCTCTTCAATGACGACGCTGGCGAAGACGCCTCAGATGCGTCACATCATTGGGCAACCGTCCAACGCTGCTCTGTGGCACCTGGTAGGAGGTGCGTCCGGAATAGAAGGCAATCTCCTGTCCCTGACCCATTGCGGATCCCTTGTTGCTGCTGCTGCTGGTCAACTGCAATTGATTGGCCTTCAAGTCGCTGCGCTTTTGGGCCACTTGCAATGTGGGTGCGGGTATCAAGCCGTTGGGCAATGCCGGCAATTGCACATTCAAATGATCCACCTGCTGGCCACGTCCGGCAGCAATATGCGATGTTTTGCCAGCAGCAGCTACTGCCAGCGGGGGGAAGAGGGGCAGAAGTTGCTGCTGTTGTTGGTAGGGAACAAAAATATTGGGCGTCAGATAAGGTTGCTGTATGGATTGTATAGAAGGACGATGCGATTGCTGTTGCTGTGGAAAACGCTGCTGTTGTTGATGCTGCTGGAAGGGAGGTTGCTGGTATTGCATTTGATAGCTGATGGGCTGTGGATGTTGTTGTTGCTGCTGTAAATGGAACTGTTGCTGCTGTTGTGCTTGATATTGCTGTTGCTGACGCAGCTGTTGCTGCTGCTGTTGTTGCAGACGCAGCTGTTGTTGTTGCTGCTGTTGCTGTTGTTGCAGCTGTTGCTGTTGTTGCTGATGCTGTTGTTGCTGTTGATATTGCTGTGTGATATAGCTCAACTGTTGCTGTTGTTTTTGAGGCTGACTTTGCTGTTGCTGTTGCTGCTGTTGCTGTTGCTGCTGTTGATGTGGTTGTTGCTGTTGCTGTGGTTGTTGCTGCTGTTGTTCATTGTTGCTGCTGCCGAATTTGTTGCTCAAAAAATCGCTAAGCGCCACATATGAGCTTGATTGCGTGCCCTTTGATTGAGGCTGATTGACCAGAGATGTAATGATGTTGCCGGCGGAGCTCGGAGCAATGCGTTGTCCCTCGGCGCGAGCAATAACAATGGCTGGTTGTGTGGGCAACACCGCCTGAGGCAACTGTTGCTGCTGCTGTTGTTGTTGCTGGTGTTGTTGGGGCTGTTGTTGTTGCTGGTGTTGTTGTTGCTGTTGTTGATGCTGCTGTTGTTGATGTTGTTGATGCTGTTGCTGCTGTTGCAAGGCAACTGGACGTTGTGGTATGGTCAGACTAGCAATGGCTACAGTATTAAATATACAGAATAAATATTATTTATTTTAATTATAAATTATAATATTTTTATAATGTTGTTGCGGTAGCTTGCCTGGTGCTGCTGCTGCTGCTGGCTTTGGATAATTGTAGTTATTGCTGCTGCTGGCAACATTCGTTGCTGCCGGCTTTGCCACACGCTGTTGCTGTCGCTGCTGCTGCTGTTGTTGTCGCTGCTGCTGCTGTTGTTGCCGCTGCTGCTGCTGTTGTTGCTGCTGCTGTTGAATGTTGTTGCCTCTTGATGCGTGGCTGCTCTTAAAGTTCTGTAAAATGGATTCATCAGCAATGGCGCGAGTTAACTTATCAAAGGGCAGGAAGGCAGAGGAAGGGGAAAGGCTTGAAGTGGTTTGCAGTGTTTGTGAGTGTTGCTGTTGTTGTGGTTGTTGTTGATATGTTTGTGTTGTTGCTGTTGCGGTGGGTGTATTAAAGTTGTGTGTGGTATGGGGAGGTGTGTAAGTATAACCCGATGCAATGGCTGAGATTTGTTGTGATAATGTTGACAACGCTGCTGCAGCTGTGGGACGTTGAGTGGTTGTTGTTGTTGCTCGTGGTGTTGTTGTTGTTGCTCTCGTTGCTGTTGTTGTTGTTGTGGCGCGTATGCGCTGTTGCTGTGGTGCCTGCGTTCTGTAATTCACGTGACGATTGCGACCACGTTGTGATGTTGCACTCACAGTGGGTCTGTTGGTGGTGCTGGTGCTGCTGCTGCTGCTGGCGCGTGTTGCTGGCGTGTAGATGCGATTGCCGCGTTGCACTTGAAAGCGCTGCAAGTTGCTGTGCACGGTTTCCCAGCTGGCCTTGGGCTGTCCAGTTTCCTTCTCCAAGTGACGTACAGAGAGCTTTTTATTGGGACCCAAATCTCCGCCAGCGCGGACTGGCGACAATGGCGATGCGGTGGTGCGCTGTGTGGTGGTTGTTGTCGTCGCAGTTGTCGCAGTTGTTGCTGCTGTTGCTGCTGTTGCTGCTGTTGTGGGCTTTGTGGCCAGCGATAAACGCGATAGACGCAATCGACTTGCCGCCAAGCGTTCCAAGTAGCTGCGAGTGGGCGTGGTGGTGCGTTGTGTGGTTGTGCTTGTGCTTGTGGTTGGTGCTGTGCTGCTGCTCCTGATGCTGCTGTTGCTGGTGCTGCGTCTCAAGCTGTTGCCGCCAACAACACGCTTATGTGCAAAGCGTCGATAGCCGCGTATGCGCTCCTGAGTGCTGCTAATCTCCGTGACAGTCTCCGTTGAAGTGCTCATGGCTGGTGTGGTGCGGGGAGTTGTGCTGCGTGGAGTTGTGGTGCGAGAGGTGGTGGTTGGTCTGCCTGCCGTTAAGCGATTGGTGCGCAGCGCCGTCTCCTCATCGTGTGAGGTGAGTTTGACGCCCGCCAGCAGCAGCTTCTCCGCCTGCTGATGCACATCCGCCTGGTCGGCCGCCAGTGGGTCAAGTGGTGCAGTCTCCTGCTGCAGTTGCGCCAAGAAAGTGGAACTGGCACTCAATGCAGCTGCCTGGCCAATGGATTCGATCACTGGCTCCTCGCTGTTGTAGTTTATGACATCAGCAAGTGGTTCAATTGTGGTGCGTTGTGTGCTCTTGTTGGTGCTGCTGCTGCTCGTTGTTGTTGTTGTAGTCGGTGCTGCTGTTGTTGTTGTTGTCGTTGTTGTGTCTACTTCCTCAGCTGGTGGCAATGTGGGTGCAATTAACAACGTCTCCACTGCAGCTGTTAAGGCAGCTTCAGTGGTTGTTGTTGTCGTTGTTGTTGTTTTGGTGGTGCTGGTGGTTTTGTCATTATTGAATATGAGCTTGTGTTCGGTGTCTTTGTGAGCATCAATGGGTATCTCATTGGGCTTTGGTTGTGAGTGTGGTTGTTGTGTGTGGTTCAAGATGGTTGTGAATGGACGAGAGACAGAGTAGCGAGAGTAGTTGATAGAAAGAGTGAAGAGTGGAGAGAGAGAGAGAGAGAGAGAGAGAATGCGAGTTGAAAGAAAGAAAACAGAGATAGATACACAATGTGTACTACACATAGATAGATAGATAGATAGATAGATTATACCAGTTAATTCTTACCGTAAATCTGACTGTGCCCGGCGTCTGTTTGGGTTTGTTGTACACATAGGCGGAGGATGACTTGCCGGCATCCTTGACGCCATCCTTGCTGCCTGATTGCATGGCAAAGCCACGACTGAGGAATCTAAATGGTTGCTTCACCTTCACCTGGGGACTCATCAATTGATAGCCGGAAACACTGGGATCCAAGTCCGTGGAGACTTCCTCCAGTAAATTGTTGATATTCGAGACCAAATCCAATTGCGTTGCCTCGTCCTTTGTGTTGCGGATTTGCTTGATATACTCGGGTGCCATTTGCTCCTGGGAGGCATCGGGAGACTCCTCCTCCTCCAATCCCGCATTGACGCGCTCGGCAAACGTCTTTTGCTTCTGATAGTGATACTCACGTGGATATTCGGCAATGATGTGGGCATTCGTGTGATCGAATTGTATGCCCGGATCGGAGGAGAGTTCCCCCAGAGAGTTCACATAGATGTCATCGGCGTCTTCGCCTTGGGCGGCGGTTGCTTTTCCCGGTGGTGCTGGCAGTGGTTCACTTTTGATATCCTCGCCACGCAGCACTTTTTGGCCAGCATTCACTGCAGCCGGTTGGGTCAGGACACCGCTGAGACTGCTCAGATCCTTGCTCAGCGTTTGATGTGCGTGCTTCGGAATCTGTTGTTGTTGTTGTGGCTGTTGTTGTTGCAACGCCTTCGTTATGGTCATGGTGGGATACTCCATCATTTGACGCACTCGCTCCATCATCTGCTGTGTGCTGCCCACGCTGTGCTCCCGGTTCATGTCATAGAAGCGCTCCGAGAGATCGCAGTCCACATTGCGATACCAATCGCAGACGAACTTCTGCTGACTGAAAACGGTGCCATTGGGACACAGGAAGCCAAAGCCTTGAGCGGAGCGAGCGGTGTGGGCACAAATGCGAAACGCCTGGCAACGACTCTCCACATCCGCATAGTAACCTGTCAAAACGATAAAAATAAAAAATAATACAAAATAATTTAAAATAAAATAAAATTCATTTTTATATCTTCTCAATATTTGTTATAAATCAATGGTAAAACAAGTGGGAAAGGCTATAGTCGAGCTCCCGACTATGGGATACCCGTTACTTATTCAAATAAATTAAAAAAAATTTTGTTGCATGCTTTTAGGCACTTACGTTGCTTAAAAACTTTAATCCGCCATTACCACCTTTCTATATGTCCGATCTATTTACGATTTGGTAGGATGATATGTAATAATAGTAGTTAACGTTAATTAGTTAAAAAAATCTTAATATCTTGAAAACTGTACGTATGGTGGCTTTTCGCGATTTACGGAGGCGGAAAGGGGCGTGGAAAAAATTTGAAAATTTGAAGTCTGTGTGCCAAATTTGGTTGCTCTAGCTTTTATAGTATCTGAGATCTAGGCCCTCACACAGACGGACGGACGGACAGACGGATATGGCTATATCGACTTGGCTGTCGATGCTTATCAAGAATATATATACTTTCTAGGGTCGGAGATGCTTTCTTCTCACTGTTACGTATGTACATTGCAACGAATACAATCGGGGGTGCCACAGAAATCGCTATCCCTTGAATTTCACTTAAATTTTATACAAATTCCAGTGAAATTCAACTGAAAGCGATTTCTGTGGCACCCCTAAATATCCCCTTTTACTTATTTTTTAAGTAACGGGTATAAAAATAATTTTTATATTTTTTCAATCTTTGTTATAAATGAAATATAACAATATCAAATCTCTGTAATCATTATTTTCATTAATTGATCCTACCTTCATGTCGTCCCTTGCACACAAAGCTCGTCTTGGGCACCTCGCTCAGTATGGGATAGTCGACACCGGGTTCTCCTGGAATTGTGTGCCGCAAGTCGTACTGTTGATCCGTATAATCGTTCGCCTTGTCCGCATCCTCAAAGTTGCCCTGCGCCCTCACTTCAGCTAATCCGAGGAAGAGCGCCACCAAAAGGGTCAGTGGCAATCGTAACCGTAACCGGGGCATGCTGAAAGCAAAAGACACCAATAAAAATATGTTAATTACAGTCGCTTACAAAATAATGATTACATTATGCATTTGGCTGATTGATAAATTATGAATCAATAAACATTCATTGATTAAAACGAACATGCTGTTGAAAACATTTGAATATAAAACGCCTTTTGCTTCAGCAGCACAAGACGTAAGAGCAGATCGAGCCGCTTGATTAGCATAAACACAACCACAACAAGCACGACAACAACAACAACAACAATGACAACGACAACGACAACCACCAAAACGAAACCAAATTGAGGCGTGCCCATTTCTCAGATCACACACGTAACCAAAACTAAACGTATTTCATGCTGATTTATTAAGTCAAAACAAATGCCAAAAATTTGTCAAAAATAAGATTGGTGCATAGACCATTGGCTAGCACTGTCAACGGCAAATGCGTGGGCCATCATCACCGTCACATTCGATTCGTCAGTTAGCCAAGTTTAAGCAGGTATCAGGTATCTTATCATGTCTGAAAACTGGAACCACAATAAAAGGAAGCCACTGACCATGTACATATCTGGCTAATAACCTTCGAATAACTGCCTCAATTTCCGTTTGATCCACATATTTCATAGCATTCACAAGTATTTTTTATGGGCCAAAAATTCCATCAGCAAAAAAATAGTAAAAGCCAAATAAATATTATGTCTTAAAGTTAGTTGAGCTTTGAATATTAAAACTGCTGTTAAACTTAAAGCAGCTGAAAATTTAACAGCTACAGTTTACAGAAAATGTTTGACCAAGGATTAATCTTGTATTATATTTTCAGCCAGAGTCATTCTATGCCACTATAACTAAAGAATATATATAAATAGACAGACCATACTTGTCTAAAGATTAATTCAATATTAGATTTCCATTTTTAGCTGGTATCATTCCAAGTCTGTCATTAATCAAGAATCAAAGTTGATTAATTGTTGAATCAAAATAAAATTAGGATGCGACTAATTGATGATTATGATGCTTCTGGTCAAATGTTATATCTGAATGAAACCACTTTGAAGTGGTGCTGTGCTGTTGGTGGTGCTAGTCAGAGCAACACATGTCTAAGGTCAACTTAGTGACAGCTCATTATCAACGCTTGCTAGCTGTCTAGAGTCTAGACTGATATAAACGAAAGACTTAGGAAACGAACTTGCCAGCTTGTCTGACAAAATCAAATGACTTAGGAAACGAACTTGCCAGCAAAAATACTTGACATGTTTTGTGCAAGTTTCAAGTGCGGGCTGGCCTGCAATTGAATGAAAACGAATTGGGCATTGAATAAGGTAGCCCAAAGCACTTGTGAATCGCACCACAAGGCACCGCACAGTGGCCCATTGTGAATATCATTTGTCAATTGAAGTGCGCAAAAAGAAAAAAACATAAAATTGAACAGAAGGCAAACAATACGCATATATTGTATAAATAAATTAAATATAATAATATTAATAATAAAAATAATATTCAAACAGAAGTTGCCAACAATTTGCCATCAATTTTTGTCTTTGTTTGTCCAACAACAAAGCGAGAGACTTGAGAAAAAAATTCAGCATTTAATTATTTTCCAATTTTAACTGTCTGCGGCAAACTTTTGATAACTTAATCGATTATATAAGTTGTGACGATGATGTAAAAATGATTTAATAATACACATATATAATGCTATGCAAAACTAATTTGTTGACAATTAAAACGCTTTCAGGGCGCGCCTTTAAGCGGCCAAATTACTTTGTTTATTACAAATCAAAATGGAAATAAAAATAAAAATAATAATAGTGTGAGTAGTATTATAGTCTGGCCAAGTCAATAACCCAAGTGTATGTCAATAAACTGTAAGCATACCAGTTCTATAATGACTATCTAAGCAGCAGCATCTAATTGTATTTTAATGACTTGCCAAGCAGCTGGCAAATGCCATAGGCATAGACTTATTTGAAGTACTGTAGCCAAAACCAATTACATTTACAATTACATTATGCAAATGCATTTTCATTTAAAATAAATTATTATTTCGAGTGAACTTGAAGCAAAGTGTAACAAAACGATTTACATTCGACATTCGACATTCAACATCTTCATCATTCAGGGTCAATATCAAGAGCGGATTTGACTTAAACAATGGTAATACTTGTACATCGGCTGGACAATGAGGAAGCATTCCCTCCTCGAATTTAGCCGCATCATGTCGATCATATTTCACTTTGTTTTGACTCTTTTACTTCGCATTGTCTGCAATGATCCATCAAAAATATTCGACAGGGCTGTTGAAGAAGATACAAAACTATCTTGAAGATACATAGTAGATAACAGCATTGGCTGAAAAGTGAATGGATAAACTCATTAAATCATTTTGAATGATTTCTTGAACTTCTGACAAATTTAAATGTTTCTCAGTTTTGTAATCGCATTGATTCCGCATTGTGTAATTTGTAATTATTATTAAAATAAAAACTAAGATCTTTATGTTTGGACTGTTGGACTTTAAATCATTTAAATATTTTGTTGTTTTCAATTTAATGCCAATAAATTAGCAGCACGTTTTAGGTTTTTCAAAACCATAAATCTTCAATGATATCATTTGCCCGCAGTCAATTACTCTGGGAACTGGTTTCGCTTTAGCCAGTTTTAAAATAGAAACCCACTTCAGATTCATCTCACAAATATTTTTATGGCCAAGCAGGATGAGCAAAAGGATCTTTACCCAAAATACTCGTACTTCAAATTTCGTGTATGACATCAATCAAAAAGTAAACTAAAATAAAACTCAAAATCTTTTGCGGATTTTCTCACACATTTAGTGCCGGCATCTTAGCTTGAATTCGGCATGTTCCCCACCAAGTGGCTGTCATTATGGCCATCTGACGTTAATTGAGTGCGTAATACGAGTACGAGCTGAGAATGTGGCGCACTTCAAATTATGCTGATCGCATTGTGTCTCATCTGCGCCTCGTTCCCAATTTGACGAATTATCGATTCTATATCCGCATTGCTATTATTCAATTACTTCATACACTTTGTGGGTGTTCGTATTGAATGGATTTGTGCGTATAAAATTATCATTTAGTACTTAATAATGATATTATTTCTGAATTGGCAAGGGCAATTTTAATTGTTGTATATTTCAATTGTGATATAAATTAATTGGTTATCCAGTTATATAATATCCTATAAATTATAAAGTACAATTTGGAGTAAATAATAATTCTAATAACAAACAATAAGCCAAAAGATAACTATATCAGGGACTGCAAATAATGATTTTTTGTTTGTTTTTTAAATATAAAAATTATGATTAAAGTATAAAGTATAACTCAAATTTAATCATTTTTTTGTGAGCAAATCAATAATAATTAAAATAATCATTATTTTGAAATTTGTTTATAGAACTTATAATGATTACAGTCCCTGATATCTATATAAATTTAAATTTGTAGTACAAATTTCTATTACAAAACAATTAAATATTGTAACAATTTTCTAAGAATTTCGTTACTCGATTTTTTTAAAACAACTTTCAATATTTACTCGTTTTTCGTATTTTATTCAGGAATTCTACCGAGCAGCAACTTTCAATTCTTAAAAGACAATCAATCATAAGTAAAACATGGAATTCGATTAAGTACTGAATCTTATTTCATGTTTTACTTATAATATACATATAATATATTTTTGTAAAACTATTTTAAGTTGAAAAAATAATAATACATTATTCTAAAGAATAAAAATAAATTTTATAAGTATTTCCTTTTTGTCACAAATATTTGTAGAGCAGGTAAATTTAGATGCTTTTATTTTAATTATTAAAATATTTGTTACTTTACAGCTTCAACTTTTGATTTTAATTCAGAAATATTTAATTGTTTTAAAGCAGCTTTCTTTTGCACAAAAAATAAGTGTTTTGTTTAATTTTTTTCAGTTCATAGGATTTATAATATTTAATTAAATTGATTTTATTTACAGTTTACTTGCATGCACAATTTAAAAATTTACCTTTTGCTTAGTTTAATTTTAATTTTAAGTTAATAAATTATGATTTTTATCGTAGTTTAGTATTTTTGTTTTTCGTTTTTCAGACACTTTTAGTAAACAACTTCACAGTAACCGAAGCAGCACAAAAGCATTATCCTGTCAGATGAATATACTCTCAAGTCCTTGTTAATGCTTATCCTGCAGCAAATGCGTTTTTTAGTGCAGGGTTAACTCGACGCGTCAACTCGAAACTTAACCGCTCGAGACGCGAACTTGAACCGAACTGAACTGAAAACCGAAAGATATCCAAATATTTGGCCAAAATGTGACGGCAGCAGCAGCATCAGCATCAACAGCAGCAGCATCGATACGGTCTTATAATATGCGTCCAATAAAGAAGAAGCTACAAAAAACAAGAAACAGATAAAACAGAAACAGAAACACAATCGATTGCGTATGATGTGAGATGATGTTGTTGCTGTTGCTGTTGTTGTTGTTGCTCCGGTTGGGAACCGGTGACAACCTGCTGCTGTTGCTGCTGATGTTGCTGCTGCAACATATCTGAAATGCATTTTGGCCCTTTTGGGCTTGGTGGGAAATGGCGACAGTGAACTTTCATTTTCATTTCGACCAGTATCTTTCTCACGATTTGGCCAAGACCACAAGCTAAAGAAAAATATGAAGAATGTCATGTGACAGATGGACACTTTGAACTGCATAAAAAGTATTTTATTTAATTTAATATAATTTTTGTTCGTGTATATTAATAATTTATCAAGCACAGCATTAAATTCAAGGCTTGCCAGAGGAAAGGGAAAGGTGTATAGGGGAAAAGGGGGGGCAGAGCTGTCAAAGCAGCAACAATTTGACAATTTCCGCATCTTAAATATGATGCTAAGCCATCTTTTGAGTATCGTGTGACCCAAATCTAAAATTTTATAACTACTTTTATTTTTTTCAATCTTTTTTGTGTTTAATTAAACTTAAACAAAAGCTCGTGCGATCAATTAAATTACCTTAAGAGATAATTTAACGGCTGTTTGGCGAGCTGCACTTGAAGTATTTCTTGTTTGTATATATTTTGTTGTTTGTTTGTGTGTTTTGTCTTTTTGGCCAAAATGATTAATGGAGTAGGTGGCGTTGGCGTTGTCATGTGAGCAGCATCCACGCACATCGAATGCAAATTACTTGATCAGATTTGTGGTTGGTTCTTCATCGCACGATTTGCAGATGCCTCTGAGGAAAAGAAGATATAATAAAAGAGTATAAAGACAAGCGTTTAATTTGTGCTTAAGCATTTGCCCATGATCCGCTTTTGCCGCATGTGTTTAACAAGATAAACTGTTTGTTTATCCGCTATTTACCTGACCACAACACGATGCAGCAACCAACAACCAACAACTGTGCCAACATGCAATTTGTGTCAGCAACTTGCCTATAAAACGGACAACAACTCGAGCAAAATAGTTGAAATATTTAACAATTAATTATCACAATGATGTGTCGCTGGCTGTTTGTGGCAGTTGCAACAATGTTGCTGTTGTTCCAACTTACAGTTGCTGACGATATCTCTAAACAGTATGAGGACAAGCCCATCATTAACTATGCTGCCCTCTTCACGGCCTATATCCGACTCGGGGATGCTCTCTTTGGCACCTGGACGCCAGAGGACTTTGAGGACAAACTGCAGCGTATACGGTCTGAGGAGGATTAGAAATGGAATCAGAGACAACAACAACAACAACGAAAACAGCAGCACTTAAAGTATATAATTAATATTTTGTTTTGGTTTCGGGCTTAATAAATACTATTATTGGATGGCATTCTTTTGGCGTCATTAATTAAACAGTGGGAACAATTTAATTATGCACGCTTCAGTTCTCATTGCCAGCATTATTATTGCCATTTAGCTCATTGTTTATTTATTTCATTGTTGCTAAAGCTGCTTAAACCTTTTGTCCGCCTTATCTATAAACATGACACTTCATATGTTTTCTTTCATTGGCAAATTTATCTTGATTCTTCCTCTGCAAACTTGACAAATCCGCTGAAAGAGTCAATAAATATTATAAAAGAGCTTTAAGGGTGTGAGTAAACGACGCATCAACTACCCTATATAAACATATCTTCTTTTTAAATTTTCTAATTTCTAATTAAATATTTTTTAAAAACGTTCATTCATTTTCTACATTATGTCTTTCATCTTCTATTTTCTATGTTTTATTTTCTTTTTCTCGTCTATCTACCAGTTTATTTATATTCTTGGTTTTACAGGGTATCAGCTGCTATAATATTTCAGTGTTGTTTTCATTATTTTTTTGCTTGGCATCCATCAGTTGGACACATAATCATTTTGCTAGACATTCGATTTTATGCAAAATATCTCTAATTTTTTTGCTGAGATCTTTACTTATAAAAGTAATCATTATGCAAGCACTTGTGCCATTTTTCTCCCCTCCCCCTACCGCTCAATCAATTGGCATGAGACCAATATAAATTAATGATATTGCTGATTGAAACGAGAGTTGATTCTCTTTGTACTCAGTCTAACCCATCATTATGCTTCCTTTTGTACTTCTTTCAAGTGCCATTCTGCACTTCAACTCTAAGTAATCCAATTGTTGGCACTTCACTTTAACTACAAGTTCTTTACGCATAATTTGTTATAACTTATAAGTTTTATTTATTTTGCATAATTTCCACCTGCGGCTAATTGTTGATTAGTCGAAATAAATGTGGGCGCTTCTTTTTCTAATTTTGTTTGTGTATATAATTTACTTCCTGCACGCGCCTTATAATTATGTCTACATTGTTTATTTAAACGCACTAATTATGGGTTGTTTCCATAGAATAATTATGAAGACTAAAGTACAGAATCTTCTTAAAATACATTTAAGATATTTCAGATATTTTCAAATATTTGCGGACAATAAACTTTACTCTTTTATTTATATCTTTTACACTTTAAATAGGTTATATATTTTTACAACTACTTTATTATTTATGGCAGCCTTTTCATCCAATTTAATGGGTATAATAAATCAAGTGAAAATTAAAATAGCGCCAAAAGTTATTAACTTAATCGTTGGCCAGTCAAAAGTTAACCACACAGAGTTACCCAAAATAAATGCAAATGAATGGACATTAAAAGCAATGCTACTGGCCAAATGAAAGCAATATCCAAAGGGCATTATTTAAACATATATCGCACATATTCTGGTTCCGCACACGCAGAAGTAAAAAGTTACAATATGATCAAAAATTAGATAATTTCAGCTGATTAAAAGAAATTTAACCGCATGCAGGTTTTCACAATGATTACGCTTTGGACACGGCGCTGGATGCCTCCAAAATATAATATAATCGAATGCGAAATGCAACACGCAAAGGGGAAAATGAAATAAAAAATTAAATATGCTCAGCATTTCATTTATTTTGTTATAACTCGACGGATTCCCACAGCCTGACACAGACTGATGGGCGTTTGCTTCTAAATGCTTGTCAAATACCAAATTACCAGAAAGCTCAAAAAACATTTAGGACTGGCAAGTAGATAAATCAAAATCAAAATCAGCCGAACTCGAATTGAAGAAATAACAACAACAACAAGCTGTAAACAAAAGCTTCAAAGTATCAAAGTTTCACTTTCATTCGCCCCGATTGCCTGAGCAAAGATTCCCAAACATTTTGATTATAATATTTTTGTTGAAAATTTAAATGAAATATTTTTTGGTAAATTAAATATGGGGCCTTATATAAAGCCATAACAATCAAAAAAATGCTTAAATTAATACTTAGTTTTGTTTAATTACTCGTTTTCCGAGTTGAACTTCCATTTCCGCAGTGAATTCCAACAAATAAAAGAGAAACAAAATGAAATAAATAAATAACAATAAAAAAAAAATTCCAAAAATCCAAAAACCCAATTCCCTAGATAATAACAAAAATCAAATGCTTATTACATCATATACAAGACACCAACACACACACACACACACACACAAAGAAAGAGAGACATGGCTACAGATGTAACTGGATATGTGATTACTAATGTCGTTGCCGGCGCTGACAAACACATGTTAATTTCATCTGCTCTCGTCCCACCTTCTCTGCACTCTTCACCCCCTCTCTCTGTCATTTCACAAATGTTGTCTTGTGTCTTCTTTCTTCTTTCACTCCTCCGCCGTATTATTGATTTCTTTTGGCAACGCCAAAAACCACAAAAATACAAATTTCATAATCACACGATGCCGGTGCCGGATTATTATCAGCGCCATAAATTAATCAACACACTCACACACGCACACACACACGCACACGAGCACAAATTGTGCCGGCTGCGCATTTCCAGCTTCAGGTGTTGCAGGGCCAAGGGCAGGGGAGCAGGGGGCAGGTGGTAGAGGGGTAAAGCGTCACCTAAAGAAATGCATATGCAAATGGGCGCAACGCTTTGATTTTGCCGGGTCCGAGTTGAAGCTGAGATGGAAACGGGAGCGCTAGAGTAACCAAAAGATAGTTAGAGAGAGAGAGAGAAAGAGTGAGACAGAGAGCAAAAGAGAGGGAGTTGTAACATGTGCAAGGCAAAGGCATTTATTTAATTTTATGTATTTATTATGCATTTGCCACTAAAAGTTGTATTTTAATCGCTAGCCAAATGCCAGCGGAGAAAGCGACGCGCCTACCAACAAACATATGTACATATATATATGTATATGTATGTATATGTAGGTGCCACCTAAATATATAGGTGAATCGTGAGTTAAACATCCCATGTACTACTTGCATACATGTTTACCTGTAGTTACCTGCAATTCCCAATCGTAACTGTGGCGACACAAAACAAAAACATGTTTTCTGACTCCCAGCAGGACAGCTAAATTATCGTTGATGTTGTTGCTGTGGCAATAAAGATGAATAAACAGCAACAACAAATGATCTAGAGGGGCATATTACATGTACATAAATATAATATATTATAAAAGGAGCTAAAGATTTTTAATGCAAAATTACTATTTTTAATTTGTACTAGGTACGAGTAGCACCTGCATAAAATGTCATTAAGTTATCTTTTAACTTAAATATCTTTTCAGCTCCTACGCATAGCAACGGCGAACCGTTGGACATATTTAGCTTGTTCTCTAAAAGGTGTCTATGACTTTTTAGATACATATCTTTTTCTTTAGGTATTATGCATATCTGAGTCATCAAAGATTTAAACAATATACTATAAACAATAAGCATATTAGGTATTTAATGCGTTTACGGTTTTGTCTTGGACTTGCGAAATGGTTTTTGTCAAATTAACAAGCGTTAATTTGCGTCTCTCTCACCTGTCACCTATTCGAATTTAGAAAATAATTTTCACTAATTTTTATGATATTTTACATAAGGCATTTTATTGGGTTAACAGGTGCCGAGCATTCCGTTGGCCATAAATTAATACTCTTCGTTTATGATGTACCCAAAATGTCATAAATCACGAGCCAGATCGTAATCCGGTAATCGGAGAATTGTAAATATATATAAAAAATATCATGATATAATCATTCTTCTCTCTTTCAATCTCAACTCAATCAAAGACTTTATGTTCAACTTTATTTTGAATGTTTATTACAATTATTACAGTTTACATATCATATAATTGTTACCTTCTTCCTTTTCTTTTATTAACTTTTTGTAGTACGCACGAAAGACAAGACTTTTTGTTTAAAGACTAACATTTGCCGTTGTTCCATTTGTTGTATTATTCTTATTATGTTTATGGGCAGGCTTAAAATCTAATAAATGTGTGTGTGTGTGTGTGTGTGTGTGTTTAATCGTGCCTTTAGATGCCTTTGTTTTTTTGTT
This sequence comes from Drosophila suboccidentalis, assembly GCA_037043435.1. Classification (NCBI taxonomy): domain Eukaryota; kingdom Metazoa; phylum Arthropoda; class Insecta; order Diptera; family Drosophilidae; genus Drosophila; species Drosophila suboccidentalis. The sequence continues at coordinate 959,441 of JBAMBK010000572.1, read as the reverse complement.
TTTGGTCTTAATGAAGTGATTAGTTTGTTTCCTTCTTTATAAACATAATTATGACATATTATATATTACTTCGTATTAATTTTGTGAAGATTTTGCAAAGTTTAGACAGTTAATTTTTAGATTTTTTTCATTTCATTATTGCAAAATCTTCTGACAAAATGAGCGTAGGGGGGAAGGGAGGGGCTTCAGCGCATGCAAACAATGTGCACGATTTAAGGTAATTTATATTTATTTATATATATATTTAAGGTATTTTTTTATGTGTATAAGTATATGTAAGTTTGTGAGTGATACTTTTAATACTGGAAGTGTTGTTAAAGTGTTCGTAATGGGAGTAATGTCTAGATTTTGTACGATTTTCCAATCAATCCAATAGAAATCATTTATCATGCACATTGTTGCAACGACAATAGTTTTGACAAAATACAATTTGACATAATGCAACTTAACGCTTAATCTGTGCTGTTTACTGGTTCATTAAAAACTATTGTACAATCAATTTAAACAAAAAACAAAACTGTAAGTTTGTGTGTGTGTGTGTGTGCGAGTGTGATATAAAAACAACTAAACAATCGAAAAAAAACTGAGTGGGGACATTTAAACAACACGCTATTCATAAAGATGCTCAGTTTTTAGTTGGGTTTCGCCAAAAACTGAGCATTTACAAAATGGTTTTTAAACATTTAATTATAATTATTAACGATTATGTAAATTGTATTTCCTTCTTGATATATATACCATAAGCAAATAACATTCCAACGCCAACTGCCACAATTTAGAGCAAGCAAAGTTGCCATAAATTGTTGCAAGTTCTGCAAATTCCGATTTGCCAACAACAATCGAAATTTGTTTAGCTGCGAGTTATAATTGTTAGTGCCTATTTAAGTATAATAATTATAGTGTTATATATATACATATATTGATACACATACATATATATATATATATATATAGATTCATTATTCGACGAGTTCCATCTTACAATTGGCCACAAGCAGATAGCAGTTCTTATGCTCCTTTAAGTATTGGCTTTTGGCTTAAAAAAAATAAATTTAAAATTTCACAAGCGTGTTTTTTGCACAACTTGTTTTTGAATTTCGATTTCGATTTCTGTTTTCTTTTCTCTTCTTTTGTGGCAACAAAATTTTAGTATTTATTTTTTGAAAGCATTGCATAAGCATTTAAGCAGCCGCATGCAGCTAATAAATATTATTATTATCATTATTATTTTGTAAAGTATTTAAATATGTTCATCAATTCAATTCAAGTGCCTAACGATCTTTCATTCTTAACTTTAAGTATTAATATAATGTGTGCAACATTTCCTGGCTCTCTCACACTCTCTTTCTGCTCTGACTCTCTTTTTCGATAAGGCTATTCAGTTGATATTGTTATTAAATATTAGTATTTTTTTAACATGGTTGAGTTTTCGATGCGCTTGACTTGGCTCAGAATGTGTTTAACCGCTTCTCAATTTTCAACAACAAATAAATAAAATTAATAACAGCAGCTAGCGCAATCTTCACATTGCGCGCACTTGCACATAAATAAATAAATAGGTATATTAACTAATAATTTGCTATTTCAAAAAGTACTGTTTCTTGCATTGTTTTCATTTTGTTTCAATTTGCACACAGCTTTTTTCTTTCAATCTTTTTTTTAATTACTTTAACTTTCTCATTTCTTTCGTTTAGTTTCTTTTTTTTAAGGTTTGATTTGTGGACGGGTGTTTTTTAGTGTTTTTTGTTTTGTTTTGCTTATTCATTGGCAACAAAAAATTGCAGTTAGTTCATTTAGTTAGTTTTGGCTTATTTCTTGGCATTGTTTAGGCCCAGTTCACTTAGAATCTTTAGAGCATTACGCGCCGCTGCATTCTGTGATTCCTCGCAGCTTTTGCCAACGCCATGACAAATCTGTGGCGGATTTGTGGATAGCGTTACGATCGTCAGGAACTCATTGTGATTACCCTTGGGATAGTCCGAGAAGTTTACCTGTAAAATTCAAAATTATTTATAAATTGTTTGAGTCTTAAGAAGTGACTAAAACTTACCTCGAAATCCAACAGTTTACTGAGATATATTAGCTGCTCCTTCATATGAACACCACCGCCACCGCCACCTCCTCCACCGCCGCCATCAGCACCACCACCAGCGCCACCGCCTGCATTGCTGTTGTTGCTGCTGTTGCTGCTTGTGGTTGCATTGCTGCTGTTGCTGCTGACGCCGCTGGTGTTGCTGCCCGTGGAAGTGTTCAATGTGCTCTCACTGCCATTGGCAGCTTCATTTGCATTTGAATCGCTGCTGCTGCTGCTGCTGCTATTACTACTACTATTGTTATTATTGTTGCTGCTGGTGGTTTCCTCTGTTGCTGTTGCTGTCGCTGTTACTATAGCTTCTGTCCTGGCTTCCTTCTCCTTGACGGGCTCCGCATTCGCCTTGACAACGACAACCGCATCTTTTTTCTTAGCTGCTGCAATAAATGTTGTTGATTAGAAATTCTTTATTGGACCAAAAGTTGTCTTACGTTTCTTGTTCTGGCGCAGTATCAGTATGCCGGGAACAGGACCCGCCGGCGTCGACACCATGGGCACATCGAGTACAGCTGGCACTTCAGTTGCAGCTGCTGTCACATTGTTATCCAAGGCGTGTTCCAAGTCGCCGCTGTTTGGCTCTGTTGATTCCAGCAATTCCAGCAGGGCTGCAATTTAAATAACTTAGTGAATAAGAGTTCAATAAACTGATGGACGAGATGTTACCCTGCGCTGCATTGCGTTTGGCCAGCTTTTTGCTGTTGCCTGTGCCGCGGGCTGTGCTGCCGCTGGCGGACACCTCCATGACGAATTCCCGCCGCCTGGACGTTTCGTTGCCATTCTTGGCAATCAGTTCGAAGATGGGCTCCTTTTCCTTGCGCGTCTGCTGCAGCTGTATGAGCTTTGTGATGGGATTCTCTGCGTCATCCAGCTCCACAACTGGCTTCTCTTTCAGCGCCGCACTCAGACGCTTGCGTCGCTCCGGTTTGCCCAGCGGAGTGACAGCAGCAGCTGCTGCCATGCCAGCAACAGCTGCTGCTGCGGCTGCTGCTGCATTCACTGCGCCTCCTTTGCCGGGTGTCTTGACCTTGATGCGCTTCATGGGCGTCTGTTTGGTTGGCGTGAGTGGTGGCAGTTTCTGTAGTTCGCTTAGCATCTTTTCGGCAGCACGCTTCTTGGACAGCTTCTTGCCATTGCCCTCGCCCTCGGTGACAATGGAGCCGACAATGCACGCCGTGATGAAGTTCTTCATGTGCGCTGGCCCCTCCTCCCGGAGCACCTTGAAGTGCACTGTCATGCTGCGCTTGATTCCAATCTCGTGCACCTGAGAAATGGGCGATTTCTTGTCGCCCTCATCCATGGAATCGTCCAGCGCCTCGTCCGTCGTGCTGTGGGACTGCGTCTTCAGCACCTGCAGCGCTCGCGCCGCCGCATCGTGCTTGGCCTGCTGCAGAGTGCGTCCGATGCCCACGAACTTTTGCTTGCCCACGAACAGGGTTATCTTGCTGGGAGTCACCGGCAGTGGCGGCGCATAAGGTCCATGTGGACCAGCCAGCATATGCGGTCCCAGCGACGGCGTCAGCGCATAACGTGATTGGTACTTGGGCGCATACGGACGCTGATGGCCATAGATGCCACGCTGTGCCGGCAGCGCCACATGTGGATGATGCGGATGCATGGGCGGCGCAGCGAGCACATAGCCACCGGCTGTATTGGCATTGCGCCGCAAGGCATATGGCGGCGGCTGAGGAGGTGCTGGCAATCCAGCCGCTGGCGTGGGCAACAACGGTGTGGCATATTCAGGTGGCAGCATTGCATCCGCCGGAGGCATTTGCGTCGGATCCAACAGATAGTAGGTGCGTTGTCCCAGCTTCATGGCCAGCGCATTCAGCTCCACGGTGGGCGTGATATGCGTACGCGTCGAGCTGCCCTCGTCGTTGCGGCGTATCTTGGGCGGCGGATGCTTGTACTTGGTCTCCTCAATGGCCTTCGAGGCGGCCAAGTGTTGCGCCTTCTTGATCTTGAATCCATCCGCTGAATACTCCTCCTCGCCCAGCTTCAATGTCACCGTAAATGTCTTGCAATGCGCCGGACCTCGTTCGCTGGTCAAGCGATATTGATGTGTGATCTGAGGAGATTAAAGTGTGATTATTAATGGGTTCAAAACTATAATTGAAGCCTGTCTTTTAAGAGCTTACCTTGTTGTATCTGGCCAGCTCGTTGACCAAGCACATGGGCGTCTTGTCCTTGGCATTGCGAGCTGCGCTGCTGTCCTCATTGGGCAGCGTGCCCGATGCATCGATGTGCTCCGTGCTGCTGCTGCAATCGTCAACGTGCGTCGGCAACGTGTCACAGTTGTCGGGCGTCTCTGCGGACGGCAGCTCACAGATTTCCTCGCTGGCAATGACAATGTTCTCGCCATTGCTGTTCCGACAGCTGCTCACAATTCGCAATGTGGTGGGCAGCGCATGCTCAGCGGCAGCGACAACTGTTGCTGATGTCGCTGCAACTGTTGCTGCCTCTGTGCTGGCAGTTGCTGCTTGTCCATTGCTCTTCGCATTGCGATATGTATTTTGCAAAATTGTTTTAGGAGCATGTGTATAATTGTTGCTGTTATTGTTGTTGTTGCTGTTGCTGCTATTGTTGTTGTTGCTGTTGTATTTGGCAGGTTTCGCCGTGCTGAGATAATAATGTGGTTGCTTGCCACCCAACACTGTTGGAGGCGGCGCTTGTGCCGCATAGCTGCCCAAATGTGCCATATGAGGCGGCAATTGACTGTAGGCAATTGCTGCCGGATTCGCACCCAGATGATTGTACGCCTGGGGAGGAGCTGGCGGCGGCGGCTGGTTACATTTTGTCAAATGTCCATTGCTTGTGTTAAGATGCTGATGTTGTTGTCGTATCTTTTGCATTTGATTGTTGTTACTGTTGTTGTTGCTGTTGTTATTGTTGTGATACGCGGCATTCGATGGCGGCGGCGGCGGCGGCTGCTGTTGCTGCTGCTGCTGTGCGTGAAGATGCTGATGATGATGATGGGGATTCAGTCTGCAAATGAAGAGAATAATTAATAGGGTAATCAAACAAATTACTAATTTTATAGATACTTTTCATCTTTATAGTATCTATTTCAATACAAGTGTTCAAAATTTACTCTTATTTTAGATATTAATGCTACAAATTTAAGATAAGAGTTATCTAAGATTTTTAAATAAAAATAACAATTTAGTTACAATTTCAATTTTAAAGTTTTCACGTTTAAAAAAGGAATATCTCAACATTCATTCAGATATTTTATTTTCTTATTTACTTTACTTTAACTGACAAATACTTTGTAATAAAGCACGTCAATTGTTAACTTTTTAATTTTGGGTTTCCTAACTATTGTACACTTAATAAAACATCCATTGTTTTTTTGGAATGCTTAACATTAAATACTCAAGCACACACATCAAAAGTACCAGAGCTAAGTCCAAAAACTGGCATATTGAGTGGCCATCGAAAACAAAAACAACAAAACAAAACATGATTAAAGCAACAACAAGGTTCACCCTTTAAGCTCTGGCCTCTTAGAAGAAATACAAAAAAAAAGTGTGGTTGTTGTTGTTGCTGTTGTTGTTGCAGCTACAGACAACAGCGGTAAAGGCTGAACAATGGATTTGAAATCCTTAACAAAGCACAAAAGCCGCATTCTTTTTACGCATCGTGTCATTTTTCGCCAACTGTCAGTTTCAATTGAGACGCACCTAACGCGGGCAGCCCCTTTGCCTTTGCCTTTGCCTTTACTCATCCAGAGGGAAAGGTGAGAGGGAGAGGTGAGAGGTAAGAGGCAAACACTTGGGAATCCTTGCGACGACCGCGTGTTGGCCAATAATCGTATGAGTTACAATCAAACAACGTTGATTTCTAATCGCTAAATCTACTTAAATTGGCTGCAAAATGTTCAATTTGCAGCAGAAATGTGACGAGTTGACGAATTTTATTAAAGATATGAGATTATATTTCATTTCATTGTGAAATTAAGTAAATTTAAAACTAACAATGACTCGAGGTCTATTTATCACAGCTGATATAAAACAATATCAACAAACAACAACACACAACACTTGCCAAAAAGACATTGATAGAATATTTAAAAATATCAAAATTATTTCACACATCACTTGCTCACTTGTTAATGCAGTTAACTGGCATTAATTAATTAATTCAATGCACTTTCATCGTCAGCTTCGACAAGTATTTTACATGCTCGACAAATGTGCGAAATTTATAAGGAAACTTTTAGTTTCGAGGCTGCGTTGCGAGTGCGAATCTTAAGGCGACTGAAGAGCAACTGAGGGCGAGATGTTTGCTTGGAGCTGGAGTCGGAATCGAAGACGAGAACGGGGAGAGGGAGAGAGGGCAATGGAAGAAACATCTGATTGCAGACAAAAGACGACAAAACTGAGTCGTCGTCGTCGTCGTCGTAAGAGAACGACAATCCTTCTGAACGAACGTCAAGGATAATTGCAGCCGCTGTTGCTGTTGCTATCATATGTTGTTGCTGCTGTTGCTGTTGCTCTTGTTGTTGTTGTTATTGTGAAGTAAACCCGTTATCGAGCGGAAGTCATGCTGTGCGCTAAAGAACAAAGAGCCACTGAAATTATAATTTATGAGTTGAGAAAATGGGATGATGAGTCTCACAGGCGATTGTCAGTGACAGGAATTAACATAATTGCCGCAACGTATAAAAGCCTAGACATGACGGCGTCACCAAAAGGGGTAACACCCAAAGCTAACAACAACAACAACAACACATGAGAAACAACCAAGTTTATAACTCCTTACCGTCCATGATGAGCATCACGTTGTTGCGGCGCCTGTTGCTGCTGCTGCTGTTGTTGCTGCTGTGTTGCAACTGGCGCTGCTGCTGTGAGTGTGTTCATATGTTGCTCCATACCGGCATGGGGATGTGGTGGCATTGCCATGTGGCTGTGGCTGTGATGATGTGGAGCGCGCAAATGTGGCGCTGCTCTCGTTGCGTGCACATGATGTTGCATCTTCTCTCCTTGTGCAGCTGCAATTGGGGAGGGGGGTTATAACGAGTTAACAAAGCAAATATTATTATTGGACATACAAATACAAAGCATACAAATGGTGTCTCTTTGTCTTGCAATTGTTCACTACATGCATCAAATGGGTAAACTGCATTTAAATGCAGCCAAGAGCGAGGACAGACGTGCCTAAATCAAATTGTGACAGGCCAAGAGTCTTGGGATACGGACGACAGGGGCGCAAGCAACCACCGCACCACTAGGCAGGGCAACTAGGGAAATGTGCATCTATCTATCTCTCTACCCTTTTCTCTTAACTACCTAACTACATACATATGTACACACATCTTGTTGCACTTTTCTAGTTTCTTTTGATTCGCCTCTGAAATTCGATAAAATGCAGCTGCATTTTGATTTCATATAATCAGGTTCTCAACTCAAATCGCAAAACTGAAATCAACATCGTTTGGTGCATTGAACTATGTGTGATCCCCGTTGAACTACGCCACTGTGCATATGGCATAACAGTCTCAATTTGCATTTGTATTGATGCCGCGCACTCACCTTCTTCTTCTTCTTCCTCTTCTGCCTCGCACTGCAAATGTATTTTTGTATTTTAGTTCGTATGCAGAAGGGCAAACGCAGCAATGAGAACGCACATTAATCGAACAGCAAGCACATGCAATTCCAAATTATATGTAGAACCACAATTCACTGATGTGACAACGGCAACGACAACGAGACAACGGCGAAGACAACGACGACGACGACTTCTTTTTAGTTGGTTTGTTGGTTGCTACGCCTCTTTTTGGCGACTTAAAAGACACTTTAGAACTACTTTAACACTTAAATTAAGTTGATGAACGTGTAGAGATAGGTTTTAACTTTAGTTTAGCATTGTTATTGTTATGTATTATAATTTATTAACGTGCGGCCGTAATTTGCACTGTGGTATGGATGAAACTCGGAAAATAATAATGGTATTTGGGCAAAGCGGGAAGCGGGGTGGGTTGCGCATTTAAGTGTTGTAAAGCGTTTATAACTGCTGCACAGTGTTAACAGTGTCGTTTAAGTAATTACTCATTCTTTTCCATTCGATACTATCGATACTTAACTTGCGTGTGGCGCGCAATTTTGCTTTATTACATTTAATTTTAAATAGATTTTAGACTAAAGATTGAATTAAATATTTATTAATAAACATTTCTTCTTTTTAATTGTAATTGTATTAAATTATAAAATAGTACATATAAAAATCTAGTCTACATTCTACATTTTATGACACCTTATAAGCTATAAATACAGTATTTAGTTGATGTATAGTTTACATTGGGTGTTTTTGATGAGTCAGTTGATTTATCATTTCATAGACCCATTTGGGCTGATCATACGGAGCCATATGGCCGGCATTTCGGACCAAGATGTCCACCAGATTACCGGCTTGCTTCACGTAACCGGCCAACTCGCCATCTACTCGCCAGATCTTCCGAGGTGCGACTTTATACAGATCGGAGCCCGGAAAGTTGAGGCGTTTCAGATAGTTGCGGGTCAGGGGATAGGCGACAATGACGTCCAGCTGTCCGCTGTACATGCAGACGGTGTAGAATCTCAATAGCTCCTCGATCCAAGGCGCCACGCTGTCCATATAGTCCTGTCTTAGATAGTGCTTCACCTTATTCTCCTTGTCCATGTCATGGAAGGGTTTATTTCCCACATGGATGGCACGTCGAGTAGCTCCCGACTGCAGGAACTTGCCCAGCTTGATGAAGCAGTCGTCCTCATGGGCCTGCAGATAATTGTAGTACCAATCGAAGCCCGTTAGGTTCTTGAAAATGGAACCCTTGGGCAAGTTGCCCAGGATCAGGGAATCGAATATTTCAAAGGCGCAGTCCATGTCGCCATTTCGAATGCAATCTTCTCCAGCTGCCTCCGCTTCATGGAAGGCCTCCCGTCCATTGTCATCAATCAGGCCCAGTTGAAAGAGGTAATCGCCGTATTTGAGCTGATTCACGGGATCGGACAGTCCGTTGCCGATGGCCATGCCCTTGAGTGGTATATGATGACCATGAAAGTCAGATGCAGTCTGCGCCTTGTGGATGTGGTAGGCCAGGGCGGGCACGTATTTGCCCGCATAGGATTCGCCAGTGATCCAGAAAGCGGAGCTGTTGCTCCAATCGAACAGTTTGTATAGCTGCAGCACTGCCTCATGCAAGTTTCGTCCCACATCGCATTCGTCGCGGGCGTAACCCGCCTCCTGATCCGTAAAGCTGAATCCAGAGCCCACTGGACTATCAATGAAGACCAAATTGTGTGTCCTGCTCCAGCTGTATTCCCTCTTCTGGAGCTTGTCTTCCTTAACTAATTTTAGGGGACCATTCTCCAGAAATAAACCAATCATGGAGGAAGCTCCGGGTCCGCCTTGCAGCCAGAGCACGACGGGAGCTGACTCGGGCTGCTCCTCGGCGGGAAAATACCAGAAGAACAAATTCGAATTGTAGACTTGGTCCATTGTCAAATAACCCGCGTAGCTCTCAATATCGAGGAACTGTGCGCCCGTGACACGGGCCATTCCCCGCACTTGCCGCTTAGACAGCGAGTCGTTGTTCAGCAGTGGCGTGAGGAACAGGGGCTCGCCGGGATCGGTGCCATCGTCGTAGTAGCCGAAGGGGGGATACGGGTTCAACAGGCTACTCCGATAAGTTCGTCTACTTTCATCACCATCACGAGCAGCAGCTGCGCAAGCAACAACAGCTGCTGCAATTAAAAATATGGAATGATTTACACCTTTCATTGTGCTGTGATGATGGCTTCAGTTTAAAGTTGTTGCAAGCTGTGCGGTGACTGACGCGACCGACTGTCCGTTGTAATAGAATCTGAATCTGACGACGGTCTTAGTCACTGGACGAGTCACTGGAATAATGGCTGATGTACTATAATTTTGCTTTGTTGTGCATATGTTGCTTGTTTCATACGAAATTACAGACTAATATATCAACACCTTTGATCGGTTCTTATATACATATACACAAATTACTTCATAACGATTGATTTTGAAATTTAAATTGCGTAGGTGCCCACACACGGCAAGCTTGTTCGATGAGCATGCTCGGCTCGCTTACTCTATTTGTTGCTTCAGGTGCCCATACACGAAAGGCGTGTTAATTTTGTTCTAAAATTTGGAATATTTAAAGAACACAAAAGGGAAAACCCTGTGAAGGGCACCCAACACTCATTAAATATATCTCCTTTATTTCACATAATTTACAATATATAGGGCTTTATAAAATTGTAACTTAATTGCAAAATTACCTAAATACAAATTTAACCGGGACGGTCGATTCTTTTCGATTTTTATTCAGGGTGACCGTAACTCTGTTATAGTTTTGGCATTACAGCTGCCAAAGGTCTGGTCACCTTAACAGCTGTCTAAGCATTCAACCAGTTAAAATGGCTGCTGCAGCGTCGTAATTGTTTATTTGTTCTAATTCTATTAGTGTTGTGTAAATATCTGGTGAATTGAAGCTGTAAACGCAGTCATAAAACGCATCATTCCAGTTACACGTGATTTGCTCTAAAGTTCCATAGGCGAACATGGGTAACAACAGCAACAACTGCACTCATAGTTGCTTCCTTTTTCTGGCAATTTGCATCCTTTGGAGCTGTTGTCCTAATTTAATAGCGTCCATTGCGGTCACCGAGGTAAATTGATAGCTAGAAATGATTAATATGCTTAACAGATATCAAGGCAACATATGTTTTCTGCCTTAAATGGGCACACAGATGTTTTGCATATTGATTTTGTATTGTGACGTCACACCCACACGTATGCATCTATGCGTATGTGTGTGTGTGTGTATGTGTATTTGCTCCCGTGGCAAATTTAAATCTATTTTGCTAATTTATACATGCTGATTATTGCAATCGTATCACAGAATCAAAGTACGCAACGTTATCTGCCGAATGTCGCATTGGGCGATGAACAGCTAAAGCAAATGATCAAAGGCGGCGGAGCAGCCCCAATTAATTGGCAACAACAACGCGCCAAGCAGGAACCCATCGATATTAAGACTGAGCTTGCCAAACTCAATACAAGTAAGTGTCGATCCATTTCCACTAAGAGATATATATATTAACACGCCTCTCATTACAGCATATGTTTACCAGAAAGCCTGGCCAGCTAATAACGTGAAACTGGGCGCAGTGACGGCAGTTAGTTTCGACCAGGCTGGAAACGTGGTCATATTTCACCGAGTGGATCGCATCTGGAGTCAGAGAACTTTCGACAACTCGAACGTGTATCAGGAGCGCAACAAGGGGCCCATTAAAGAGAACACTGTGCTGGGCCTAGAATCCGAATCTGGCAGTGTAGTCTACGGCTGGGGTAAAAATTTGTAAGTATCTTAATGTGTATCAAAGTGCATCTATTTTGTGCCTCATTTCAACTTTATTATACCTACAGCTTTTACATGCCTCACGGCTTGAGCATTGATCACGAGGACAATGTCTGGGTTACCGATGTTGCTATGCATCAGGTATTCAAATTCCCGCCGCGTGGCGGAGCTGGCACGCCCCTTTTGACGCTGGGCAACGCCTTTCATCCTGGCAGTGGCAAGAAGTTCTGCAAACCCACCGCTGTGGCCGTGCTCACCAATGGTGACTTTTTTGTAGCCGATGGTTATTGTAATGCGCGCATTGTCAAGTATTCGAAGCAGGGCGAGCAGATACTTGTCTGGGGTCAAAACTCCTTCTCCGGTTACTCTTACGATGTGGCACCGGTCAATTTCTTTGCCGTTCCGCATGCTCTGACCCTCGTGCCAGAGTTGGAGCTGCTGTGCGCCGCCGATCGAGAGAATGGGCGTGTGCAATGTTTCTACTCGAACAATGGAACCTTTCACTCGCAATATCACAATCCCCTCATTGGCGATCGTCTGTTCAGCATGGCCTATACACCAGCAGCTGGTGAGTGCAATTCAACAATTAATTAAAAATCTTTTTTAAATGTGAAAGTTTGACAGGCGGACAGCTGGTGATTGTTAATGGACCCACCGCGGAATTGGGAACATCTCCACACCACTACAACGAAGTGCGTGGCTTTGTCATGAGCATGCGCACCCGACAGCTGGTCTCCAAGTTTGGCCCAAACAATCTGGAGTTCCAGAATCCCCACGACGTGGCCGTCACAGCGGACGGCAATGCGATCTATGTGGCCGAATTGAATCCCATGCGTATACACAAATTTATGCATAAATCGCTGGCCAAACCCCTGTCCCTTTCTGTTGTGAAAGCCAGCAGCAGTGTCAACGATTCGTCGACGGCTACGACGACGCCTGCTCGTCATCGTCCGAGTGGCAAGGCTATATTGGTGGCCTCGCTGATGCTGCTGTTTGCTGGCTCCACATTTGCATTGGCGCTGTTATGGGCGCGTCGTCGCAAACGAGGTAATCAAGCGAGCAACGCAATGCCGCCTAGCGATCTGGTCTATCGCGAACTGGCCTCGTCCAATCAAAGTCTGTGCTAACACCGATCCGATCAAGTTCAATTGAATCCATCCATTATCTACATACTTTTGGTTGTGTGTACCGCTTACAAATTTAATTTTAAGTTTAATTTCCGTGATTTCCTTACATTCCTTATATGTGACAGTATTGTGTTCTTGCATGTACGTAATCTCATTTTCTGTGTTTCAAATTATATATATAAACATATATAGGTATATTTTTATACAAAATACACATACACAAAAATTTATACAAATTTAAAAGCGTACTTTTAAGCAAGGCTTAGTCTATTGTATCTTGTATCATATTAAGTTGAAGATTTGCAGCCTTGCTTTTAAGTATGTTAATTGTTCTTTTTTTTATCATTTTGATTTGCAGCGAAAGAATGAACGTATTTAATCCAAGCATGTACATATTCTGTGTAATAATTGTGTTGTACCGTAAATTCGAATTAATTTGTCATTTGCTGTTGAAACAGGTTGCCTGCCATTTGGCACACACAATCGCCGGCATGCCTGGGAGAAGACCGAGGGCTTTAAGCTGGGCGGCCTTTTGGATCGCAACGGCTTTGAGAAGCTCGAACAGAATGCCAGCGATGAGGAGCAGGAGCAGGAACAGGAGACGACAACGCTCTCACAGTATGCCTAGAGCAGCAGCTGAGCATGCCACAGGACCAAGAGACTTATCTATTTTGTAAAGCTAACTAAGCATTCCTAGTTCTAATTCTAAAATACCTCAGTGAATTTTTAGCTATGATTTTATTTTTTTTATACCTTTTACTGTATTATACTTTCCGACCATTCCAAAAAAAAGGCCAACGTAATGTTACCAATACTTTTGCCAATTGCCAATTTAAGTACACAATATACATACATATTTATGTGCAATTATTTAAATGAAAATCGCTCATTAATTCGGGTTTGCTGTCGTTGTATATTTTTTGCGTTGTCACGTCTTTCACAACGTGCTCGTTATTGATAAAACTTAACTACATATCGGCTTCGGTATATAAATATTTATATAAATATATTGCAACTTATCGTCTAATAAGGCCCCTGTGCGGCATATATCTTGCAACAGATTCGATTAGACAACCTGCGATAGGAATCCCTCGTTTTCCTCCGTTACGATGGCATCAATATTGTAGAATACTGCATGCATGAAGATGACAAAGCAGGAAGCTCCCAGTGTCCAAAAGAGCACGGCACCAGCTCCAACCAGGAACAGCAGAGGCGCCGCACACAAATTCAGACCCACAATTTGCTGCTTCGGTGATATCGAGTGTCCCATTAGCGTGAAATCTGAATTCATTGAACGTATCTTGTGGCAGCCATAGGCAACGCCTGCCACCACCAGCAAAGTAAGCGGCGATGTAATCCTATAATACAAACAAGATACAAATGTTTAAGCAATTGTAAGAGTTTAAAAGGGTGGAGCTGCCACTTACAGACAGTAGATCATCAGCACAATGAAGACGAATATGTAGTTGCTCTGGAAATATGATAGATTGCGCATAACACGATTATTGAGACGCGGCATGCTGACCGCGGTCTTAAAATTGTTAATGTTGAAGAACACGGTCCACGGCCGCAGCGACTGACGTATCGTCTGTATCAACTCCAAGGGCGAGGGCAAGTTTTGAAGCGTTGGCAGACTGGAAACATAAAAAAAGCAAGATTAGAATTGAAGAGATAAATTTTAGAGTAATAACAATTTGCACCACAAATAGGCAAATAGTAGAAATGGATTCTGTACAGAGTCAATTAGATCATCTAATCTTTCTAATATAAATGTTGTCGTTACGTACTTTTGCATGTCCCATTTGTTCTGGCCTCCAGCTGAACGCTTCGGCACCTCCATCTCCCCGCTGACATCGATGCTCGTTTCCGACATTGCAATATGTATTTATGTCTTTGCCGTCAAAATTGATGACGCGTCCGTTACTCTTTATGGTTTATTTAATAATGCAACTATTTTTTTGTGGCCTTAAGTTTTTGTTGTTCCTAGATAGTATTCTGCTCCGGTTCCGATTGATTATTGTTTTTATCGGCAACGGATGCTGCACATTGATCTGACGTGTTCAACTGTTGACGAATTTATGTTGGAATTACATTGGCTTCTGCATGTGGGGCCAGACGAGCGAAAAGCTGTTTATTATTAATTTAACACATACTATTGATTTTAAAAACAAAATTTATACCCTAATCTGATGTTATTGTTTGAACACACAACAAAAAGCAACAACTTACTCTGATTCTAATTCTAATCTGATGTTTATTGCTTGAACGAACAACTACTACTAGGTTGGAGAAACACACGGTTGCCACAATTGGCGTTTTTGCGCCAAAACTGGCTCTTTTTTGTCCTGTTGGCGTAATGGAACTTATTTTTTCGAATTGGCTCATTTTTTCCATCAGTTCAGAACTAGGTATTTTGTATAGTTATATATATTTTATTTATTTTTAATTAATAACAATCGCTAGATTAAGATAAAAATTTGAAATAATTTGCAAATATGTGTTTTTGCCTTAAGGGTTTGTGACCGAAATATTTTTTATTTAATTAAATGCAAAAATAACATGTTTTTATTTAATTAAATGCAAAAATAACATGAACTGCATAAAAAAGTTTTGGCTCTTTTTTAGTCACTTTTTGTTTGTTTTTGGCTCAATCAGATATTTTTAAGTGGCCAACCGTGGACGTGACAACTCTATCAGTGCTGCCAATTTTTTATAAAAAAAAAGCTGTTTTTAACTGGAGAGAAGGAAAAAAAGAGATGAAAATATTCTAAAAAAAGCGCAAAAAAAGCGGGTTTTTTTTTATGGTCTTAATATATGTGTTTTATTTATAAGATTTTTATCAGGTCGTCTAATTCTTCGCAATCTATTTTATTATTTTGTTGGAAGCCGCCCATCGCCCTTGTGTGTTTTTAGTGGTTTCACTAGCACGCAAATCACTTAGCTTTGCAGCAAATGTGGTCTTGCAGTAGATGCATAGACCCTTTCTTCGTCCGTGTCATCCCTGCGAAGCCATGCCTTTAATTCTTTGCTCTTAAGCCAAACATTCCGGCACTTTTGTTCATATTCTTTTGGCATAGCAAAATATGTGTAAATAACCAAATGTTTTTTTTTTGGTACCAAATTTGTATTCTTGCAAGTGACAACCGTACTGCTACATATTTTTATGAAATTGGTGGCAACTTAAAAAAAAAGCGGAAAAAAAGCCAAATGTATTTTTAAAAAAGCCAGAATTCCCGCTTCCCGCAATTCCCAAATTTTTCCCGCAATGGGTCTTCAAAAACAGCCAGATTTGACGGGAAAAAAGCTAAGTTGGCAGCACTGAAACTCTATCGACAATTGGCGCAAATCCGCCTGCTTTGTTCAACACTGGTCGATATATCGATGGCGCATATCGATGCGCGCGCCAAATTCAAAATTATACTCATATTGAAGTCGTTTGTTCAACCAAAAGAAAAAATACAGATGGATTTTTTTTTGTCGAGGTCTCTGTGTACATTTTTAAATATATTGAATGTGACACCATTTGAAGTGGCTGTCGTTATATATTTGTGGTATATTTAAAAACGCAGTGTGTGAGACCTCGCTTATATATTTTACATTTATAACTGTATATATATCATATAAGATTTTCTTTAAATTCATTTTCAAACTGTAGCATATACATACATTAATATATGTAAATACATTTATAATAATATTTTGATTCATTACAATGCATATTTAATTTCACGTTTCCATTTTTACCGTATTCTTTTTTTTTTTGCATTTCCTTATGTATATTATATAATCACATCTATAGATTTTTTAAGAGAATATTTGTCTTAGTTATTTTCATTTATTGTTTTTACACTGAAACACATTTAAGTATATGTTTTTTTTTCGTAGACTTGATCATGCACAATAAATATAAATGTGATGAATATATTTTATGGTATTGTTTAATGACACCAATAAATAACGTTTGAAAACTCGTATCGAAAATAAAAAATGAAATTTAACAAGCAAAGCCGCAAATTTAGTTGTTATGTGTGTACAGCAAATTGCTAAAATTATTTTCAGATAACAATTAATTGTATTTATGCTATACGTATTGCCTGATTTTGTTCTATATGTTTCTCGTTTCATGGGGCTCTCTGCGGTTTTATTTAATTAAAAAAATTCTTTATTATAGGACAATATACGTATCTGTTTTTAGTATAGTTTTTGAATTTTTTTATTTTTGATTTTTCTTCTGTGTGTCTCTACAATTAATTAAACTATAATATATTTAAAAATTTGATTTCTGTTGTTGTTGCCTGTCTAGTCTCTTAAGCATTCTATGGGCCATAATTAAAAGCTGCCTGTTTGTTTGGGTTTTTCTTTGGAACGCTTACACATATTTAATAATTGTTAATACATTTACGAATATGACATTTAATATATGTATTTGTCGATTACACTTGTATATATTTGATTATTAAATGTGTGTTCCAAAAATGAACATATAGACGAGGATTACGACTATATCTGGTGCCTACTGCTTGGCGAAAAACACAATATGGAGTATATATGGAATTTACATATACAAATATGGATATGGTATATGTTATGGAGTTATCTTCTGCTCGTCTCTTCTCTTCTCTTTTAATCTCAATTCAAATTCCGTTTCGGTTTAGGTCTCTCTGATAAACTCTAGTTGAACTGTAGCCTCTGTCTATGCAACAGTAAAATGTATCCAAATATTTTATTATTATTATTATTGTTATTATTTAATTATTTTCATATATATATTTTGAATCAAATATTTGATTTGCTAGTTCAGCAAAGTTTCTTTGTTTTTACGATTACGATTTCTTAGTTGATTTGTTTCTTGTTGAGTTTGTTTTAAACGCACACAAAAAGGACGTTGCGAAAGGGATTTTCTCAGCTCTCTCAGCTCATTTAGAGCCCGATCTCGCGCATGGCTCGATACAAGCACGGATTCTTCAAGCACTCACGTGGACCCAACTGTCTTCCCGGTGTGCCGCGCAGGATCATGAGCACGGATCGCGCCGCTGCCTGGCAATCGTTGCTGCTGCCGCAAATGGTGTCCGCCTCGGCCAGATACTGATAGTCGCAGGCCACTTGGGAGGTGCCCTATTCAACAGAAAGAAGCTCAATCAACTGTCTATCATTTTGATAATAAAAAAAACATTTGGTGAGGAAAAATCGCAAAATTACTTTAAACTTCAATTGAACAACCATAAAGAAATAAATCCTAATAAGATAAAAAATTCAAGATTTTATTAAAAGATTTTTTGAAATGTTAAATTCTTTTGCCTTTTCAATTTCAATAATTTTAACACAAAAATAAATAATAAAAGCCAAAACAAATCTAGCCAAGATTCTTTAAAAAATCAGAGCATTTTTTAATAAGTTATATTTTTGGCTTAAAAATCAGAATTAATAGAAAACAACTAAGGAGTTCAAATATATAACATATTTAATTTTAATAAAAGATTTTTTGAAACGTGGAACTATTTTGCCTTTTCAATTTCAATAATTTTAGCACAAAAATAAATAATAAAAGCCAAAACAAATCTAGCCAAGATTCTTTAAAAAATCAGAACATTTTTTCAATAAATAATTTTTTGTTGTTAAAAAATCAGGAATAATAGAAAACAACTAAGGAATTCAAATAATTTTGATATATTAAAATTTCGAGCTGAAATCCTTATTTTAACCAACTAGTAAAACCATTTCGCAAGTCTTGATTCCCAGGCGGGATTACTTACGCAGAGATAGCAAATCTGATGGACGCCACAAAGGGGCAGGAGTTCCTGGTTTAGGTCACCGGAGATTAGATCGACGCTGCGACAACGCTCCGCCATGGACTCAATAATCGGACACTGGTTGGAGCCAATGATGTAGTTCTTGTTGCCCAGATAGGCGTCGTTCAGCGGCTCGTAGGGGGATCCCGTCAAGCTCAGAGCCTCCTCCATGTTGTTGGGTGGCTCCGGATAGCGCATATACCCGCTGCGCTTCTTCTTCGACTGCGGTGCGTCCCTATAGAGTATACACATATTCAAGTATTCAATGCGGAGCAGCTTACTCGGATGCACTTACTCCGCCTGCTCCTCGGCCTGTTCCTTCTTGGTGCTGTAGCGTTTCTTTGATGACCAGCGGTCGTCCAGGGAATTCTCCTCCGAATCGGATTCGATGACATTGCGCAACAGATGATTCTCGACATCCACCGACTGACGCAGCTTGTCCAGCGCCCGACGCATCTTCTCCAGACTGTAGGCGGTGGCCAAGCGGGACAGGACATGATCCTTTAGCTTGCGTATCTCATCCTGACTGTTGACTCCCTCATGGGCGCCCGTATACTTGATGGTCTCGTCGATGATGAAGTCCTCAATGGACTGCAGTTTCTTGTCCATGCTCTCCAGTTTCTCCGGATCAATTTCGCGCTTCTTCTTCTCCTCTTCCACATCTTCATGGTTGTTGTTGTCCTTCTTTGATGCGGAGGAGCTGAAAGCAAGCAGAGAAGCTGGAGAAAATGTTCCATCTACCACTGATGATGCACTTACTCTGACAGCTGCTCGGACTTCTTCTTGCGATCGAGGCCAAAGTATTGGGACCAATCGATGGACTTCTTGGCGCGGAGCATCAGGTGGCCAACACTTGGACCATGCATATGCTTCGCACTCGCCGCACGTTTCTTCTTCCGGCGTCGATCTCCGGCATCGCCTTCGCCCTCGCCCTCAGTCTCGTCATCCTCGTCGAACTCGTCGTGATCATCCTCGTCGGAGCTCTCCTCGCCTTCACCCTCGCCCTCGTGCTCGTCATGCTCCCCGTACTCCTCATCCGAGTGATGCTCGCTCCTCTTGCGATGGTGGCCAGCGTGTCCTCCGTGCATCACCATCTCCCCAGTGCCCGCTGCCGGCTTGGCGGGTGGCGCTGTTGGCGTCTCCTTGGGAGCAGCACTGGTGACATTCACCCGCTGGAAGTTGATCTCCAGACGCATGTCACCCAGTGCCGTGGCCGTGGCTGCCGTCTCCGGCTGATGAGTTGTGGATGCGGACTTCAGCTGCTCCTCCGTGGAACGTTTCTTCTTCTCCTCGGGCTGCTGCTCACTTACCGGCTTGCCAAAGAGTTCACTCAGCTCCTGGGCCACGCGCTCGTCCGTCTTGGCCAGGGGAGATTCGGCCACCGCTCGCTTGGCGACCGGGAAACGCTTCTTCTTGTCGGCGTTGTAGGGCAGCCAAGGGAGCACGGGATACGAGCGCTTCTTCTGCATGAGCAGATAATATGGCGGCATCCGCATGCGCTTCTTCTGCTCGAAGAGCTGCTGCTGCTGCTCCTGCTCCGGCTGCTCATCCCCATTGCTGATCAGCTCGTTCTCCTGCTGCTGGTACTTCTCCCACAGCTGCCTCAACGCGGCCTTGTAACGATCCTGACGCTCGTGCTCACTGGCCTCCTCAATCTCGCGCAGAAACTGCTCGGTCAGTTCACTGTGACTTTGTCCATCTCCATTGCCATTGCCCAGACTCTCGCGTTCACGGAAAACGGATGCACCGCCAACGGGTGTGGAAGCTGGAGTCTCTGTAACAATAGCAAATGTGACTTTGGTTGACTTTGACCTTCAGCTAAATCAGTTAACACCAAATCAGCTAACAGGCGACACTTAACAGGTCGAGTTGACGGGCCGTCTTGACTTGGCCATAAATCTAAGTTGTATTATATAATTAATTGTGTGCGCATGTGTGAGTCTTAATACATATGTGATTTCTTGAACCCTGTACTTAAAAGGATTAAGGGGTTCATTTAGTTTGTCGAAATTATCTGGCAGAAAGAGGATTTATCAGTATGGAAAATATATTCTTGATCCAGTCGAGTCGTTATAGCCATGCATTAACAAAGATTATAAAAACTAGAGACACCAAACTTTGTATGTAGATTCCTGTATTTATAAATCAAATATATTTTGTCCTAGAAAATTAATAAAAAGTATTTTATAAAATAAAATAACCGACTGTGTGCTGAACATTTTTTTGCAGAATAAACTTAATAATTTTTAATGAATATATTGTATATTTTATTTACATAAATTATTGCTTTAGTATTATTTGTTTGGCAAAATAAGTACGGGGTAAGTGAAAGTCAAGTTTGCTCGACTGTAGAATTTTCCACTAATCTACTTTTATGTGATGTGTGCGATTTTTATATTTTTTTTTATAAAAATTTTTTTTTGTATAAAATAAATTTAATAATTTTCTCTACACATTTTTTTTGTAAATAATTTTTTTTTTTACAATTTAAGTACTGGGTCTGTCACAGTCGTGTTTGCTCCATTGTTACCTTTTCTGCTAGCCTTACTTTATGTGCACGCATTAAGTTGTTGGCTTTCTTTCAAACTCGGCCGCAGAGCCATTAAATCAATTGACAGGAAGGCAGCCAGGATATGTGGCTTTTCTTGAGCTTCCAGCTCGTTGCATTTATCATTGACTTAAAGTAAAGAGCCTAAGCACACACACACACACCCACCTAAAACACTCTACCACACATACACACACACACACACATTGGCAGTTAATCTAAGCTAAGTGGTTTTAGTTCTCACAAGTGAAAAGCATTGTTATCCCAATCCATTCAAAGCACTCAACTGGACATGCATCTAATCTGAATCCCCTTATGCTATAGATATCTGTATGTATGTGTGTGTATCTACGTATGTATTGGCTACTTACCGTATTGTTCGTCACGTTCCCTAAAGGGCGACGACGAACGCTTGCGTTTCTCATCCACATAGAGATTGGAATTGGCATTGGAATTCAGATTCGCTTGCTGGTCGCGTTCATCATCGAAGTCGTAGCCCGAAAATGGCGACAACTCATAGTTCTTATCGTTATCGCGCTCTAAGTACTTGGCAATCGCCTTATTTATTCTATGGCGATTCCGATTCTTATTCAACTTGTTGCCAGGGCCAAATAAATCGCTTTCTGTCAAATGTGCAGCGTGGGCAAAGCGGTGCGGAGAGTTCGCAAATATTGGGAAAAATGTACAAAAATAGAAATAAAAAATGTGTGTAAATATGTGAGAATATACATGGTGCAGGGGGAGCTGAGGGGGGCAGTTGTTATACGAGGAGTAAGGGGTAACTCGGTGGGTCACGTGCTGTTACATGCGGGCTCAGCTGTTGCTGTCACTCTCCCTCTCTCTCTCCCTCTCTTCCTCTCTCTATCTCTTTTGGTATAAGTTACGGATTAGATTCCCCGTCCTATTTTTGGTCTCAGCTTTCCTGCAGCTGACAGCTTTCCCATCCTGAACTGACCTGACCTGACATGCCATCTCAGATTAGCTGCTGATTACGTGATTTGCCCGAATTAAGCCACGTCAGCTGGTTCAACATGTACTTGAAACTTGAACGTATCCGAATTTTCAAATAAATCTAGTATAATCTTATAGGTATATATCAATGGAATATCTTTTTATCTCTAATGTTATATGATTACACCCAATTAAACCTTAACTATTTCTATATCTCTAGGTGAATTAAATAATTTTGCCCACAAATTCTATGTGAAATCGATTCTGAAGCATCGTAAAAAATAGTTCCCTTTATAATAAATTGGTTGAAAATTCATGCTCTAACAAGAAAAGAATATTTTGTAATTTAGCTATTGTTATTAAACTTAGGAATTCAGGTTTTAATTGGATTGTGGCTATTACTGAAATTATTAATAGGGGGGCCTAAAATTATATTACTGAAAATTATTTACTATATTTCTGAAATTATATTACTAAATTATATTTTACGACTGCTCAAAATACAAGTGGTTGTATTTTAAACTTTTTTTATCCTTTAATAAATTTGACGAATCTCTTATAATATATTCAAAACAATTTAATCAAGATTCTGCAGATATATTGATAAAACTAAAAACAAATTCCTAATATAATACAATCTACAATAAAAGCGAGAAATTCCATTTAAATACTCTTTTAAGGAGTACTATTATTTTTAAAACTTTTCAACTTTTCTGCAATTATTAATATTAATTAATTGCGTCAAGTTAATTCTTTTTAAATTTGGATCTAGTCGTAATACTATTTAAGAAAATTATAAACGACTTAAAAATTCCAGACAGGTGCAGCTAAAATGTTGATTCTTACATACAATAATTGTGAATATATATTGCCATTGTTTATAGCACTTATTCAGGAGTGTTGTAAACTATTCTATATATAAGCTGTGCTAAGGGATTAATTAATAACAATTATGTAAATGGTCGCTACTCGAGTGCAGGCCCTGCTCGACAATTCCCAACTCCAAGCTGCCTTTATTCCGCACTTTACTTGAACCATTTTAGTGTTAGATTTAAAGTGAATAAAAGCAGGAACTCACCATCATCCCAGTCGTCTAGGGTGTCCGCACCGAAGTGGGTCGAGGGAGGCGGTGCATTCAGCGGATACTTGGCAGCTTCACGGCGATGCAGTTCATCGACGGCCGCTTGGAGCGAGTATGCGGCACGTTGCGGCGTCGCACGGACTGAGGCTGGGGCTGAGGCAAGTAGCCCCAGGCAGGCAACGGCAGCAACAAATTGAACGAGCATCTTTAATGCGACTGCTGGGCCCATAAAAAAGTAAAAGGATAAAGCAGATTCAGAAAGTAGAAAGGATCAAGGATAAACACATTAATAACATTTTATGCATGGCACGTTTCAGGTGCGTAAAATCATAAATATATATGTATGTATGTATGTCCAACCCTAGGCGAAACTTTTAATTACATTTACACTTTAAAGCGTTCGCAACCGTCTCAGTTATCAGTTATCAGGTGTCATTGTCACCTGGCTGTAAGCAGTTCATTTTGTGGCCTCTGGCATTCCAATTATGCGAATTTCATGGTGACATAACTATGTAAAATTGGAGTGAGCATCGGCTGGTATTTCAATTATTTTCTCATCTCTGGACGACTAATGAACTGCTGACGCAGCAGCAACCGCAGATAAATCAATAAAATTCCAATGTGTGTGCATATTTCAAGCACAAGTTTTGCCCAACATTCCTCAGCGTTGACAATGCTCGCTTTCAATTCCACATCGGACGTTTGACAATTATTTTCATGCTGCTTCAAAGTTCGCACACATAACTATGCTATGCTTTTTATCAAAGTTAAAGTGCTCTAAAGCTGCGTATACGTAATATATATAAAGTATACGCCACAGTGTTCTGTTGCCTGTTGCGCTGCTGTCTCTCTATCATATGGTTAAAAGCAAAGGTATACACACCCATTTTTGCGCTCAGTTGGCCATAGTTCACTGTAGAGCCAACCCCACTCTAGACACAATTTGTGGTACATTGCCATGGAATTTATGATAGACGTCGCCTTTAAGCGCCATTAAATGTCAAGGCAAACTTGTTTTGCCTTTGCTTTCCTTTCCTTTCCCCCTTTTTCGCTTGCTTGTTGATTTTATTATTTAGTTTGTGCTTTTGTTATTGCATCTATAATATTATTATTGCTGCTTGACTGCCTCTTGTCTTGTCAAAGCTAAACGAATCTTTACTACGCCTCAGTCTGGATTAAAGTTCAAGTATCGCTTATACAAATTATTGTGTCTGGAAATCATTGCTTTATCTCGATCAGGATATTTAAGCCTTAGACTCAATTGAACAAGTATCAGATGCTTTGATTCAGCAGTTTTTAAATAGCGCAACAGGTCGGTATATTTTTTTATTAAATTATGATAGACATTTGTTAATCGAATTGAGTTTAATATTATATAATCCTTGCTAATACCGCGTTATTTTGAATTCTTGTGTTCTACATATTTATTTTGCTGTTAAGGTAATTTCTCAGTTTTGATATATAATATTTATGATTTTAACTAAAGTATTTTTGCTTTCTTAGGTGCAACCTATTAGGTGTATAAATACAAATTTGTACATACAAAAAAAATGATTATTCAACATGGTTCCATCCGGGATCGAACCGGAGACCTTCTGCGTGTAAAGCAGACGTGATAACCGCTACACTATGGAACCACTTTAAAGGCTGTCAGACAAAATTTACTTTTGTTACAAATTAAAAATGGAAAAGTCTACTTTCTTCCTTTTCCTGAGATATGCAAGAGATACACAAATTTAAACTCTTTATTACTTTTAAACTTTATTAAACTATCATCTATCTGCTTAATCTTTAATTACCACAGGGCGTTTGATTACTGCACTAACTGAAGCTGTCACTCTTTTTGCTAATAAATAAATATATTGCTTAGATCTTTTATATGGTAAATATTACTTAGATATTTAATATGCTCTCCGTTTTTTATTTTATTTGTATGTACACTTTACATACTTTAAGTCGCTGCGAATGTGTGTGTAAAAAACCTTCGAAGAGATAAAAATTGTTGCCTACTTTTGTGCTGACCAAGTTAGCAGGGGGAGAAGCAGATGCTGCCGCTAAGTGAAAGTCATATGATACATACATACAGGATGCGGCAGTACCAACAGTGTGAGTGTGTGCGGAGAAGGAGCAGGAACAAGAGCCGGAGCAGGTCATGCAAATTGGCTCCAGCAGCGGGAAGCCTAATTACATTTTGTCAGCAAGCTGCCCGCGAGCTGCAAGCTGCGAGTGTTGATTTCGGGAAATGGCAATCAAATTGAGACAAATTCAATTGGGAGAGCGAACAGATTGAGCAGAATACTTATACCCTATGATAAAATGTATATGCTAGTTGCGAATATACCATATAGACCTGCCGACGTGCCTAATTAATTGCCTTGGCATGAGGACATCAAAAGCGGCTCTTCATTTATTCAAATTGCTTGCAAAATGTGAACCTTTTTTCATGGTTGAAGATTTTTGCTGCTTGGCTTGTTATCCAACAGTTTGTTGAGTTGCTCGCACTTTGTTTTATGAGGAGGACATTATTTATTCAGCAGGCGGCTGTAACAGTTGCCAGTCAACTGACAAAAGCGGCTCTTTTGGTCTTAATAAAGCCTATTATGGGACTATATTGAGGGATTGAGGGAAGTTCACTTTGACTTATTGACACAACGCCCACGCTTACCAGCAAACAAATCAATGGACGCCCACGAGCTTCACTTGCTGAATTTTCGACGTGAAAATTTTGCACTTTTCCTGTATTTTATTATTTTATTTTCAGCTTGCACGCTCACAAATGTGTAACAATTATTTGCTCAGTATTTACTTTGTTTTTCTTTTGCGTATCTGTTTTTCTTTGTTATTTGAGTGTAAATAAAAATGGTAGACACTTTTCACAACATGGCGTCACTCCTACGCCTTCTTCTGCTGCTCCAAGGACTCGCCACAAGGACTACTCTGCACTAGCCACAGTCAAGACGGAACCAAGAGTGACATCAAAATCGCAACGCTCCTCAACATTTATACTACCACAACGAGCCCGAACTGGCAAGCATTCAAGCCGAAGCATACACGAAGCTAACAACGAGAGTGAGAGGAGACCAAAGAAAGAGAGAGATGGAGAAAGAGAGAGAGGAAATGTAAGTCAGAGCGTGCTTTGCGTGGGCGAAGCTTGTTGCTTGCAAAAAGCTTTCATTTCTTTATTGCGTTACTTTCGCTTTATTCGCAGCAATCTTATTCACAGCAGCATTGTGATTGCATCTGAATGTATTCATTAAGTATTCATATCGGACTCTGTGAACGCCATTTACTTAGCGCTTTTCTTGTTAATACATAGATAGGAGAGAGAACATACGAGCATTTTGCTATCTCGAATAGAAAAGAATTTAAGTTTTCTATACAAACAAAATTTAAATGCACAATCAATTTAGAGGTCAAGCAATATTCAAAAATACATCGTTTTTCGGGTAAGAATTTACAGTGATGGGAAACTTGGAAAGTTTTAAAAAATATGAAATATGAAAAATATTGAAACTTTTTAAATATACAAACTTTAAATGCAGAATCAATTTAGAACTTAAGCAATGACCAAAAAGACATTGCTTTTTAATATCTTTTAAGAATTGTCAAAGCTAGAAGACTTGAAAGTTTTCAATCATTTTTAAAGGGGTAGAGATGGAAATAATACCAAATTTTGTAAAAAACTGAAATTTCTTTAACTTAAAAACTTAAAGTGTAGAATCAATTAAAAGCTTAAACAATGATCTAACTTTTGAAATCGAGTAAGAATTGAAGTACCTGTGATAATTGAATGTTTAGAATAATATGTTAAGGGATAGGAATGGAAAAATAGCAAATTTTCGAAAAAAATTGAGACTCCCTAAATAAATATAATGTAAACATAAAATTCATTTAAAGGTCAAAAAATGATCAAATTAACATTTCACATGGAAATTTGTTAGGTTTTGTCAAAGTTATGAGAACACATATTATTTAAAAATATGTTAAGTGACAGGTTTAAAAAAAAATTCTAAAATGTGAAAGGAATTCCCCAACTTAAAAAAAACTCAAATGCAAAATCAATTTCCAGATTATACCATGACCAAAAAGATTTTTCGATTAAAAATCGATAAAGTCTTACTTTGGTTGTCTAGAATTATTTTAAAAATATGTTTCTTAATTCTTAAGATGCTTACCATAGTTGCAGTATTAGTTCACTTGGAAAATATTTACACAAAGATGCACTGTGATGTGCCAGAGGGAAAACACAACTGAGGGCAAGTATTACCTGCGGAAAATGGGAAAAGCTTGCAAGCGCAGCTTTGAATGCACTGAGATTTTAATTGGGAAACATTGCGCATGGTCAGAACGGCAGGTAGCGTATGTACAAATGTATATGTATGTACATTGTACACTTATGGGGTAGGACTGGCAATAGAACAGTCTGTTTGCGTTTGTTGTTTGTGTCTTCAGCCATGGGCGATGTCGTAACCCGCCCCCCGCCCACCCAAATAATACCGAACTGTTGCTTCGGCCTGTGTATATGAGGGAAGCACCACCATCGGCACCACCTGTTACTCCACTCGTGGATGCGAATTGACAATTCATTCGGCAATTACTATACATTCAAATCCACATCCACATTCGCTTCCCATATATGTATGTCTGCTTAAAGCTACATTAAC
This sequence comes from Drosophila suboccidentalis, assembly GCA_037043435.1. NCBI lineage: Eukaryota > Metazoa > Arthropoda > Insecta > Diptera > Drosophilidae > Drosophila > Drosophila suboccidentalis. The sequence goes on along the minus strand of JBAMBK010000572.1, from coordinate 931,831 downwards.
TTCAATTGCATCTATTTTGAGCATCGAGCTCCGTGCCCAGGGTCCATTGGATTTAGCTGGATGTGAATGTGGAATACCTGCCCTGCGAGTATTGAATGCATTTGTTAAGTATTCATCATGAGTGCAACTTGATTTGTCTAGTCTCCCTTTGTGGTTGCTCAAAGATTTAACTGGAAAATGGACAAAATCTGGACTGGTTTAGATATTGTTTTGTAAATGCCAGCATAGTATGGGATTCTGGAAAAACTATCAATTTAATATTAGACAGTTTTCTAGGTTAAAAGACCTAGATTCGGACGAACAAACTAATAATAAGTTATTTAATTCTCGATTTGGCATATATTGCAGACTAGAAAAAATAACATTAAGTTTAAAATTAGCTCACGGTATTTTAGCCCATTTTACAGATGGAAACTTAGTTGTCAAATCGAGTATATAGAATATAAATGCAACATTTCATCTGATACTGTGCCTTGAGCAATGCCATAGCAATGAGAGTTTGTCACGCGATCGGAAACAGTTGTGCCAACAGCTGTGAGAACAGTTTTGCCAAATATTTTGATAGGCGGTTTCTGGTGCTGTTTATCTGGACTTTTAACCTCTGGGAACAGACCCAAATACATTTCTTATTTGTCAGATATATTCAGAACTATCAGAACCTATCTGAGGATTGGAACCTTATAAAATTCAAGCTTTACGCATTAAATTGACTTGTTTTTATTTATGGCCTTTTTTGTCTAGAAATATTTATCGAATATTTACAAAATAAATATGCATGCATAGTGTTAGGATTAAGTGTAAGATTAAGTTTAAGTTTATGTGTACATATATTTTGTATGGATTATAAGCTATTAAAACTATGTCTACAACTAGAAATCTACTTTTGCTGTATTCGTATTCGTATTCACGAGTAGTCGATGACTACTAAAGCTTAAACTCGTCTCTGTCCCAAGGACAGACTCCTCTCTCGCTCTATCTCTCTGTCGCTCTCTCTCTAGATCTTGATGATTCCAAAGTAGCTGCGATTGTTGGAGTCCCTGAGGACGACATTGCGATCCTTGTGAATGTCGCGCAGATGAATCGATTCGTTGTCCCGCAGGTGGATGAGTCCGCTGGTGTGGCAGGTGTGCACCTTGAGCGGCATGTTCGTTGGCACTGTGTTGAGGCACTGCAAAAACGCGTTCTCATTGTGGTAGATGATGAAGCCGTTCTGATCGTGGGAGTCATTGTAACAGATCTGGGCATAGACATAGTAGAGACCCGCCCGATGCACAGTCAGGTTGCCATTGTGGACACTGAAGTGTTGCTCCCACTGGTTGCCCATGCTGGCCGTGGGATGCCCCACATACAATCTCGTGTCACCTTGATGAGCTAAACACAAATACAAATTAGTTAGGAAAACGAATTGAAACATCTTCAATAGGTTACTCACGATGTGGAGCCATGCGATTCAGATGAAAGTGTGCAGCCGGCGTACCAGAGTTGCCAACGCTTCTCTTATTGCCAGCAATGGAATCTGCGGATTTCGCTGAAACAGGAGATTCGCCTGTAAATTAACAAATGCAAATGACACCAAAATACATAATTTTTGTGGAATATTTACAGCCGATTTTAAAGATTACTAGATATTGAAAGGAGACAAACCTCTGCGCAGCAAAAGACGTTGACGACCCTGACGAGAGCGTGACTGCGACTTGCGTGAATGATGATGACCCTCAGTTGTAGTGCCACTAAAAAATATATAGTATAGGTATAAGTTAGAGAATAGATAAGAGTTGATATATTTGCTGTTACCTCTGCTTCGGAAGTTCCTCTATTTTGGTCTGGTTCTGATTCTGATTCTGATTCTGGGCCACGTCGTTGCTCTGCAGCTCATTGCGCATATCGGCAATGGATCGAGATTTACTGCAAATGGAAATTAATCAAGATTAACTATCTGAGAGATACAAATTTAGCAGATTGAGAGCTTACCGTTCCCTTTTCTTTTTCGCGTCACTGTAGCTGGTGAAATCCTCAAAGACATTATCTTCATTGGATGTCGATGATGAGGTGGAAGCAGTTGATTCGGTCTCATTCGTCAGATTGTCATTCTTTTCCTTATTGATCATATCTATATAATCGCTCCAATTGGTTTCGTCAGATTCGTGGGTCGCAGTCGCTTCACTATAATCATCTTCATCCTCAGGTTCGACATCCTCTTCCCCTTTATTATAATCATAATCATCGTCATCATCATCATCTTGATCATCATCTTCTTCAGTGCCGCCTTCTAGCTCATCCACCTTGTTGGGATCTTCAATGAGCATATTTGTGTACTGCAATTCAAAGTGGATGTCACATGAAATATTGGGTCAAACACATTGTGGCCAGAACGTGACTTTGTGGCACTTGAACCCTAACAAAGGGGTGGAGGGGAGGTCAGTGGGGATAGGGGAGAGAGCTGTCCCACATCTAGATAAAGCGCATTTCTCAAATACATTTGTGATTTCATATTTAAAAATACGCGCACTCATTTTCATCTACTATATGTATATTTTGGCATTTGCCTTAATTGCTGGCGTCTTCCCCTAACTCTCTAGAGAATCACACACACACATATACAATATATAAACATATATTGGCACATTTATAGTTTTGTATTCTTGAATAGATCTACGCCATAGATGAGATCAGATCTGTCGTCACTTTTCAAAATCATAATAAATTTCTTATTTTAATACATTTTATATTGTATTCGTTGTATGTATGTGTATTTGAATCTGTATCTATATATTGAGTGAGATGGATTTCTCAATGACAAGCTTAAGTAAATATCTCAAGTGTTACAGATGCTTTAACTTATGTACCTCATAAATTACATTCATTTTTTTTACTTTAAGATATTAATTGAGTGCTCTATCTTAAAAGATTTTGTTTTGGTTTATAGAAAAGTGATTTGTTAAAGATTCCCATTAATTATTCATGTAAAAATACTTGTGAAATTTGTCAGAAAGAAAAACCAAAAGAATCCGTAAGATATTTAAATATCAACGCACAATTTCTATAAATACAACTGTCCCATTTACAATATATACTTTGATTCTCGTACTGTGATGCAACAGTATGAATGAAAATAATATTTATGTAAATGTTAAAAATCACCTCTTTTTGAAATTCGGCCATTTCGTCCAGATAGTTAATGCCCAGTCTCTGCTGCAGACTTTCCATATTCCGTTTGAGTCTGTTCAGATCCGACTCCAATGTCTGGACCCGCATCGTCTGCCATATCTGTAAAATGGATATAGATTTTAAGTCTTAAGTTCTTAAATACTTAAGGGACTGACTGCGTCATAAATATATGTATATGTAAATATATGAGATCACTTGAGCAGACTCTGGATATACATTATGATCATGTGTTTATTCTCCATACCGCCAAAAAAAAGTGAAACCATTGAGAAGCATAATGTAAACATCAGTCGAAAAACAGAAAAGCTGAGAGTTTGGCAATCGAATTTATTCTTTGAACTCATTTATCATTTCGAAGGCATTATCGTGAAATTTCAACAATTATTGTAATGAGCTTTAATTATGGCGATAGGCGGTGCCAGAAACAACACATCGGCTAATCCCAACGAGCGAACTTTGACACCCGAAAACGATAGAAGAAAACCCAAAAAAAAAGAGAGAAAGATTTTTTAATAGGCGCACAAGATGAACGAATAACACAAGCAAGAGTTGCACATGCTCGACTAGGCAATACCCTGCAGTTAATTAATAAAACTGACTGTAATGTTTTAATTTTAATTTACATGTTTCTGTAATTATAATTCCTTTTTTTATCAAAGCTAAAAATATATATTTTGATATAGATATAATTAGAGTAAGACAAGGCTTATTCTTTCTTTTCTATTTTCAATAATTTCTTCATTATCATTTCTAGCTACCCATGACGTGCCAATATTAAGAGGTATGAGTAGAACATAGTCTGAAGCTACCACTACCATCGAGGCGTATAATCTGTTTAATGGATCATTAACGTTCACTGCGAGCAGCCGCTACTTTCAACGCGTTGCTCAATTTTGACAGCGCCTTTTCTTAACAGATATAGACATACATATAAATATATATATTTTATACATACGTACACATATCTTTACATTTGTATTTATTTCTTTCTTCAGTTTGTTTCTTGTCCAAAAACGACACCCAAAACTCAACATTCGCAGGTTATGGGAGGCCAACGATCAACTTGAGTCGTAAATGACAAGTTTTGAGTACTCGAGACACATGTGTACTGGATTCTTGTGGATGGTGTGAATACATTATGAGTGTGGAACTTGTTTATTGTATTATTCAATTATGCTTAAGACCGTACAAGAAGCATGTGGCAGAGATGGAAGCGCAGCTTAACGCACAAGGCCATTGTCATTGGACATTCAATGCTGCACTGAGAGAAACGACGAGTTGCAAACAATATTTATACTTTAAATTTAAATATTTCAAGTCATTTTATGTTCATTTTGATTTTAATCACTTCTGTTACAAAAATTTAAAGTTCATTTTGTCCCCCGTATTGCGTCAGAGATGTAAACAAGTTTCCCATTGGGCCCCATCCCCAAACCAATAAATCCCAGTGGTCGACGCAATGTAATCGCGTTCCGCCAGCAGAAAAACTTTGTTTCCACTTTCACCAAACCATGATGAGGGTCACTCTCCGGTCAGTTTCAATTCCATGGAAATTCCTCTTTTGTGCCAAACTCAAGTAAGAGAATTGAATTAAAATCTTAACAGAGATTTATGTGGCTTTACTTGCGACACACGTCACAGGGCGGGAACAGGGAAGCCAATCCAATCCAATCCAAGTAATTTACAAGTCAATTGTCAATTGAATTCGCAGCGCACTCAGTCTGGATGGGAATTCAATCCAAAGTGCAAGCGCACTCAACGAATATGATAATATATCTTTAAAGTGTGCTATCTGAGTCCGTCTGGCATCGAGTTCTTTGCAGATATTTGCATTTCTTGGCAGAAAACAATGCAAATTATACATGTTTACTATTCTTTGCGAGTGTTAAATCACCAATCGGAATCTAGAGCAAATTCGCAACTTCCTACCAAGATAAGTTCTGGATGCGTCATCCGACTTCTTAAGTTGCCGGCTTTTATCAACTGTAGTCGCATTGTAAACTGAGAGAGTCAGCAATTTATTATACTCTACTTTTTCCATGGTTTCGAATATATAGCTCAACTAAGTTTATAAAAAGAGTCAGCAATTTATTATACTCTATTTTTTCCATTGTTTCGAATATATAGCTCAACTTAGTTTATAAAAATTAATAATTAAAATGAAATAAAGAGAATTTGTAAAGTAACTATAACTTCTGACAGGAAACTTTAGTTTGTTATACCCCTTCTTAGACGTGTCATATTTACAGAGTAGTTTCAGAAACTTGGCAACTCTGTTTGGCTCATTAAAAACAATTCTAAAATAAACAAAACTGTAAATACTCCAGAACTTCAAACAGTTCATCCGTTAACACCTATTTAAGCAGTTCCGATGTTTATGGCAACAAGATTTATGTATGTATTTAGCCGAGTCGCCGATTTGTCTCTGTTTTCAGCTACCTAACATTTGCCTTCTCTTTTCCTCTCTATTTCTATTTCTATGCCTTTGGTTTTTGTTAATCAGCAGCTCGTTGAGTTTTATGGGCATCATCATTAGGAAACGATTTGGCCAAAGACACGCTTCAATTTCGAGACGGGTTTTTATGGCTGAGACAATTCCACATACAATAGATCTATTTAGATGTTGTATCTTCTGCCAAATTATAGTTAAATGGCTGACGGTCACGCATCATAAAATTCGCTGTGTCGATTTCAATTTGAATTTTTATTAATTATAATTTTAAATGTGAATGTAAATCACAAGCTGTGCAGCTATATCCACAATTTCTAGTGAATTGAACCGAAATTAAACTTAAGATTAAAGGGAATGAAAATACTTACTGTTAAGCTTAAGATGCCAATAACTAGGCCTGCGGCTATGATACTCAACACGATCGGTATGAGATTTTTACTAATCTTCAGTTTCGAGTGTGCTGCATCCGAATGCTTGGCCGGAAAATTGTTAACGGCACTCGACGGCGTTATAAACGGCTTAAGTGTCTCCGCTGTCATAATTGATCTATGGCAATTGCTGGAGCCTCAAGAGTGTAGACAGTAGTATGTCCACTACCAACCAGATCTGTCTATATACTTTACGTATGACACTGACTGTCAACTATCAAGTGCAACTTAAGCACACACCGTACACAATTCCAATAAATAAAAAATATTTATTAAGCACTCGCGTTCACTTGTTCAACAGCCCTTAAAAAGTTTTTCCTGCACTTGATTTTTCCTCTCTTTTTCTTGTTATTTATTTATACTTTTTAATTGACTTGCAATTTGCTGAAATGTTTTTAGTTAAAACGAGTTTTTTGCACTACAAGATACGAGATACGAGAATTCTTGGCGTTGAGATACTTTTTTTTCAGCGTTCTTTATCAGTTGCTGTTATTAGGTTTCGATAAAATAGCTTGTCGTCAGCTTTTTTCTTTCTTTTTTTTTTTGTTGCTTTGCAGCGCGTGTGCCACTCTTTATAGAATCTTGGTAAAAACTTTTAGATATTGAGCTGATTTTATGCTGCCACGCACGCGCTCTAGATACGTCCGTTTGCGTCTGCGATTCACTTTGAACTGCGCGCATCAATTTGTCCGACGCAGTGCCTTGCGCCACGCCATAGCGCTGAGAGATTGTCACGCGGCGCTCACTGTGAGAGCGAAAGAGCAGCAAAACGGCAGTGTGAACGGTTTTGAGTGCAGTTGCGAGAACAGTTGTGAGAGCAGTTGTGAGAGCTGTTGTGAGAACAGTATTGGCAATTATAATGGCAGGCGCCATGGGGAGCCGGCCGCTCGCTAAGTCCTAAGGCGATCAACCGTTGCCTCTGCCTCTGCTGCTGCTGCTGCTGCGGTTGTTGTTGTTGGGAAAAGACACGAATAATCACTTTGTGTATTTCTTTTAGTTTTGTGTATTGACTTGGGAATGTTTTTTTTTGTGCATTTTTTTGGGTTTTGTTTAGGTTACCCTCCCTGGTTTCGCTTTAATTGGATATTTACTGTACAACTGCCTACATATTTTTATAGGGGTGGCAAATCAAAGTCCATTGATTGCGATTCGAAATTTGCAGCGATCACAAACACACCCAGAATATAATACTAATAATATTCATATAACTTTTGTGATAACAATGCACATTAAATAGCATTTTTATTTAGGCGTAATAAGATGTTTGTATAATTACTTCTTTTTTTCTGTTTTTTTTTCGTGGCGATAAGCTGGGTCGTATTGAACTTTGTGTGTTTCATTAAAATGATATTTATTATTACTTAGCTAATGGCGATTTGTATAACGCCGGCTTATCAGCTATTGCAGCCAAGCCGACGACAGCCTGGCATAAATATAATTTTAGAGAGTTCACATTCTAATAATATGTCCACACATACACGTACACATATGCCATACCATAAAACTAATGTGATCTGCTACTGTCTCGACAAACTGTCTGCCAGACTGTCCGGCTGTCCGACTGCCTGCCTGCCTGCCAGATTGTCCCAGTGTCATTATAAATGTGTAAATATGTATTCTGAGGAGGATTTGATATTTGCACTGCAGTCTGCGGCAGCTAATTAGCTTTGAATTGATGGCGACGACAGGTATCTCAGGTACAAACTGACAGACGCAAAGGAAAATGGGCATTTGATGGTTGGCCAACTTCCGGACATTAGTACATTTTTATTTTAAATTTGTTTATCGCACTGCACTTAACTGCGAGTATCTGAAAAAGAGATCGGCATGAGACGAGCCAAGGGCAAGCGCAGTGAGTAGTGAATAGTGAATACAATTCAAAGTCAATGCCAGTAATTGATGTTGCATACGAGTCGAGTTGAGTCGAGTCAAGTTGAGTGCTTCAGCAGTTTATTCAATTGCTCGGTTATAGCTTACAGTTATTGGTCTTTGTTGGTTGGGGATATCAGCAGACATAATTTGTTTGCTTTTTATTTGCCAGCATTTATCGCGCGAGCATCGGTCAAAATTTATAGGCAAGAGGGCAAATCCACAGCGCAACGATGCCTGAAATGAATTTCTTTCGAAAGACTCGCTTTATCTGTATCTGCGTTGATTGCCTGCCAGATCGTTTAACTGCGAAATACATACGTACATACATATATTCGAGCATTCTTCGCTGGCAAGCACTCGCACTCGCACTCGCACTTGTATCTGTATCTGTATCTGTATCGTGTTCGGTGTAATTAAAATTCGTTGCGATAATTAATATCTGACAAGCTTATTTCTGCAGCAATCAAGTGATTTCAATGCCAATACATTATGGGAAACTATCTCAATACATACTCGACAATATGTATTCTGATATATGTGTATGCGAATAACAATTAATGAAGCAATCATTTGTGTAATTGTTCAAATGTTTTTCTTTCATTTTGAAGCTGAGAAGACTGGACAGTTTTAAAACATTCTTGCTAGAATTTTGTCGAATTTCAAATTCTTTCTATTAGAATTAATTAATTCAATTTCCCTTCAGGAAGTGTGACAAACTCGCATTGCTTTTTACAAGATTTAATTTATATTTAAATTGCGCGCCATTACCGTTTTTAGCTCTGCATTGTCGATAGATTGTGGCGGTCGGGCGATATAACGGAACCCATCCCTCGTCACTATTGCGATATATCTAATATCGTTAAAACTCTGTTATTAACATATTTATATTAACTTGCAGCTGTTAAATTTGAATTAGACAGCTTTAAAATAAATTTTAACAAGCTATTGTCATAAACTTTCTTTTATTAATTAAACTGATATTTACACAACTGTATCCAAACTTACACTTACAAAGATAATAAAATTACAAAGCAGAAAACGAGTCACAGGCAGCTTTTTCCGGCATTTATGCGGGCTCACTGTTAATAACATTTCAGCAGAATGTTAAATTATTTAGTGCATGTGTGTGTACGTGTAGTGCTAACAGCTGACGCCGCTTAAAGTCGAAAAAAAAAATGAGGTCGACGAGGCAGTTTTCCGGCTTTATATTAATTTTAATTAATATAATTGGCCAACTAAACGCACAGGCCAATGAAGTTATTGGCTGTGGTGGTTTCATCAAAAGCCATGCCGAAATTGACTTTTCCAAAGTCGAAATCAAACTGTAAGTAATTAAAGCTCGAGCTAATTAATTCGTGAAAAAAACCAATAAAAATGGGTTTGATTGCAGTTTGACGAAACAGGGCTCGCTGAAGGACAAAACTGACTGCTCACCATCGAATGGCTACTATTTTCTGCCCATCTACGACAAGGGTGAATACTTATTGAGCATCTCGCCGCCGCCCGGTTGGAGCTTTGAACCCGAACACGTTGAGCTCAATTTCGACGGCAAGAGTGACGTGTGCAGTCAGGGCAAAGACGTTAACTTCGTATTCAAGGGCTTCGGCATTACTGGCAAAGTGGCTTTGGCCACTGGCAGCGGTGCACGTGACGTCGATGTTGAATTGAAGTCGGAACAGGGCGAGATCAGACGCACCAAGACCGACATCAATGGCATCTTCTTCTTTACACCGATTATACCCGGCAAGTACGTGGTGCACGCCTCCCACCCCAAATGGCATTTCTCTAAGGCGGAACACAATGTGGTCGTTGTCAGCGGCAACACGGAGCTGCCGGCGAACTCGTTGGTCGTCTCCGGCTTCGATATCAATGGCAACTTTGACAAAAGCGCCCAGCTTCCAGGCAACATTGCTGTCGTGCTCTACCGCAAGAAGGGCGTAAGTATATAATCTAATCAATTTTAAATATGGGCACACCGAAGATTAGATACTCTTGCAGAGAAATGTAATCTGCCTTTTAATGACGTTTCAAAATCAAAATACCCTTCTGCAAGTGTATAATACCCGCAATACATGCTGAGATAATTATTTATTACCCTCATTAATCAACGATAACGCAATGTTGACTTCTTACCACAGCAAACGCTTCAGCCCAAGTGCAACAAATCCCCCACTGCGCCTGCAAACAAACTGAATAATGATTACGAGAGCGCTGCCTCCTGTTATGTCCTGGCGGAGAAGGGAGAATACAGCTTTAAGGATGTGCCAACTGGCAAATATCTGCTGCAGGCCGTCAACGAGAATCAGAATTTGAAACTGCATCTAACGCCCCAGTTTGTGGAAGTGGAAGTTGGCAAGGACACGCTGCAGCTCAAGGAGGAGTTCAAGATCAGCGGCTTTACGGTATCCGGTCAAGTTTTGCGCTCCGCTGGCGGTGCGCCTCTGAAATCCGCCATTGTCAAGCTTAACAATGAGAAGGTGGCCGAAACCGATGACACCGGCAGTTACACCTTGGAGAACATTAAAGCCGGCAGCTATAACATTGAAATTGAATCACCAAAGCTTCAGTTTGAGCCGCTGCAAGTGAAGACGCAGATTTCCACACCCACACTGCCCGTCATTGTACCTTCTGCCTATGAAGTGTGCGGCAAAGTTGTCTCCCCCAAGTCATATGTCGTGGGCATTACAAAAACCGGATCCACTTTCCATACGACGACCACGACGAAGCCGGAGAGCGGTAGCTGGTGTGCATATCTGCCCGCTGGCAAATACAACTTTGAAGTCCTCACCACGGACGCGGACAAGAGCAGCGGCGTGCAGTTCTTCCCCGTGCAGCAGCAGTCGGAAGTCGGCGATGCTCCTGTCAGTGGCATTACCTTCTCGCAGTTGCGTGCCAAGATTCGTGGAGAACTACAGTGTCTGCCAGATGCCACCGCCACCTGCACATCGGCTGAGATTACGCTACAAGGTCTGGATGCCACTGGACAGCCAACGGACAACAAATGGAAGGCCAAGGCACATCGTAGGCATCGCAAAGATCTTCCCACTTTCCACATTCAGTACATAAATTTCTATTATTTGCAGGCGGAAAGTATTCCTTTAAGGATGTACTGCCAGGTCCCTATGAGATTACCATACCACAGGGCAATCTGTGCTACGAATCCACTCGAGTCTTCTTGAATGTTGCCGCCGCCGAAGAGAATGCGCCTCCATTCATACAGAAGGGCTACGAAGTATCAATCATTTCCAGCCATCGTGCTCTGGTAATTTATGATGAATTGAGAGTATTCTTAAGAGTAAAATTGATTACCCCTTTCAGATGAGATATACACACGTCACAGGACCTTCGGAGCCAAAGGCAGCGACTGAAACCCTGAAGATTCTGTCCGGCGTCAACACATTCTGTGTGTCCAAATACGGCAGCTATGACTTTAAGCTGGAGGGATGTCACATCTACGACGACACGTTGCCCAGTCAATTCATCACACCCGAACCGGAGCAGCTACAGACATTGATTGTCAATGCCATTGCCCACAAGACGGGAGTGCGAGTCTTGTCCACAGAATCAAACGCCGATTCCCTCAGACTGGCCGTGGAAACGGAGACAAATGGCAAGCAAATTATCACACCCATTGCTGAATCCCATAAGGTGGATGGCAAATACGCGTATCGCTATGAGACCTATCTGAAGCCCGACGAAATCCTGCACGTAACTCCACTGAGCGATGTCCTGTTGTTTGCACCACAGCATCAACAGGTTGTGGGTGGCAGCGATTGTGTGGATATTGCCTTTAACTTTGTTGCCACACGTGGCTTGATCCTGCGCGGCAAGGTGGTGCCAGCGATTAAGGAGGCAACGGTAACGCTCAGCTTCCCCGATCATCCAGAGCGTGTGGCCATCGATACCCTCACCTCCGTGACGGGAGAGTTCAAGTTTGGTCCCATCGACGAGAGCCTCAAGTTTGAGCTGAAAGCTGAGAAGGAATCTTATGTATTCAGCGAATACAACCGCCAGTCGAACTCGTTTAGTGCCCACAAACTGTGCGAGATTGAGGTCACTGTCCAGGACGATGCTGGTCAACCGCTCGGTGGTGTCTTGCTCTCCCTTAGCGGCGGTGAGAGCTATCGCAAGAACTTGGTTACCGGCGACAATGGCGCCATCAACTTCCATTCGCTGTCCCCATCCCAGTACTTCCTGCGTCCCATGATGAAGGAGTACAAATTCGAGCCCAATTCCAAAATGATCGACATCAAGGATGGTGAAACCATACAGGTGACCCTCACGTAAGTATCATTAATGTCTCTCACTCCTTTCGTTGGTTGTAATCTCCTTTCCACTTTAATGTAATTTCACAGCGGCAAGCGCTTTGCTTACTCAATCTTTGGATCTATAACCTCGCTGAATGGCGATCCCTTTGCGGAGGTCAATGTGCAGGCCATTGCCACGGAGAGCTGTCAGCATCAGCAGGAGGAGGCCACCAGCGAGCTCAGTGGACAGTATCGCATCCGTGGCCTGCAACCTGGCTGCACTTACCTGGTGCGTGTGGTGACTGACGATGAAAAGGTGCATCGCTCCATACCCGCCAATCACACCGTTACCGTGGGCAATGAAGATGTACGCAATGTCAATCTGATTGCCATTAATCCAATAAAGATTGTGGACATTACGGCACGCATCGTGGCTTCTCACAACGATTTCTACAAAACTCTGCGCATCGTGATGTACAAACGTGGCGCCTCCGATTCGCCCGTATTCTCCCAGAAAGTCGCCTCTCCGCTGAATCCCAAGGCCAGCTTTAATCCTGGCATCATGGTTTATTTCCCGCGCATTCCTCTCGATGGCAAGAGCTATGTGGTGGAACTGCAGTCGACGCTGTCGGACAAGACGTACTCCTATAAGCTGCCATCCTTCAGCTTTGTGGCCGACAAGTGCTCCGTCTATATGAAGCTGGAGTTCAATCCGGAAGTGCGCGCAACCGAGGCTGATCTCAATCAGAATTCGATTGGTGCCTTGGTGCTCATCGCACTGGTGGCCATTGCCTTCTTCAAGCAGGATCTGGCCGTCACCTTCCTCAGCTTCGTCTGGGACAAACTGAACGAGGTCGTTGCGGACATTGCCCAGCGGCAAAAGGGCAAGACCAGTGACAAGAGGAAGAACGAGCCCATTAATCAGCGGGAAATCGAACAAATGGCCGATCAGATAAATGCCATCAAAAAGCGAAAAGTCAAAAAGATTTAGTCCGATTTAGTAAAGTAGCCATCAATATATAGTCATCATCGGTATTCGGTATACAGTTTTGTTTAAAGTTTTAGCATTTGTCTTTTTTTTTTTATGGCATTTCCAAAAAATAATAAATAATTGTATCATAATTTTGTTTAATAGCTGAGGCAAGTTTATTTTGTGTGTAGATTCTTCATTCATCACTCTTATAGCTAAAATAAATAATTAAATAAATACAATCCCAGTTGTGTTTCTACTGCGTCAGAATGTGCTCGGCAATGGAGCTCAGCTTGCGATCCCCACGACGTTGCTTCAACTTGGCGTGACGACGCTCCGCCTGCAGGTTGATCTCGTTTTGTGCCTCGGACGTGTTCTCCGTCTCCTGCGCTGTGCTCTCGACATGCTCAGCAGGGTCTGCGGTTGTCTCACTGGTCTCCGGCTCAAGCTCCGGCTCGCCGTTTTCCACGAACACACACTCGGGATTGGCGGCGGCACACTCCACAAAATTGGTCGCTCTGGACTGAGGATTGCGGGCATTCGTATACTTCTCGAAGAAGCCACGACCCACAATGCGGAAGGCCATGCTCGTCAAGGGATTTAGCTTGGAACGGAACTCCATTTCGCAGACAAAGCGACGGCGACAGGCATCCGAGTCCAGACCCAAAAAGGCAAACATAAAGTCGGCAATTCTAGGTAATTTAAACAGAATTAACTACAAATTAAATACATTCAAGGATTATGCTGGCTTACTGCTCCTCGGCGGGCTGTTGGCGTGCCACGCTCTCTGAGATTTCCTCATCCACGATCTCCACATGCTCCTCCTGCTGCACTTCATCATCAGCAGTGTCAACAGTTTCGTATTCCACGCTGCGTTTGCCACGTCGACGTGTACTAGTGGGTCCTGTGGGTCCCGTGGGTCCCGTGGGTCCTGTTGGGCCAGTTGGGCCAGCAGAGGAATCCCCTTGATATTCGGACACAATATCCGAGCTGGAGGAGTAGCCGGAGTAGGCGGAGTAGGGCTCAAAGGAGGGACTGGAGTCGTACGAGGGCGAATCGTAGTGTTCATGCTCATGCTCATGATGATCCAAGGAGTAGGGAATGTGATCATGGCTGAATGATGGTGGTCTAAAGAGAATTTGTTAATTTAAAATTAAAATTACAACTTATGAAAGTTATGCTTACGGATGATCCAGAATGATTTCATGATTGCACTTGGCATGTGGCCAAAGGTAACGGAAGCCCAAATAAATGGCGCTGCCCACAAAGAAGGAGACGATGACCAACTTCACCTTGATCCAATAGGCAATCGCCAGAGGCCACAGATGACGATCTATAAGTTATTTTAAAAATATATATTTTTAATCTTTTCAATTTAAATTTTAATTTAAAATTTAACATATGGAAATTTTTTAAAGAGTTGATTTTGAGAGTTGAATTGAAAGCTAAAATATTTTAATAATCATATAAAAATATTAATTTTATAAATAATCCATTTGAATTTCTAATTTTAAATAATTAAATAATCATAAATTTCTATATTGATATATTTTTTATCTTTTTAATTGATAATTTTGAAATTTTATTGAATGTTTTTGAATCGCTTAAAGTTCGATTAGATAACTGACAATTGATAAACACTTTCACTGAACACGAACAGAATTCTATAAGCTGAGATTTATGGACGTGATCTACGACAATTCACAATTGTTGATCAGATATATTGGAATTGAAAGTGAAAAGTGTTAATTAATTGTTATTGAACGGCACTTGCAAATCGTGATGTTCCAATTGTGAAAAGATAAAGATACATTTCGTCGGGGAGGAGCTCAACATCTGTGGGGAAAACTTTCGAAAGAAAGTCTCAAAGTGCTAATCATAGCAATATATCTTCAATAGTTGATCATAATAGAGTTCAGAATTGGAGTGAGGCTTATTAAATCAATTCAAAATTGATATGTAAATGTGTTAATTGTTACGGCTGAATTACCTAGTAGTATTACATAGTAGAATGTATAATTTAAGTTTGAAGAGAAAAATAAATGATTTGATACCCTCGCAGATTTTAACAAAACACAAATTGTGAGATTAATTTAAATATCTGAAAACTTACACCATAAATGATGACGATGGCGACGTGTGCGTCCTTCGAACTCCAATAGATCTCGGCCAGCGTTAAGTAGAGTTTCCGTATCCGTATCCGTATTGGTGGAGAGTAGTTCAGTTTCGCTTTGTGCCTGAGTTTCCTCACAAAACACCAATGTGAAGTAAACCAGAAGCAAAACAGCCGCATACCAAATTGTTGATTTATTCATTATGATAAAGTTGTATTTGTTTGGTGACTTGTGAGGTGATTGAGGAGTGTGTGTATATTCCTTTGAATTGTTAAATTGTTGTACCACTTGCACAGCTGCTGCAGAACTGACTGATAATGCACTCGAAGCTGTTGCCAACTTTTATACCAGCGTCGAAATGTTTTGTTGTTGGATGCCTCAAGTTCAGGGTGATAATTGATAGTAGAGTCTTTTTGTGGCTTTTATGCAAAGATTTTAACACATGCGTAGACATGGCAGATGACAGACGAGATCACTGCGTTCGTCCATGATATATATTAATGCTTAGAGCATGCATTTAAAATGAAATGAAATGCTAACGAAATTTCTTTAAACTGGCGCAATTTCACTTTCGTAAATCGTGCCTTATTTTCTAAACACTTTTGTTTTTTGCGCTCTCATTGCATTTTCTATGAATTAGTTGCTATTATGAAACACTTACGCAGATTTTAACATAATTAACATGTGCTATAAACATTATTACGATTTCTGTGTTTCGATAGAATTTCAAATTATTTTTATTGAGCGCGCAATTTATTGATAAGTTTTATGCAGCCCTGCGAGTTCTACATTGTATCGAAAGTATCGATTCTTGAAATGTTTTGTGTTTGCATTTTGTTCAAGAGTAATTATTAAATATATAGAAAACAAGCATGTCCAGCAGCACAAAGTCAAATGATTTGGATACAAATCCAGCGCCAGACCCGCAGGCGCCCATAACACGCAAGGGATTCCTGATATCTCTGAAGAACAGCGGCACTCCCATGCCCATACCGGAACAAGATGTGGTAAGTAAATAAATAATGCCGCAATCATTGGCATTGATAGGACTTATGCTACAAATATTTAAATATCTCTTATTTCCACTCAGTACGGACGCTGTCGACCTGTTTCCGAGTTTGAGAAGCTTAACCGCGTTGGCGAAGGCAGCTATGGCATCGTCTGTAAGTGTGAATCTTGTTAAAGTATAAACGGTAGACTAATTGGACATATTTTTTTAGATCGAGCGCGTGACACTCGCAGTGGCGAAATCGTTGCGCTTAAGAAGGTGCGCATGGATCAGGAAAAGGATGGATTGCCGGTCAGTGGACTGCGTGAAATAATGATTCTGAAGCGTTGCCAGCACGAAAACATTGTGCGTCTGCGGGAAGTTGTAGTGGGCAAAAGCCTGGATAGGTGAGTGTACACCAACAGCATTATGCTGAGTTTACACTGCGGCTATTGACAAAGGTCATTTGACAGCATATTCCTAGTGATGGACTTTTGTGAACAGGACTTGGCTTCGGTACTGGACAACATGTCGCAGCCATTTACCGAATCTGAGGTCAAGTGCATAACGCTCCAGGTGCTGCGTGCCTTGAAATACATGCACTCCCGCTTCATTATACACCGTGATCTGAAGGTTTCCAATCTGCTGATGACGGACAAGGGCAGCATTAAAGTAGGCAAGTGCAAAAATACAAGTTTACCCCTAGGCATACTAATAAATCATTTATTTATTTAATAGCTGATTTTGGTCTGGCACGTTTGTCCGGTCAACCACCGAAGCCCATGACGCCACAAATGGTTACGCTGTGGTATCGTGCTCCGGAGTTGTTGCTCGGCGCTAGAACGCACACCACGGCTGTGGATATGTGGGCTTTTGGCTGCATTCTTGGCGAGCTACTGCTTGGGAAACCATTGCTGCCGGGCAACTCTGAGATTGCTCAGCTCAATATGATAATTGATTTGCTGGGCGCACCTTCGGAATCAATTTGGCCAGGTTTCAAAGATTTGCCCGCTGTACAGAACTTTTCGCTAAATCAGCAGCCTTACAACAATTTGAAAACCAAATTCCACATGCTCGGCCAAGCCGGAAGAACCCTTCTGGGCATATTATTCTACTACAATCCCAGCCGAAGAGCCACTGCCGAAGAATGCCTCAGCAGTAAATATTTCACAGAGCCGCCTCTACGTAAGTGGAAACTATTGATGCAAATACCATGTGTAACAATTTTTGTGTTTTTAGCATGTGATCCACGAATGATGCCCACATTTCCGCAGCACCGCAACAATGTTGCGACACCGCAAGCGCCAAACTTAGCTGATATTCCTATTTCCCATTTACTTGATGTTTTCATAAAAAGAAAACGCTTAGAATAAATATTAATATTTTTCTCAAGAGGTTCCAAATCTGTAAATATTTCAAGAAATTTATTTTAAAATATGTTTCACAAAAATATCTAGAATTTTGAGGATCTTAAGGTAGATGGAAAATGATCTTATTCTAACACCAGCGAAGTTTAGTCAATAGATTTTCCCAATTGACAAAATAGATTTCTCCTTAGCACGATTTTATTTCTCAATAGAATATATTGATTAACGACAATTTTATGAATTTTTAAAGTTTTCAATTACAAAATAGCTTAATCTAGCTAAAAATTATTCGGCTTATCGGTCGACCATCACAATTTATGGCTATTGACATAAATTTGCGAATTTGATTGATGTCTTATTGCACATCACTAATGGCGTCCTACATTAGTGTTGGGTAAGGAATGCTGAGCTGGGCACCTGTTCGCGCGCCAAAAAGAGCAAAAAAAAGCACAGTTAGGAAAGAACATGTTCACTTTAGTGATGTAAAAAAACATCGATGCATCGAGCATCGACATCGATGTTTCCACTCAAATTTACATCACTAGTTCACTTGCTCAGTTAGGTGAACCAGCTTTTGTTCATTCGTTCACTAGTGAGTCGTTCGATCGAACTTATTTCACACGAAATTGGACACAACTTTTGCCAGAGACGACAGACGCTACGGACAACCAAGATGACCAAAGAAGATGCAACCAACAGCTCGGAAAGGGAAAATGTTGCGGCAGCATCGAGTAATGATAACAATACATTGATACAAACGGAAAAGAAAACAAATGACGCTACCAATACCAATACGAATGCGACTGCGGAGACAAATGGCGCTCAAAGCAGTGCCAATAAATCTGAGTCTGAGTCGAATTCACCCCAACCCCAATCCCATGGAATTCAAAACAGTGAAGATACTGCGGATGCTGATGAACAAGAATTAATTACGCGCATGCGTGCTGATGCCGTAGATAACACAATGTATAGCAAGAAATTCATACTGCAGACACTGATGACACTCAGCCAACAGCCGGAGCAGACGGCGCTGGAAGTGGAGCTGGAGGAGGATCTATGCAAGTTATGGGATATTTCTGTGACGCCAGAAGTGGTCGCATTTCTGCTGGAAAACGATGTCATCGAACTAATCGCGTCTGCCATTGCCATCAGTGAGGATGTTCGACTGTATGAGATACTCATTGGTCTGCTGGGCAACATGTGTGCCCAGGTGGAGTGCGTGGAGCAGCTAACGGCGAATGCCGAATGGATTGAGATGCTGCTCAAGCTGACCACCTGCATGGACACCTGTATGCTGCTCCAGCTGATGCGACTCTATCAGTATGTAATGGCGCACGTGGTTAGCGGCAAGGAGCAGCTGGCCATCGATTGGTATAATTGCTTTGCGGCCTGCGACAGCTCTGCCAAGAATCTCGGCTTCATCCTGCAGCAGTCGGTGAGTGACGAGTTGCTTATAGCTGCACTTAAGGCCACAAATGCTGTTCTGGCCAGCTGCGCCCTCGTGGAGGAGGAGAACGCCCAATCGGACCTCAACTTGAGGCCATTTGCTGAAGTCTTTCTAAAGCAGGAACTATGTGATGGCGTTAATAATGCCTTTGTACGTCTTATGCGGGATGATCTCGCCAAGCAAGCAGATGACATAGATGGGGAAGCCGGAGATCAGGCGACAGCTGAAGAAGTTGGAGAGGAATCGAATGATGTGCCGAACTCTCCAAAAATCAATTGCGATATAGAAGTAATTCAAACCTACCTGAATATTTGCACCATTCTTGTGCAGCTGCCAGAGGCGCAGGCATCCATGGATTTATATGCATCCAACATCATGTACTGTCTGACCCGCATCCTAATATTCCTGCAGCAGCCCATGCAGTTGCTGCCCCTAGGCGAACGGCAGGAGGAATATCTCGAGGACTTGGCACACATTTGCAGCGTAAGTTTGTTTAATAATCCAACCTGAGTCTTTTCCTTACTGACTTACTTACTCAATTGCAGTGTCTCAAATATTATTATGACAAGGGTACCTTTGTCCACATCCTCAACGTCTGGCTACTTTTGAGAGAACACATTGCAAATTATGCCGAGTACGATGAAAATGATTTTGATGCCTACGAGGATGAGCCTCGTTCACAGTATGAAGAGAATGCATTCAAATTGCTGCGTCTACTGGGTCACATGGTGATCCAGGTGGACGCCTCTGTGATTATGACGGACATTGAAGAGATTGATGTTGTCAAAGTGGAATTGTTTCGCAATGCCTTGCAAGCAGATCAGGATGAAGATGCGCTGCTACAGAGAGCACATCAGCGCCTAAGCGCCGTTTTAAACAGTGCAGCTGGCCAAGCCAAATAATACTCACAACAGGACTGAATATTGTTGCTTAAAAGCACAATATATAAATTAACATACATATATACTTATACATACACCATAGAACACATAAATCGAACAAGGTCTCTTTAATGCTTTTGATATAATTGAAAGAGTTACGATTTGTCATTGTAGTTCATTGTTTGTCGCATTATATCCATCCAGGACTGTTTGCCCAAACGCACACCATTCTTGCCCGTGCTGCTGATGACCAGATGATGCTCATTATCATTGTTCAGCTGGAACATGCTCTTGTCATTGCTTAGCGCGTGGGAGACGTGCTCTAAGTCATTGTCCAGATTGATCTGAGAGGCTTGTACCTTCATATTGATGCTGGTTTCAATGGCCTCGGAGATGTTGATGATTGCCTCGTTGGCCAGATTGTGGGCAGCAATTTGACTTTTACCAGTCAGCTCAGAGAGTTGCAGGCTCATGTTGCCGCCTTTGGAATTCACACGGAGATTTCCATGGACGCCAGCTAAAGGATAAACAATTCATATATTTGACTTAACTTAATGTTGCTTCAATTAACCCACTCATTTTAAGATCTCCCGCTTCATGTACATGCACTTCGCTTGTCTTGTGCACATTTTTCAGTTCCATTTGTCCAGTTGTGGTTTCAAACTTGGAGTTCTCCACATAACAACAGTCCGCTTTAATGCTGCCCGCCTTGGTGGAGCATCTCAAGCTGTCGCCCTGCAGCTTGTCCAGAACAATGTTCTGTCAGAGATAAGATCATTAGTTGAGATTGAGTATGACAAGTCTAGAGCAGGTCTTACACCATTGTGAGTCTCGATTTCGGTGCATTTGCCCAGAAGTGTTCCCTCACAGACGATGTCACCATTTTCGCTAAAAAGTGAAATATTTGTGGCTCGCACATTCTTTGTTGTTATGCCCTCAGCTGCCCTGATCTGCAGTGCTTCACCTTGTATGAATTGTACAAGCACTTTGGCTCCACCCTCGATGTGCAGTTCAGCGCGCACGGGAATCTTCAGATAGCATCTAGAGCGTCCAGCAGAAGTTGTTAGCTGTGTGACCAGCACATTTACGACCTTGTCATCGTCGCTAACATTCACATCTAGTTTGGCGTTGCAGTTCTGCGTCGCTTCGCCAAGCAGCTGTGCTATGAGAACATCGCCACTGGTGTGCACATGGACATCAACGGGCTCCACTTTCAGGAATATGTCAGACTTAATGTTAATGCGTGCATAGGGGTTTACATAATGCAGAAATTCCTGTTGCACCATGCGTCGGTTGCTTGTCATGGTGGTGGGTTTCGGTTTTTTAGCGTAATAACGAATATAGTTGTGTATGGAAATTGGCGGGAACCAACGTAAACGTTGCAAGATTTGCATTATTCAGAAATTGTTCGATGGCGCTTTTGATTTGTTTACACCGATTTACAACAGCTGTTCAATGCAGCGTTTATCAACACTCAATCTGAAAAATCGTTATGCAGCACCTAAGTCATGTAAGAGTGAATTTGCCAACACTGCATTTATCCAGTCCAGTTGGAGTTTTTCAGTGTTCTTCGACGGGTGTGAAAAATTTGTGGTGCGCATTAGAAAATTCGTGTAATTAGCCTGAAAAATAACCGAAAATGTCTGGCAAAGAGAGATTACCGATTTTCCCATCGCGTGGTGCCCAAATGTTGATGAAGGCACGTCTCGCGGGCGCTCAAAAAGGTCATGGCCTCCTCAAGAAAAAAGCTGATGCATTGCAAATGCGTTTCCGCATGATCTTGGGTAAAATCATTGAGACGAAAACTCTGATGGGCGATGTTATGAAAGAAGCAGCCTTCTCACTGGCCGAAGCAAAGTTTACGTCCGGTGATATCAATCAGGTGGTACTACAAAACGTGACCAAGGCACAAATCAAAATTCGTACCAAGAAGGACAACGTTGCTGGCGTTACGCTGCCCGTTTTTGAGTCTTATCAGGATGGTGGCGATACCTACGAACTGGCCGGCTTGGCCCGTGGTGGTCAGCAGTTGGCGAAACTAAAGAAGAACTACCAGAGCGCTGTCAAGCTTCTCGTTGAGCTGGCCTCGCTGCAAACCTCATTCGTCACCCTCGACGAGGTCATCAAAATCACCAATCGTCGTGTGAATGCCATCGAGCATGTCATCATACCGCGCATTGATCGCACACTGGCCTACATCATCTCGGAGCTGGACGAGCTGGAGCGTGAGGAGTTCTACCGCTTGAAGAAGATTCAGGACAAGAAGCGCGAGGCACGTCAGAAGGCAGATGCCAAAAAGGCGCAGCTTCTCAAGGAGGGCATCGATGTGCGCGAGCAGGCAAATATACTCGATGAGGGCGATGATGATGTGCTCTTCTAAGTATTACGGTTACTGTCTGTATTCCAGCAATATATTATTGTTACAAATCTTTGTTCTGTTTCCATTTTAATCCGCAAACTTACAAAAAAAACTGAAAAACAAAAACCTAATTGTATGTAAAATGTAGCTACTGGCAAACTTTGTAAGCTTAAAAGTATCTAGTTTAATATCAATAAGAAAAATGTATGTATTCCATTTTGTAGTTATGTAGCGCTCAAATCATGCATTAAAGTCTTTTGTTGTTCCATAGAACATAATGATTGTTGTAATTTGTGCTGAAAAAAGTGCATAAAATCGAGGGAATCTTTGTGAAAAAGAGTCATCTGACTTGTTTTATACAATTGCAAAAACAATGCAAGTGCAGTCATGTGACAGAAACATATGTCCCACTCACTCCAGTGCTGGCTAACGCTGGCAGCTGATTAATCAGCTGTCTATCGAGCTGTGCTGTGTGTTGGGTAACGCCGGCAATTCAGCAATCAGCTGTGTGCGTATTCGTTGTCCACGCGTCTCGGCAATTTAAATTGATATTTAATCTTATAATATGACTAGTTGCGAATTTCAAGCTGTGGTTTTAGCTGCTGGGCGTGGCACACGCCTACCCGAAGTGCTGGGCGATGCGCCCAAGTGTCTGCTGCCCGTGGGGCCTTATCCGCTTTTGTGGTATCCCCTCAATATGTTGAGCAGACACAATTTCACAGGTAAACAGAGTAATTACAACAGTTAAAACCGACTAAAACCATGGTTTGTCGTCCTTAGAGGTGATTGTTGTCGTGCTGGAGCAGGATAAGCTAGAGGTGCAACAGGCACTGGAACGCACGCCACTTAAAGTCAAAATCGACTACGCCACAATTCCCAACGATAGCGATTTTGGTACTGCGGACAGTTTGCGCTATATATACGACAAGTAAGTCACCAAGAGCTGTAACATCTCTACAGGCGTATAACTATTAACTCCTATTTTTAGAATCAAATCGGACTTCTTGGTTGTGAGCTGCGACATAGTCAGTAATGTCAGCTTGTATCCGCTGATCAATAAGTTCCGTGCCGATGATGCTTCGCTGGCGCTGCTGCTGTTCAAAAGTGGCTTTGAGTCGGACGTTGTAATGCCGGGACCGAGGACCAAGCATAAGCCAGAGCGTGACTTGATTGGCATTCATCCGGCCACACAGCGTTTGGCATTTGTCTTTGCTGCCAGCGATTGTGAGGATACGCTGAATCTGCAGCGTTATCTGCTCAAGAGCAGGGGACAACTCGATGTCTATGGTCGGCTCATGGATGCCCATATCTATGTGATGAAAAAGTGGGTGATTGACTATCTGCACAGGGTATGACTAGAATGCAATTATCTCCAAAGTTCCCAAGTTAAATATATTTTTTGCAGAAAGAAAACATCTCAACATTTAAGGGAGAGTTCCTACCGCATCTCATCAAGAAGCAGCATTACAGGCGCACGCCCAAAGCGATGCCGGATACGACATCCGACTTGAATGTCACTACAAAACACGAGGATAACATTTTGCACGTGAGTGCAGAGTAGTTCAAAGCTATATAATATTAATAACTGATTTATTTACTCCTCAGTACGTGACACACACTGTGATGGACCAGAAGCTGACTCAGGCATCTCTATTTAACCAATCGCTCTCGCATGTTCCCTATCACGGCGACGTTGTGCGTTGTTTTGCTGTCCAGGCACCTCCAGATGCCATCGGCGTGCGTGTAAATAGTACGCTTAGCTTTCTGGCCATCAACAGAAAGCTCGCCGGGATTTGGAGCGATCTATGTGGCGAGGAACATCCACTGATTGCGCCTGGAGCCGTGGTCAAGTCCACGCAGACCAAGGACATTATTGTGGCCGACAATGCAAAGTTGTCGGAGAAAACCTCGCTGAACTTCAGCGTCTTTGGCTCGAATAGCATTGTAAATCCGAAGAATATTGTGTCCAACTCGATCATCATGTCCAATGCGATTGTGGACGAGGGCTGCAACATAAACAACTGCATCATTGGACATCGGGCGCATGTGAAGAGCGGCTCGGTGCTCAACAATTGTCTCATTGGACCCAACTACGTTGTGGAGGAGGACACAAAGAGTCAATCGTTGCACTTATCCAATGATGATCAGTACATGGAGATTGATATCCAGTAAAGAGGAGAGGAGAGGGATTGATTTAAACTTAATGTTGCTTCTTTATTAACGAAATGAGTTAGAAGGCGGATTCTTCTAGCAGGACATTAAATATTACAAATAAGGTACATTAAACTCGCGCTAAATTTTGGGACTATATAGTGTGTGTTATAGCATACATATACAAGTGTAGTGACAGATGGGCAGAGCTTAAAGCTAAGTTAACTCCGACACCGAAACCGGAGCTGCATGTACAAGGCGTGGAACGACAAGACTGTTTACTGTATGTACTGTATATCAATGCCACATCGTGGCATTCACTTCCTTCGCTCATACAGATACTCATCCTCGTAGTAACGTGGCGTTGAGGTGGCTATGAAAACCTGCGGCCGACGCTGCTGCAACGATATATTGATCTCTTCGGGCGTGCGATAGACCTGCTGCTGCTGCTGATGCAAGTGCTGGAGCTGCGGTGGCGCGGCTGTGAAGAAGCGATATGGCGCTGGAGTCACAGTGGGCGCCAGTGTCTGCGGCCTTTGCTGCGCCTGATGGTGCAGCTGATGCAATTGCAGCTGTGGCTGGATTTGCGGTTGAATCGTTGTCGTTGGCAATGGCTTGCGATAGGCAATTGTCGTCGGCTGCGGTTGCTGGTGTCGGATCTGTGTGACGACCTGTGGCTGCTGCTGCTGCTGTTGGTATTGCACACGCACCTGCTGCACCTGCGGCTGATGTTGATGTTGATGTTGATGCTGTACCTGTGGCTGTGGCTGATAGGCAACCGTCTGGCGATGCTGCTGCTGCTGTGGCTGCTGCTGATGCTGAATGCGTGGTCTGGGCGCTGGCAGCTCCTCCTCCTCCTCTTGCTCATCATCGTAACGCTCATGCTCATAGTAGTTCTCCGGGAAGTAGCGCTCCGAGTAGCGCAGCGTCACATTGGGCTTGCTTTGATGCTCCTGCAGATTGATGGGCTTGTACAGATAATCGTTGACAATGTGATACTTGGAGGACTGCTTGCAGATGTTGTCGTGCGACGGTGGCATGCAAATCAAATGGATCTGATGGAACGTAAAGCCCTCGGGGCAGATCCACGAATGCTTCTGGCTCTCCTGGCAGTAATGGAACACCTCACAGCTCAGCGATTCATCGGCATAGTAGCTGAGGGAAGAGATTCAGTTGATTATAACAAGGATTAAAACAGTCTTATTTCGTAAGTGTGCTTACCCAGAGTTGCGATTCGTGCAGCTGAAGGAGGATTTGCTGAGCAGCGTGGACAGACGATCGGGCTCCTCCACTTCCTCTTCCTCCTCCTCGCTCTCCTCGCTAGTTGGCTTCTTCTTCAGATAGTTGCTCTGCTGCTTCACATTCCGATTGAGATACACCTGGCGTGGCGCCTCCTCCTGATCCTCCTCGCTGTACTCGTACTGCGCACGCTGTTGCTGTTGCTGCAACTGATGCTGCTGCTGCTGCTGTTGTCGGTAGGCCAAATGCGTTTGAGCCTGTGTCTCGAAGTCATCATCCAAGTCACCGGCAGCGCTCACGTCCAGGGATCGTGATGAGAATCCCTTGGGCTTCTCCGTGGTGGCCGTCGGCGCGGGTGCTCCAGTGGCGGCAGCGTGTGCGCAGGCGCACAGACCGATGGCCAGGAGGACTAGTGGCAGGGCTAAGCGTCGATTGCGTCTGCAAAAGCGAAACGAAACGAAACGAATATAGAAATAGAAATTGGCAATAGCAATCAGATTAGCCAAGTCATGCCATCAATAAGTTAAGACTTTATGATATGGGAAACTTTTCGTTTCGTTCGCTGTGGCAACTTCTTCAATGCGCAAAACGCGGGAACCTTTTGTGCCAACCAACAACAACGAAAGCTAACCACAACAACAACAACTGAAGATGCCGCCAAATTGCATCCAAAGAAGGCAACAACAACCGCAACAACAACAACAACAACGTCAGCCCAGCGACATCAGAGTTATGCAAGACCAAGACCAGACGAGGCCAGAAACTTGTTATAAGGTAACGAAACGACAAGACGCCTGAGACACAGCTGGGAGCTGAGAGATCTGCGAGCTGGAAGCTGCCAGTTGCCAGTTGCCAGTTGCATGCTTTGGCCAAGAAGTGCAGTTAGTCGACCGCAGTGCAAAAATGTTGGTAGCAAAGCAAACGACTTTTGAGATACACTATCATTGTCTTTACTTTGAACAAATCTGGCAGATTAACAGTCGACTTGAGCTTGAATTTAGTTATTGAAACACAGAGCGCAGAAAAACTGCTTAAACATTATTAATATGATATACACTGGTCGGCATATTTATTTTGACAACATTAAAAGTTAAATCTACTCATAATTTGAACAAAATTTTTAAACATCTCTTCGCTAGTATTTTTTTTATGATTTTTTGAAAATTGCTAAAAATTACTTTTTTGTATGAATAGAAGGAAATGGGTTTAAAATAGTAATTTTTAGTAATTTTCAAAAAATCATAAAAAGTACTAGCGAAGAGATTTTTGAAAATTTTGTTCAAATGATGAGTAGATTTAACTTTAAATGTTGTCAAAATAAATATGCCGACTAGTGTATATCATTTTAATAATGTTTAAGCAGTTTTTCTGCGTTCACTATTAGAATTGTTTAAAGAATTTTTTTGTTTCAAAACAATTTTTTTTTAAATCGAGGAAAAAAGTTTTTAAATAGACTTTTACAAGAATTCAAAATTTTCAATGGGTACTTAATGGGTTAAGAAAAGTTTTGTAACATTCAAACGGAATTTAAATGATCTTTCCATTAATACCAAAATATACATGAAGTAGGTTCAAATTATGAGTAGATTTAACTTTAAATGTTGTCAAAATAAATATGTCGACCAGTGTAAATGCAGAATAAAATTAGAAGGCAAACAATAATTAAAATGGCATGCCGCTTTAAATTATTTGAGCGAAATGTATAAAATTTGAATGCAGTATTGATAACGAAGACAAACCATGATTAAAATAACATTCCGCTTGGCTATCGGATTAGTTTTGTCAAAGTTATGAAAGCTATAAGTTTGATAAGACGTCTAACTAGTTCGTAAAGAACGATTTAAGATGCCAACTAAACAAGTTGTTGAAATGAGTTATAGCCACTTGGGGGAAGTGTATAAAATGAAGATGTGCAACTAGCAGCGGGTTCAATTTGAGCGCCATTTAGTTAAAGCCACACTTGGCCAGTTTACTTGAATGTCAACTGTGGCACATATGTACGCATCTACAGCCACATCTAAAGCCACATTTACATCCATATATCCACATATTCATGGAATGCGGCTAAACGATGGGGGAATGTAATTGAGTGTACGGTCAGCTTGGCCAATGTTACGTGCCACAATTGCATTTAATTGCGGCCTTTACGTGGAAAGCAAAACTGTTACCAATAATACGAGTACTTTTAGTGCTCGTAATAATGGCAGCTGGAGCAATAGCTAAATCCGCGTCAAACTTTTACTTTCGTTGTCAGACTCAAGTGGGTCTAGACAGGCCGGTTAGGGGAGGGGAACACACACACACACACACACGCACACACTTGTTAATGGTGATTCAATAGGTATAAGCCAGCGCTAATTAAGGCATGTTAATAAACCAAATGCTTATGTAATGCCAATGCCCACACATCCAAAACAGCAATAAATATTTATGCGATTTGTTTTAGCCATTCCTTCTGGCAATTTGTCAGCCGGTCGTCTGTCGTTTGTCGTCTGTCGCCTGGCCTTTGGCCAAACTTGTTGGCCACCTTTGAACTTTAAAGTGCGCCAAGTACTTGTTGGCCACAACATGCCTCTTGTTGCATTGTCAATGGCTTTGGCTACCGTTTTGATTGCGATTATCCGTAATCCGGAGGCCATCTTTCAAGTGACACCACCTGGCAACTGGCAACTGGCACCTGGTGAAGTCATTAGCTCAAGTCATCAATTTGTTGAAATTGGGTTAGCAGCCAAAATTTTCGCGAAAAACGTTTCCTAGTGCTCCAGATTCGAGTAGAGTCGTAATCATGCGTTGCATGCCACCACAAAAGTGGCCACACTCTGTCTGCCATAAATGGAACATTCATAGCCCCACTCCCCCTTCTCCTCTCTATCGCCTTCTACTAGTGGCCAAAACCAGCTGTAGCCATGTGTTCATCTGGCTCCACATTACATCACTTGGTCGGCCAAGAAATGTTGATGCGTTGATGTTGATTTTGTCTCCTTGTCTCCCTGTCTCCTTGTCTCTTGTCTCCAGCTGCAACTGGTGCACTTAAACACAGCTGAAGGAAAAGTGGTTTCATTACACACTCATAGCGTTTTCATTTCTTGACAGAGTTTCTTACGTTTTGTTTTTCTTTTAATCTTTTTTTTTTTGCTTTGATTTCCTTAAATGTTGGGTGTTGCTGTGTGTTAGGCGGGAATGACATAAGACTAGTTTTTAGCTTATGAAACACAAGTTAGCTCCATATTTAGGGGAGTAAACCGGGGTATTCCCAGTGAAATTTTTCAAACTAGAGCAATAGTTCAAAATAACAAATAAACTAAAATGCTGCCATTATTTTGTTAGATTTCCATTTTTGTCAAAATCTACCCCTCGAATTGTTCACAAAAGTAATTTAGACGTTAAGTTTACTCTCAATATTTTTTGCTATCAACTAAAAGGGCAACGATAAAATTGTAACCCTTAGTTTGTTGCCTAAGTCTTTTGTTTTGTACGTTGATATCATCCAGCGAATTATCATTTTTTTTGGCATAACATAATCTTATCATACAATTTATATAAATATGCGCTTAGTTCTCTCAACCAGCAAAAACACTTAAACTTTTGTCATCAACTGTCCTTAAACACACAAGTTTGTTGCCTAAGTCTTTTGTTTTCAGCTGATATCTTCAAACGATTTATCAGTTATGCTATGGCATACCATAGTATATATATTATATTAACGCCTAGTTGACTTAGTGTCTGCAGCTAAGCGAATCATTTGCAGCATTGCCATTAGCTGCCATTTAACACACCTGCGAGTTTGTTGCCTAAGTCTTTTGTTTTCACCTGAACTATTACAGGCACGAGTGCGACGCGCACTTTAAAATCTCTTTCTCCGTTTTATTGGTTAATTATGAACACGCTCGTTAGCAACGCAAACGCGAAAAAAAAACAGAAAAAAATAAAACAAACCTAAATAGAAAACATGAAAATAAATTACATTGCAATGTTACAATTACAGCAAATTAAACAACGTTAATGGGCGTGCATTTAGCGGGGCTTCACTGTGGCGCTTAATGTTTAATGTGCGTTGATTTGGAACCATGTGAATTATGTGATGGTTGCTTGATAATTGCATGGCAATGAATTTTATGTGCAACATTTTCTTTCACGAGATCAAAAAAATAAACCAAAAAAAAGAAATAAATGTGCTACAATTTGAATGACCTTCGACTGAGATTCGACTGTGGGAGTGGGAATTGAAATGGGGCGTCGATTTATAAATTGCACTAAACACACACCCAAAAAAAAAAAAAACAAACGGCAACAACAACGATAACAACTATTTATTTAATCGTCATAACAATTGACGGCGATTTGGCATGTTTCTTGATTGAGACTGAGAGATAGATATAGAGTTAGAGAGAGAGAGGGAGCGAGAGATAGAGAGAGGGCGGCCTCGCCTCGCCTTGTCTTTGGGCGCATTGCTGTGCGTACCTAGCTGCCTAACTGTAATTTCAAACGCGTCGTGTTGAAATATTGCGTATACGCCACATTTTTATACGTGTGCGTTTCTTGTGCGATACAATTGCATTGCAGTCACCAGCGAATTGAATTGGGTTACATAAGACGCGTAATTGATACGCCTTTACGTTTAGAAAGGATTGTCATAACTTGTCCAAATAACTGTTGCAATTTGTGATGTGACAGATTGCGATCTGTTGGCCAACATTTAAGCCAAATACTCAACACTATCGCCCATTGCACTGGCCCTGGCCTGGCCTGGCAATGAGTCAGCTCAGCTCAGCTGGACAGTTTTGAGGCTTTTGAATGCTATTGATTGACACAAAGGCTACAAAGCAAAATATATTGCAAGTGATTTTAAGTAGCATTGAGCGCATTTTCCAAGCCAAGTATTTACTTGGTTTTTACACCCAACTCTTTTCTATTTTTCTTATTTTAGTTGTCGTTTTTTTTTGCGCACATTCAGACAATGCGATTAGGTAATAAGCCAAGGCGACCAAAAGCGGTTCAAAAGATTCAGCTCGTAGCGCCACAGGCTGCAGCAGTAACAGACAAACAAACAAAGCAAAACTCCCACGCCAACACACACACACACACACAGACAGATAGACACACTCACACACACATACATAGATAGGTTGTAGACACGCCAACTAAAAGTCTCGACAGTTACAGTTAGTTACGTATGGTCGTCGACGTTTTGAAATGTTTGAAAAGAATCTTTTGTGGTTGCCAAGCGACACAAATCTTAAGCCCAGCAGCATTGCCCCCCTTCCCCTCCCAAAGCACTCCCCTGCCCCTCTCCCTCTCTAAAACTGCCCTCTATCTAGAGGCAAACAATACAAAACGTTAATTATTAACTGGCGGCTGCACGAATTGTTATTGTTACTGCAACTGGATGATTCATGGTACAACTTTGACTTACTGCATTTTGTGTTTAACTGCCGCTTCAGATCGGCTGCTGCTATATATTAATATATATAGTTATGTATATCCAATTGAATTGTTTTAGTTTAGAACACACACACAATCTCTTATACTTTTTTTGACACTCTGCACAACAAGAAGTCTTGTCTTGATTTGTTTTCACTTATTTAGAGATACCCTGTAGATATGTGTTGTTTTTTTCTGTGTATGTCTCTACAATGTTGCACTGTTTAAATGCCACTAATGCTACAACTCTGGGCTGGGAGACTAACGGTTCGCGCCAGCTCAAACAACTAAATGAATGACTTTCTTCAGCGTGTTTATGTTTTATACCAAAGCCGAAGACAAAAAGAGTCGAGTCGACTGCTGAGTGGCGAGTGGCAAGTGGCAAGTTGACTTTGGCTTTGGGCTTGGTTTCAGCTTCGTTCGTTTGTTTCTCTTTAGCCGTGTTTCTCTTCGACATTCGGCATTCAGTTAACTGTCGTCTGGCTCAAAACTCTTTTGGCCATTGAGTGCTTTTATTTTTGCTGTCATCTTTAATGGTTTATTTTAAATTTAATATTATTTTTAATGATAAACGCTGTGCGAAATAATGTCACATTAAACTCTAAAGATATGTTTATATTTTTGTATAGCCCATAAAACTGTGTAAATTGATACAAAATAAATATTAAAAGTATTGATCATTGGCTAAATTGTATTCTAGCTGTCAGTCTTTATATGTAATTCTGTTCCTCTTCCGCATATTAGTTAAAGTTACTATTTCCTGTGAAGCTATACTCTTTGTTCTTGCTAATACTTTTGTTCTCTGTTTATTTTGTAGCTCATGTTTTGTTTTACCCATTTAAACTACAAAGATTAAATGGTATTATATTTCAATTTACTAAAGTTAAATGTAAGTTCTGTTAAGTTATCTTAAAAATCTAAATTTAAATATTACGCATACGCCATGCAGGCCAAGAGCAAAACGATTTTTGGCTAAGTTATACGATTATTTGAGACGGCATTTGCACCAAGTACAGATTTGCATCCATCAGATACTTTATCTATAGTATGAAGTACGAGTAAATGCAATCGACTTGGCTAGTTGGAAAAAGATATTCTCGTAATTAACATTTGAGCTGTTGATTTTCTCAGCCTTCATATGATGATGCGATGCGACTTTTATATGTAAAATATATACATATATATATATATGTAATGTATATACTAGTTGCATTTGCATATTGTTGTTGTAGTTGGTGTTTTGGTTGTTGTAATTGTTGTTGTTGTAATTGTTATTTTTATTTCAGCTTGAATATAATTTTTGCGCCGGTTTTTCAACGATGCTCCCACAGACCGCGAAACCTGCACAACAACTCAGCGCCAATGAAATGCTAAAAGCTAAAAGATGCACACACACACACACACATACACACTGGGCATGTGTGTAGATACAACACACACACACATAGAGATGCATCGCATTTGTTTTGCTAATATGAATTAATTTATAATGCCTGACGAGGGATGAGGAAAGAGGGAAGAGAGGGAAAACAGCTTCGTCTGTTGAACTTTTGGCGTTGCACTTGCCTCAAAAAATTGCATGGACAACATGAAAATGTTTCGGCAGCAGCAGCAGCAGCAGCATTGAAGCATTTCATTTGCGTTCAATGTCTAGACATGGACACTGACCGCAACTGATACAGATACAGATACACATACAGATGAAGTTGCAGATACAGATACAGATGCAGCTATAAACGATTTGGAAATGCACGAGGCTATGCAAAGAAGCGTAACGCAAAGAAAGTGAACTTGTTGTTGTTGTTGCTGTTGCCGCTTTTTGAAAAGTGTTTGAAGCCACGTTAGCTTAAGTTTCGGCTTGTCTTTGAGCTGCGCTTGTTGGCCAGGTGATATAACAAGTTCACATAATTTGCTGGCTTTTCTTTTCATTGCATATTTTTTATATATTTTACTATACACATGTATACTTGTGTATCTCCTTATATTTATATATATATAACCGATTTAAAATAAAAGTTGCATGCACAATGAGTCGATTTCGCAGGGCGGCAACCGCATCGAAATTCCCAACTTGATTCAGCAAATTGTAAAATTGTAATTGCAACCCAACACAAGCCAATCAAAATAGTTCCCAGCTGGTATTTTATTTGTTTTTTGTATTCGCCACAATTATCATACATAATTAATAAATAGTATTCAAGCCAAAAGTCATTTGAATGCGCATTGACAAAACTCAAACTGCAAACTGTAAACAGTAAACTGAACTCTTGATTCATGCTTGCCTATTCCATTCGCATTTCAGTTGCCTCGGGCAAAATGCTATAATGACAGAGTCATAAAAACAATAACAAAATACAAAAGCAAAAAAAATAAAACAAAGAGTTATCCATTATACGATATCCCCAGTACAATGCATTATGGCAACAGCTGGCTGCAGTCCAAACGACTTGGCCTAAACGTCGCTTCGGCTTGTTTTGTTTTGAGGAAGTTGTTGTTGATTGTCACACAGTGACTGCGCTTGCCTCATAACGGTCCTCAGCTGATTCAGACGGTCAGGTTCAAATTGAAATTATGGCCATAATAACACCAACATAACAAAGCAATTTCACTGCAAACAAAACGAAGCTGAAATGCTCTTTAAAAGTTCAAAAATGTTAACTATATGCAGTTTATGTGATGACGCTGTTAACTAGATAACAGGAGCTATGTTAAGCAGACGGAGTTAACAGACACTTGACATTTAAAAATAAGAACAATTTAATAAACAATAAAAGCTATTTAAATTTAATTAATAGATACTTTATGACGAATTGCTGGACTAACTAAAATTAAAGTATAATTATACAAATATAACATTTTCAACAATTTAATTAGAAAGGCGAACAGAATTATTGAACACGACAATAACATTTTAATATAATGGCTTACAAATAAATTAAAAAAGTAACAGATAGTTAGTTGATTGTTCTAAACTTCCATTAGAAATAGCTAAAGAATGATTGTATTAACATTTTATTATAACAGATTAGCAAATCTTTTAATACTATTTGTGTTCACACTCAAAAGAGATGCCATAAAATGAAAGAGATAGCGAAAGACAGAAAGAAAGAGAGAAAGACTGAGTTTTTGAACAGTGTTTTGTTTATAAACTAATTAGCCTTAATGCTCCAGTTGGCTCACAAAGACAGAGACAATGCGTAAACGAACGTTATGTCATTCGACTGCGCCTTTCCTTTTGATGGACCGGGCTTAGTACATGGATTTGAGAGTATTTCACAAGAATTACGATTATGATTTAATTGCTTGATTTTTATTTTTGTTTTGTTTTTTATTATTTTCCCAGCCATAATATTATGGCATCAAAAGCGAAAGTCACAGCGGCCAGTTAACTGAATTGGGATCTGTGAACGTTCTAATTAGATCTGGGGAAGTTCAAGGTTTCACTCGATGAGTGGCGAATTGAAATTGATTATATTAACTCGAAAACTCGCAGGTTCTGGGCGCTGTCAGCTCATTAAATTAGCCGCGGCACATACGTGTCCATAGTTAGCATTAGATTAAGTAATTTCTGTTTCAATTTGTGCGCATTTCAGTTGAGTATGCTGGCGTCGATTTGTCGGCTTTGATTCGAAGTTGATAATTAAATACGCTCGTACTTCTAACTGACAGCACACCCACTAAGTTTTGTGGGGATTTTCATTTCACATTGTCTAACAATGGGCTAGCTAAAGACCATAAAAACAACAGCCGGAACTTGTGAGCCGCATGATTTGTAAGTTTTTATTATACCCTCTAGCCATGGCATGTGCTTATTGGGGTATGATGGAGCTAACCAAAGGTAGAAAGAATTTTTCAGATTAATGATAGTCGCAATTAAATTAAAATATCTTGTTGGTTTACTTTAAGCCTTATGTACAGGGTAACTTCAAGTCATGCAATCGTCATCTTTTACTCTTTTTCTCAGAGTCATTTAAGAGCTATCAAGATTTCTCTTATGACTTTTATAGCTATGAAAATTAGTGCAATATTTAGACTTACGGAAATGTTTTGAACTTGACATTGAACGGAACTGGACATCGGTGGGTTAGAGGGGGCAGGGGTATGTTAACGTGGAAGGTGATGGGGTGTACAAAGAAATGCAAATTTGTTTACCATGAGTTGCTCTCACATAATTATCAGCTGGAGCGGAAGGAAGTAGAGTTAAGTTTCAAACAGAGCTGTGAACAAAACATTGATAACTTTATCTAATTGATAAATGTCTTTAGTCTAGCTATAATCTGGCTATTATTTAGTAGGTATATGGTTATGATATCGCTGAGATTTAGCTATGATCTAGCTATAATTTGGGTGCATTATAGCTTGCATTTTATCTATTCACTTATTTCTGATATTTTGATCTTGTTTGATTCATCCCTGACCTGGTATCTATAGCTCTTATTAAGCCACGAAATTAAAAATGATCGCACTAAGATCAATCTTATATTCATCTGATGTAGATTTGATCTAACTTATCTGATCTATCGCTCTCTTGATATTGATGATCTTTCGCTGATTAACCACTGATCTACCTGCAAACGAACTTTGCTTCACTTCTGTATGATCTTTAGTTGATCTACCTACACATTTATCTGACATATCTGATTTATCTAGCTGTGATCTGTAGCTCTGATCTTCTTCCTATTGCTGCGATCTTCAGCTTATGATTTACCTCTGGTTTATCTGCGATCTACTTCCGATTTACCTCTGATCTACCTCAAATTGATCTTTGATCTACCGCAGATCTATATCTCGACCTTATTGCTTATATTATATTGTGATACATACGATCATTGAGTTATTGTTGTGCAATTTGAAATCAATTGCAACGCCGAAAGAGCTGTTCATTGTTTAACGGGTTGTTGAGTTGTTGGGTGTGCGTGAAGCGTGCCTCCTGTCCCCGTGTCTCTTGATATCACCTCCGGATTGGGCATGGCTCGCTGCTTAACGGCAGATTGTGAGGCGTTGCCAATTATTTATGGTGCGGCCAACAAAAGAAATGCTGAGTTATATGTCTATGCGCTCTAATTAATTCCAGCTCAGTTCAAGGCGTCTCTTTCTGTCTGTCCCTGTGTCCCTCTATAAATCTGTGCGTTCCATTGACGATTTGTAAACAAATGCAAGAAATTCGCATTTCGTTACAAATTCCATTGTTTTTTTTTCTTCTGTTGGTTGGGGGCGTAGTTCGCAGTTGGTTGCTGCTGCCCTCTAATTGAAGCCTCTCCCAAAATCTCCCAGAGTTATTATTTATCATGCTTGTGTTACCATTTCAGCAAGTTCAGATTTTGTAGCTGCCCCATAATTATTTATGCAGCTCACTGTAATTGCTTTTGCCTTTTTAAATGGGTCAGTTTTTTTTGTTTTTTTTTTTGTTTTCATGTTGTTGAACTTGAAGCTAAAATTGTTGGTAACAAAACTGTGACCTTTGCAACGATTATTTCAATTGTACAACCGAGTTGCGTTTAATTATAAACTCCCTTCGATAATTAGGGCTGTCAGCGACGGGGATTTCGTTATAAATAATTTAACCGATAAGACACTCAATTGTACGATTAAAAAAAAAATTGACAAAGATATAATACACTGTGTGCCTTTGTATGCTTATCACAATTACATTTTTGTTTTTTTGTTTCCGCAAAAAATATAATTGTCTCTATTTTAATTTCAGCTCGATCGAAGCCGTTCAGTTGGATTCCTAATTGCCGCTGGAAGGGATCGGCCCCAAGGTGGGCAAACATGGCAATTGGTCTATACATTTGCATATCCCTACTGATCCTGGCATTCTGCGTCTTCGTTAAGGTATTATACGGATATAAGCCAAATATTTCAGTCATAATAACAAACGATCTCTTCTTAAAGATTATAATGTTGGCCTACGTAAGCGTCAATCGTCGCAGGAATAATGGTAAGTCTTTTGATACTAACTACATATATTTATAACTGATCTATTTGAATTTGGGAAACAATTGTATTTTATTAATTAGCTATTTTTAATTATTTTTTTTATAAATAACATTGTCAAAATGATTGAGCTTTAAGTGAGATTTATATTATTAGAGCTTTCAAGTGCTTTTGAAACTTTTTATAAAAAAAAAAAATTGTTGAAGTAAATGCTTCACACTGATTAACTAGATGATACCCTGCTTAACAATGAACAAAATTAAATCAGTGTTAATGATTTTATTTCCAACAAAGAGTGTCTATATTGTGAGAGTATTTATAGTCCTCAGACTAAAATGATTTAAAAAATAAAACAGTAGTTGATAAGATTATAAGTTGTTTGCGATTAAAGGTATATGTACAAAAGACTATTATCAGAGTTTTGCCAAAATGTCTAGAATTTTGGTTCAGTTGGCTTTGCCAGTGGAAACATCGAGCATGGAAGAACATTCAAGCATGGTTATTTTATTCTTATTCAGTTCATTGATTTTTGTCTTTGTAATTGGTTTTATCGTCTATGTAAGTTTGATATTCGTATCCCAGTTTAAGTCTTTTCGTTAATATCATGCTTTTAATTCCAAAGGCTGTAGCTCAAGCTAACAAAAGATACAATCCTCCTCGTCCTCCGCCACCTCCACCTCCTCCTCGGGTGAATGGTAAGTTGAATCAAATCAAGTTGGGTTAAATATTTAAATGAGTCACAAAGTGGAAAACGATAAGATAAGATCTCAGGTAGCTTTAGTTGTATTCATCTGACAAAGATAATACTTAACTGACGTTAGTCCTCTTAAGGTTGTCAAAGCAATTTGTCGTTGCTTTACTTTAATTCTGTTACAAAATGGAATTAATTGCGGGTTTTGAAATGTTCGCCATCTCTTCGCTTATCAGTTTGTGTTCGTTTGGCATAATAATATGGGTAAGCAAAAGGAGAATTCATTTAAAAACAAAAGAATTTAATTGAACAATTTCAACAAAGTGTATATTCAAGGCTTATGAAAAGGGAATGAGACATTTGGATGAAATTCTTCCTCAAACCTCCCGCAGAAACGTGACGGCAAATTGCAATGGTAAGCGTAACAGATAAGCAGATGATTCATGATGACATATCTATGAAATGTCGGAGATAAGATTTTAGCTTATCTTCTACTCTTAACAGACAGATCTAGTTTTAACCATTTCCAATTACTTTTCAATCATCCTCATGTGGTAATACATCGGAAATTGATTGACCACATCAATATGTATGAGAAAGTTGATTAGATAACAAAGCTTGCTAGGCGTCAAAAACATAAAATAAAGATAAAGCCAACGAACGATAGATCCTAATGCCCCATTCAGACAGTCTTAATAAAGTTGTCAACGCAGTTCGGTCGTTGATTGGCGGATTTAATTGGATTTCGTATCGAAATGGCCGAAGAAGTTTGGAACACTTTCTACCTTATCTTCGTAATACTAATATTTCTCATATGGGTGAGCCAACAATTGCCAGATACTTTAATAGATTTTCTCATTAAGAAACTCTTCGTTTCCTAAAAGATTGTTGTTAGAACTTTATCTAGGATGAAGAGCCGCCAAAATGCCAATACTCCACAACAACGGACTAACACCAATAGAAATACTAATACAGATACCAGCACATCGAGAACTGCTAATGGTAAGCTCTACAGATAAGCAGATGACTCATAAATTATCTATGAAATGTGGCAGATAAGCTATCAGCTAATCTAAATTTAATAGAGCAAAAAAAGGGTTTAGTTTTGGTCCATTACCGATGGCTCTTCAATCATAGTTCGATTACCTTTCTCAGGCGGTAATGCATCGAAAATGGATTGACCACATATAGGAAAGTTGATAAGATAACAAAGCTTGCTAGTGGCAGATAAAAACAATCGCTAAATCCTAAAAAATCATTTAAACAGTCTATATAAAGCTGTCAACGCAGTTTGTCGTTGATTACGGTTTTGATTGGGATTTCATAATAAAATGAACAATGAATTTTTCAACGTATTCTACGTTCTCTTATTACTTATAATATTTATTATATGGGTGAGTTCGAAGTCAGCTAATTTGATAGATTTTCCATTTGAGATACTTTACGTTTTCAAAGATTGCTGCCAAATCTTATTCCAAGGCGCAGAGTCGCACAAATTCAAGAACCACCCAGAGGACTAATACAAATACTGATACTAACACAAGGGAAACTGCGAATGGTAAGCTTTTAAGTTAAGCAGAGAATAAGCTTTCGATCACAGAAAATGTTTTGTTTGACTTCCCTCAACTTTGACCGATTGTTTTCCTCTCACAATCGCTTGATTAGATAAGAAAGCTTTCGATTCAGACGAGTCATCAGCTTATAAAAAGAATTGTGTATAGTCTAGATAAAAACTATACAGCCTATAATAATATTATTAATCTGGCAGTCGCAATGAGATTGTCATTGTTGCATGTCGATATTTGTTTACATCGGATATTGGCAAATTATAACAATTATTATCTTCTGGGTGATCTATACTTATGCTCCATTACAAGTAATTTCATTCAAGCAACTTTACGTTCGTCAAAGTTGATTGCTAGAGCTTTTATCAGGCTTTTATCAAGGTCGTTCCTCAGTTGGAAGATTCAAATGGTGAGCTTTTTACACAGTCTCTCGCAGATAAACTGATAAAATCGTCTAAAAATAGTCCGCTTAAATAAACTGCAGTAAAAGTCTAATCATGGCGCTTATCTATATCGTTGTTACCTCAGATTTTAGCTTCAGTTCCGACTTGTCATTTCCACTCACCTGTTGTCTGTTTAACTGTCAGCGCGTTGGCTTTCTCTTCGTTTTTTATATTAAAATAATGGAACTCATGGAAATGTATTATTTCATATCATTTATAATTATATTTGGTATACTTTTGCGGGTAAGTTACCCAGAAATGGTAATTTCCAACTGTAACCATTTGTTTTGTGATTTTTTAAGACCTATCTCGGACCTTTTCGATATTGGAGTTTTTGTGGCAAAAATCCAGCTGGAAATGGTGAGTTCTCAACTCGATCTGCAGCTAAGGAGCTTAAGCTAAACAAGTCATACAAGTCATACTTTATTTATAGTTAGATAAACTGTCAAAATTACAAACTGATATTATTCTCAAATGTACACGGAATTTTGGATCTGTGGCATTCTAATTGGGATCGCCGCAGCGCTAATTTTTCGGGTAAGCTTAGGTGTTGTTTTTGGTAACAAGTTAAAGGGTCTTCAACTAATTAATCACTCTCTTAAGGAGTGCTATTTGCTTGTCAAAATGAAATTGGAGTTGTGGAACAGGCGGGTCTTGATGCGACGCGAAATGATGTTGCGACTGGCACTCGAGGGTAAGATTAAGATCCAGAACTCCATCCTAATTCACCCCAAAGCTTCTAATACAAAACACGGGGCAGTTAAAAAGCTTAAACGATAAGATAAACCCCCTATAGTGATTGCACTAATAATACACTAATATAATTATACGGCTTGTCAACATACCAAGGCAATAGAAAATTGTGTTGTTCCTCAAGAGTTTTTAGCAATTTCTAGTGTCAGTTGTCAGTACTTGTACTGCAATCGTTTCGCACGAACTGAAAGTCAGCGCGTTGCAATGTATTTCACAGATCTATTCTATATATTTCTATTGATTCTAATCTTGACGGTCGTAAGTTGATCAACCTCTTGCATTTATCTATTCATATCTGATTGAGTTATTCCCCTTTTTCTATATAAAGCTGTGCTATAAGAGTATTCGCAATCACAACTCGGAGGATTACAACAATATTTCGCTGGATCACATGGGGCGGGTCTCCTCCTCCCCGATGGGTGCGTATGACTTGCGTTTGTGCGTGACAAGGGTTTAGAGTTCAATTTCCGTGCTTTACAATTCTAATTAAAAACTGTCTCGATAATAATGTGGCTCTGACATGACAAATACAAATATATAACGTATTACTAATCAGACACCATTTCGATAAGACTAA
This sequence comes from Drosophila suboccidentalis, assembly GCA_037043435.1. Taxonomy (NCBI): domain Eukaryota; kingdom Metazoa; phylum Arthropoda; class Insecta; order Diptera; family Drosophilidae; genus Drosophila; species Drosophila suboccidentalis. Next base: position 890,761 of record JBAMBK010000572.1, on the reverse strand, counting down.
ATATGTTTTTATCGCCAAGCGAACATTTTCATTTGTATTTGCCATTTGTTGAAAGTATCTTGTGTGTGTCGAACTTCAAGTTGAACCCATAACAATATTTCCTTTTAAAAGTTAACTTAAACTATCGAGATGCCCGTCGATGTCACTCTTTATATTGTTTATTTTATTTTGGTTGTGATCATTTGTATCTTGGGCCGTGTAAGTTTCGTTTTTTCGCAGATTTTCGCGTTTCTCCTCCTAATTTCCGATCCTTGCAGTTGTTTTGTGTCTGCGCCATGCAAAAATCTGTTGTCGATCAACCAGTTCCTTTACAACCTGGTCGCGATCAGCGTCGGATTCTACAACAAATTCGCATCGATCCACCAGGTATGGCTGCGGATTCAGCCGCAGGTGAGCTGAGTGCGACTAAAAATTCGGTTCAACCATTCAGTAAACCTTATCACAATGATTCCCCGATATGATAACAAAAAGCACCTTTCATAAGGAACCCAAAGTGAAAACAATACAATATATAACTACACATTGTTTGTATAAAGTTAAGTGCTTTATTACCGCAAATTTTTTGACAGCAGAGCGAAACAAACGGGAATGAAACGTTTAAAAAAGGTCGAGAAAAAGTTCGTATTGAAAAACGAATTGCGCGAATTTGAAGTGGAATCGAAACTCAGAACATTAAATGTTGGATAAGTGCGAGAAGTGAAATACTTTAAAATGAGTTCAAAAAGTATTTAAGTTTATTTAAATAATACAAGTGAAATATTAGAATTTGATTAAAACGAAATTAAACAACTTAAGCTAATTGAACACCTTAATGAAATGGGTCAGAATGATCTAATTTAAATGGAATTGGAACACTTTTCTTGCAAAATACGCTGTAGAATTGGCATAAAATGACCCAATTTAAATGGAATTGGAACACTTTTCATTCGAAATACGCCGTAGATCTACCTTTAGAAAGCGCTGGCTTTGGCATTGAAATTTGTGCAACCGAGGAAAACAAGTCCATAGTTTTGTAAACATGTGAAAAATGGCTTTTGTGGTGTAATTGTTTCGTGGGGCGCTTAAGTAGCTCGTTTAGGCCAAATTAGTAGTAGATTTCGTTGTGTAACTAATTAACGAGCTCGTGTCTCACATTATACAAAAATACGAGTATTAATTCACACACACTGAATTAATTTAATTTGCAATTGTTTTAAGTGCTTCCGCACTTGACTTGACTTCTTTCAGCTTTATGCGTTTCTTCATACCATTTTTTATGAGCTCGTTTTTCGTACTCGTTGTTATTTATGAATGTCTATATTTGTGTGATACCCCGCCTGCCGTTTCTGTCGTCATTTCAACATACGCCCAACAAATGATGCAAATCTTATCTTATCAGTCACAGTCAGGGCCCACTGTGTGTGTGGCGAGTGGAGGAGGAGTAGGAGGAGGCATCCACCTGGCCAGAGGGAATTCAAGTTAAGAGTTTTGGCTAAGCTGATAAGTCACCCGAAAATCGAACAGTTTGCAACCGGTCAACGATCGAATCTGACATTGACTAATTGATATTCAGTTATTCTTCTATTTTTTTTGTTTTGATTGTGAGAATGAATTTAAATGCGGCAATATTTTGCGGAGTTTCTGTAATAATCATTGCCTTCGGCTTATGCTGTTTTTTGCTGCGTTGCATTTCCATTTGGTACCACGGTAGGTGTATAAACTTTCAAAAGGATAATTTTTGAATTTAAGGCGCACTCGTTTGCCTAATCTAATCGTCGTCGTCGTCGTTTGATAAGCGGGTGTTCGGTTTAAAATGTGGCCAATTTCGTTGGTTAATTGCAACCATTGAATAGTTGATAAGAATTCCTCTGACTGACAATTTAAACGTTTTAGACGTAGTACTGTCTGCTCTTTCAAGCCAAGCGCTTCACATTATTAAAGATGAGCTTTTTTGCATCGTATATTGTGTTGTTCGTCTTGGCGTTAATTATAATTCCAATTCTCTATATGTCAGCACAGGTAAATTGTTACATTTGTTTGTTACCTTTAACCTTTGATCAATCCGATATTTTTCTAATTATTTCATAGTATGTGTTATGGATTTTACTGTTCAAGTGTTGTGGCAAGCCACCAGAGACTCCGAATTCGAATCGTGGTATGTATGTCTTCGTATTCATTGGCTTGGATCAACTGCCAAAACGATAGGATAATAGAAGTTCAATATAGTGCACACTCTATTCTTTGATGATCTTATCTAATCACCATCATTGTCGTCTGATAAGCGGGTGTTCGGTTTAAAACTTGGCCAATTGAACAGTTGATTAGATTCCATCCGATTGACAGTTTTTAGCCGTAGTTCTGTCTGATCATTCAAGCCAAACACTTCACCTTACTGAAGATGAATCCATTTTTTGTGTTGTTCTTCTTTTCGATTGTTATATTGCCAATTCTGTATTTGTCCGTGCAGGTAACTGTTAAATTTGGTTGATATCTTTATTCTTTCATCAATCCGATATCTTTCTAAATTCATAGTTTGTGCTATGGATTATAATATTCAGGCGCTGTGGCAAGCCGCCAGAGACTGAGACTCCGAATCCGAATCAAAATCAAAATCGGAACATTCGAGTGCAACGATCTCGTGGTATGTACATAGATATGTATGTCTATATCTTGACAATTGGCTAGATTTCTACACATACCCGACTACTTACTTACTGGGGTATCATACGGCTTGAAGTGCGTCTGATAAGGCACTCGTCTCGCTAATTAAGCTTTTTGATAAGCTTACTTGAGTTAGTCTTCTTTCGAACTTGTAGCAATATGGAAGTGGGTCCCATTTTCTACTTTATTTTACTCCTGATCATTGGCTTCACGGCTTATATAGTGTTGCAGGTAAACGTGGCATGGAGTTTTCACTGTGATCATTGCCTAATATCGTTTTATTTCTCGATAGTGTTTGATTATTTGGATTATCCGATGTTGTTGTCCTGCACCACAAGCGGCGGACCGTTCTAGACGTCAGTGTAAGTTGTGAATGCACGAGTATAAGTGAACTTCAGGCTCACAAAAGCTCTCTCTCACTCTTCTCTCTCTTTATGCTGCGCTTAAAGCTTTCAAAGTTGTGTCGTTTATGTGTGTGGGAGCTAACGGAATCGTTTGTCCGCCTTGCACATCTATCAAGTGTCAAGTGTATATATTAATGTGAGCATGTGTGTGTATTTAGTTTAACAACTTCGTTTATCGTATTGCGTGGGCCTCTAAACACATAATCTTATCGCCGAAAACCGAAACAAGTGCCTACAAATACAGTTACCAATGAGACGCACAACACTTGGGTACAAATATGTGGTCCTCCATGCCAAGTGTTTTCGTATATGTAGGCTCTTCGATTAGTTTCCAACGGTCGGTTGCAAGTTTCGGGCGTTCAAAAAGTATGCGCCAATGTCGACGTCAACTGCATTACTCTAAATCGAAGCCGATTTGCATTTCGATTCGGATTTTGAGATGAGTTTCGGCACTGAGTTTGGTCTTCATGTGGCCATCTATTTGGCGCTGATTGTTTTCTTTTTCTGCTTTCTGCCCATCATTTGTTTCAATGTGCGCATCGAGAATCGAACGTTGGCAAAGATATGCCCGCAGCGTTGCCAACAACATCGAAATCGTGATTTAAATGGTATGGTAACGTGTGCCAAATATACGTACAAATAATATGATGGGGCCGGGCGGGTTTTATCTAATCGCCGAATTGTGAACAGTTTGGTTTTATTATTCGATGAGAAAACAGTTTTTCAACAAAGCCAATCGAACTTCAGTCTGAATCGCAATATGACTTTGACAACCAATTTAATTGTGGGGTTAGGCTTCCTTTTCGCCATCATAGTTATAAGCCAGCTGATATACGTAATTATATAGTGATTACTGGGAGATTAGCATAATGATTTATTTCGTTTCAATAGCTGGCCAGGCGAATGCATCAGTCCATGTTGTTGAATCGCCAAAGACAACTTCAACGCCTTCGGCTCGGTATTCAAATTAATTACATCTCAATATGAATCATTTCATTTACGAAACAATTTTATGCTAATTGAGATTTCTGCACTGTTTATTTTCTAGATCGTCAAAATAATAATTTAGAGCTGGGGCGACAACAAAGCCGATATGGGGATATATTCTTTATTGAGCCAAACAGCGCGGAGGCAGCTCGGATACGGGAGCAGCTGGAGAAGGATGAAAAGGATCTGCCCAGCTATGATGAAGTGATGCGTATGTGCAATCTAACAACGCCGACGGCAGCTGCAGGACTGCCAACGACGCCGCCGCCGCCAATTGAAGCCACTTCCATTGGCATTGCCGCATTACCCGCACCACCATACACCGAGATCGATCCGCATACAAATGCACCAGATGCCATCAATGCAGTGAACGAAGTCAGCCCGAGTCCCTTGGAGTCGGCGCCGTCGACATCGCGAGCTGCGCAAATCCAAATAGCGTAGCATGATGAGCATAAAGTGATCCCAATGCACAACGCAGTGTGATTCTGTTGCTGCAGCATTCCTGTGCCACTCTGTGGGCCTCACAAATTTGGACATTTGTGTGCGCCACATATTGAGATATGAAAAATGTGTGATTTTAAAAAGTATAGCTAGGAATTAACCTTAGTAAGCGACTAGTTTTTCATAATTGTAAATATTTATAAATTTAAGCTGCAATAAATAATATAGGTTTGCTTGAAATAATTACAAATAAAAGTGTATGAATCTCAGATTATCTTTAAAACTCGGACAAGAATGGAAAAATTAATAATTTTAATGGCTTTTAATGATGAAAATCATGAATTCAAAGAAATCTTCTTTCAGTCAATATTAAAATTTGGTAATTTTCTTTAGCACAAATTTAGCTCTTTTTTTTGTTATGTAAATTATTTGTATCATGTGAATATTTTTTAATACTTCCGAAATTTTTAATTCCAAATTTATTTTCGTTCAGTTTGAAATTCGATAACAATATCGATATGTTGTGAAAACTAAAGCAGGCCATCCACAGTCGAATTCGTTGGACGAACTGTTCGTCGAACAAGAATTACATTTGCCCACTAACTATTTCAAACATTGCTTGCAAACATTATTTGTTGAAAATTTTCAGAGAATGAACATGTCATCGGATAACGATACAATAATTGCCTTGATGGCCATACATATTTATTTAAAGAAAAAAAGAAAAAGGAGCAAGCGCAAAAAAGGAAGCACAGTATGTGGATGAAAGAATGGTACGCGAATCGCCAAAAATTCACCCATACCAATCTTTTGATTTCATCAACTGAGGACTCCTGGTCATACAGAAAATGTAGTTCATGGAAGAACCAGATGTTTGGCTTATAAATATCATCCACTCCAGCGCCAGATCTTTCGCTCCCTTTCACCTTTTTTTTAACAGTCTCAACAATTGCCTCTTCATAAACTTCTTTGTATTTATTAAATAATACTATACGTCCCACGATTTGTTTCGCATATTCTTGTTTTTGTATGCCTCGTTTTTTGCTTGCTGGCTCATTTTGCAGACAATGAATGAAGTCTAGTAAAAATTGCTTCGACATTTTTGACATGTGCTTACGCTACGAAAACTTTTGACAAATGATGTTTGTGCCAACATTGCCATCCATTATCGAATTGTTGAATCGAACACACGAAAAATAGAATCAGTTCTATTTTTCTCGAACAAAACGTACAACACGAAATTTAGACACGAACACTACCACCAACGACGAATATTTCGTCGAATCGAACACGTTCGTCAAACAAATTCGACTGTGGATGGCCTGCTTAATAGAGCTGGCAAACTATCGATATTGGCGCCATTCGATATTTTCGATATTTTGAGAGGTTAACATCGATACTATCGATAGTATCGTTTTATATATATTTTCTACCAAAAAACCGAATTCAAATTTTTTCATATAAAAAAAAATGTTTATTCAAAGTAAATATTTATTATTTTGAACTTAATTTGTTAAAATAATAACGTAAAAATTTATAAATTTATGTAGGAATTTCAGCGCAGTCCCTTCTTACCAAAAATTTTGCTGCCAAGTGGTGTGCAAGTGAAGTAAATTTTTCTTAAATACTATCGATAGTGCAAATTTTCGCTATCGATATATCGATAGTGGAAAAAACCAGATCCACTATCGATATATCGAAACTATCGTCGATAGTTTGCCAGCTCTACTGCTTAACCGACAAGTTTCAAAGCATCAATGCCACCTACCGATACACTTTACACAAGTTCGACTATCGACCATAATTTGTTATTATTTTATTAATTTTTGTTAGCAACTGCGATGAGCGCAATAAAGGTAAATAATAAAGTGTTTATAAATGTACCGAAACTAACTGCAATATAAAGATTGAGTTTGCAGTTAAAATTAGGAAGGACGACACGAAATGCGTGGACAGCCTTCGAAGCGCCCTGGAGGGCATGGGTCACATTGAAATAGATCCAGCCGAGGGTCGTGTGGTCATACAGACCACAGCGCCGTGGTCGGAGGTGCAGGACAAAATCGAGAGCACAGGTCGCCAGGCAGTTCTGTCTGGATTTGGAGGTCAATCGGCGGTTGCGCTTATCAATACAACCGGCTGTGTTGTGGACAAGACTCCGGTGCAGGGCGCAGTGCGTTTCACGACAATTGCGGCACAACAGGCGGGCGTGGTTGTGGATGGCGTAGTGGATGGATTGCAGCCAGGATTACATGGTTTTCACATACACGAAAGCGGAGATGTATCCGAGGGCTGTGCATCAGTTGGCGCACACTACAATCCACGCAAATCGCCCCATGGTAGTCCTGTAGCCAACGCCTCGGAGCGACATGCTGGAGATTTGGGTAATATACGTGCCGATGAAACGGGACGTGCAACATTCCGCTTTGTAGATCCTGTTCTGGAAATGTGGGACATCATTGGCAGGTCTGTGGTCATTACAGCCAATGCCGACGACATGGGACGTGGGGGAAACGCTCAGAGTCTTATCGATGGCAACTCGGGTGATAGGTGAGTGGATTAAGGGACACTACATACGATTCCTTCTTTCCTTATTAACTCATGTTCTGTTTTAGAATTGCTTGTGGCATTATTGCGCGTTCAGCTGGAATACTACAGAATTTCAAGAGAATCTGCGCCTGTGATGGAGTAACACTTTGGGATGAGCGAAACAAACCGCTGGCGGGCAAAGAACGTTCGCAAAAACTTTAAGAAACTCTTAAGCAGTAGATAAACTTACATTTTGTTGGTTGAAGGCGTGTAAATATATTTGTTAACTGTAATTATCTTTTATTTAGCTCGTTTGCTGGCTGCTTTCAATCGGGACAAATGCGCTTTGCATTTGGTTTTGTAGGCCTGCACAAGTTTGCCGCCTGGAGAAATGGCAATTGCTGCATGAATCTATTAAAGTGATACAAATTAGAGCATTACAATGAATCTAAAGATGCCTTACCTCAAGATAATCAATTTCCTGTTCGTAATGTACGGAATCATCCAAAATATTGAGCACAATTTGAAATTGCTCGTTGCCCAGTGCATAGGACATTTCGCCAATATTCTGCTTGTACCACTGGGCGTAGTTGTCCAGATTCTGTTGTATATTCATGGTGGTTGCCGCAGCAGCTCGAGCAGTGAGTAGCAGATGCAACAAGGATAACTGGCAGCCCAAACTGGCCACATGCTGTACACGATTCTTAAGGTATTCTATTGAGAAATATACAAATTAAACTAACAGCCTCAAAGAACTACGAATTATCATACTTTTAATGAATGAAATAGTTTCTGCATTGCTGGAACTGGCGATGGACTGCACCAAAATAAGATAATACTTCCAATGCTTAAAGTTAGTCCCTGTAGAGACTTTAAATATATAGTTGAGCGCCTCCTGTTGATGTTTACTAAGCAGCTATTGATAAGAAGATACTATTCTAAGTTGTAATGAATTTTCTGCGGATATTAAGAGCATACTTTTTCCGTGATGCATTTGACAAATGTCAGTTCATCGACGCCCTCGTTAATCCATGTGCTAAAGTGTTGAAACGCCAGACTAACATCTGCAACCTCATTTAATTCCAGTAAAATGCTCAAATGCATTTCCAGGCAAACATTGATTAAGACATCATCTGGCAAAGATTTGCTTAAAGCTTCCACATAGCTTAAATTGCTGATCTTGGGATTGGCAGAGAGGGCTTTGAATAAATTCCGCAATGCATTTTCCAGCATATTCACCAGTCGAATAGTATTAAGTGAGTCTAATAATGAAATTAAAATGAAGATTTGATAATAATATTCTATACTATATATAAAGCACTCACCATAATGTGCCGAAATAAATAGATTGGACAACAAATCATGTTCGTTTTGCAGAAACTCAATTAATATCAATTGCAGCTGCTCTTCATCCTGTATGCTAAAATTATATTTAATTGCTAATTATAATTATATGCATATTTACATGCTAATTAAATTCACCTGCAAATATATTCGGTGGCTGTAAGAATTCTTTGATGCTGCAGCTGACGCAGGACACGAAAGCTGCCAACATTTAAGGGTAATTGGCAAAAGTACTTGGCCAACAAAAGCTGGAATAGTTAAAAAGTTATTACAGATTAAAACAAGAGAAACTTGTACAAAATTATTTACCTTTTCCTTTGCGTTCAAGCATTTGAGTAGATCTACAAAACTGCAGGCAGCCGATTGACTTGTCTGTGGGCTGTCACATTGTTTTTTTAATACCTTAAAGGTTATAATTAGCAACTTATATGGAAAAATTTATATAATTGTATTCTACCTTGCAAATAAATCCAAAACTGTTGCTAATTTCAAGACTCATTTCATTTCGTTTCCCGCTAAATGTCACAGCAGTGTGTGCACCCCAAATCAATTGCAAAATGTACTAAATAAGCCACGAACCGACTCTGGTATCGAAACATCAAGTTCTATTTGGCGCGCTTTTTAAATAAAATACAAAATTTACTTTGAATGATGGCTATAATAACTACTCAATTTAAATTATCTTAAAAGAAAAATTATTTTAATTAAGGAGGAAATCAAAATCATTTAATTTGTATTATTACTCGGAAAGTATTTAGATATATTTTGGCTTTGTCAAGTGTGTAAACTACAAAACGAATGTTTATGTAATGAGGAGTGACCACAGTAATTAATTTCACAATATTTTGTATGATTAAAGCTTGTTTGTTGGTGTCATGGTTAAATATCGAGATATTTACACGCTTTGGGCGGTTCTTGTTTTAGACTCTGTACTTTAAAAGCACAAAGGGTCTATTAAGCTTATCACAAGCGTAGTGTGTATAACGAGTTGTTTACAGTAGAAGTACAGAGTCTATCACAGTCGATATCTCCCCGCTATTAAGCTTATCATCTAATTTTAATTAATTAATAAATGGCACATATGCAATTATAAAGATGTGTATCATTTCAATTGAATCGTATAAATAGAAGGGTTGTCCTTAAATGTCTCAAAAGTGAGCACAAAAAATCCAATATGAAGAACTTTTGGGCAATTTGTATATATTGCCTGACGTTGAAAAATCTCTTTGTTATGGTAAGTTCCCTTAAAAATCAAGATGGTAACTTTTTATATGAGAAATTCTATTGACACAGAGTTTTAAGCAAACCTATACCGTAACTCAAATTGATGTGATCAGTAGTCCTGGAAATTTGGTGACTTCTTCACTGCGGTTGGTTGGACGCGATCAAGCTATGAATGGAACCATCACATTCCTGAAAGATTTACACGATGATGTTGTACTGCAATCGGATCTGTTCTCTGACACGCTGAGAAATGGAGAATTCAGGCCAATGGCCATGAAATTACCACAGATGGGAATATGCTCCAGTCTAAAAACCTATTATGAGAGATTCATAAAAGCTTCTATTATAACAAACGTACATACAAACTTCGATTTCCAGGATGGAGTTGTGTGCCCAATTCCCAAAGGTGAATATTGGTTTAAAAATATTACACTGGACCCAAAAGATTGGATTGCAATACTGCCAACAGGATTCATAAAAGAGCAGTTTAGTTTGATAAAGAATAAACAATTTGGTGGAGGAATGGCTGTTATTGTTAATATACAACAAGCACAGTTTCCCATTTAAATTAATATTAATATTAATATTAAAAGTTAAAAATTGAAAAAAAAAACTTTTCGAAAATGGAATTAAATTAAACGGAACATAATTTTTCTTTTAAATTGAAATAATAATGTAGATAAATAATGATGTAAAATTAAAAACCCTATTAAAATTGTTTAAAGAATTTTTTTGCATCAAAATATATTTTGTTTGAGACCGAGAAAAAAAGTTGAAAAGTAGACTTCTACAAAAATTTTAAATTTGGGTACCTAATGGGTTAAGGAAAGTTTTGTATCATTCAAACGGAATTCAAATGAATAGAAGATTAATTTAAGAAATCTGCATCAAACCTTTTTTGTTAAAAATATATTTTTTTTTTAATAACTTCATCCACATATACTTATTTCCCTGATGTATGTCTAAGGCTTTTATAAATTAGAAAAGCTTTATTAAATTTCATTCATGCGAATTTGCGAGTCAAAGCAAAATGCCAAAGGATTTTGGGTGCAAAGCATGAAACGAAGAAAAACAATGGCTCAGAAATGCCGGAAACTTTAAAGACGCATGCGCTGAGCTTTTTTGCAAAGCTCATGAAAACTGAAAGCTCTTCGTCTGCGTAAGGCAGGATATTAAAAAGCTTCTGTTCAAGCGAAACTTTGCACAGTCTGTGGCAGATTTCAAGTGAGTAAACGCAGAAAGAATGAAAACTGAAATGTAAAACGCAATTAAATTAAGGAAAAGAAACTAATAAAGAAAAACAACAGTGCATAATTTGCTATAAATTATTGGCAAACTTGGTTAACAGTTGGACAGGCGAAAGGATAAATAGCGAGGTAAGCATCAGAATTTACAGGACAATTGCATTCGCGTCAAGGTTGTGTCATGTGTGTGCTTTTCGATTTTTCATACCGCTCGCCAAAATGCCAGACAATGGAAACTGTAACCGAATCCACAGGACATTAGAGAAACGAGTCTGTGAATATGTGAATGTGAATGTGAATATGCTGAATGTCCTATAGTGAATGGTGAATGACACAATGACTAAATTGATAGCCACACATGGCGATGGCGATGGCGCCCCTGGCTAATTCATGGTCATTCACATGATGTTTACTCAATTAGATATCAGCTTTCTAGGAAACAGGACCCATCAATGTTGTCGCTGTCCCTACCCCAACTCTCATCAAATTATTTGTTTGCTTGTCCTCGTGGCTTTCTCTTCTTTCTTTCTGCGTCGTGTTAATTTCACTTCAATATGTGCTACACCCCAACCACAGCGACACCCTACACTGTCATTACTTCGTCCCTCCTCCTGCCTTCTGTCCTGTTCCTGTGATGTCCTGTGCTATCCTGTTGATGACGCCATGCCAGACTAAGCTTGACCGTTCCATCATCGTTCGAGTCACAGGACTCTGTGGACACTTGTTCGTCTATTTATTTAATGGAATGGCATCGAATGATATCAGAGGCAAACAAATGAATTTCTCGTTTATATAATTATTCCACCTGGGCAGGTCTTTATTTACTTTGGCCCGTGGGCAGCAACAAATCGATTTCCATTTCCATTTCCAATTCAAATATACCAAACACTTCAGTTTTATTGCATGCAACAGTTGACTCTGTTTTTTTTATGACCAATATCATTTTGATTTTATGACATTTATTTATGTGCAACTCACAACTTTAAAGTCATTCCACAAAGTACATGTACTTATCAAAATTGCAATTTATTTTGGACCACAAAATTGATCAGCTTATTACCACGATGGTTACTTGAAATTTAAGTTGATGTTCATCTCTCTTAAGGAATATTCATAAAAAAAACTTAAGTTATAATTTTATTAAGAAGAAATTCTTCTTAACATAACAGAAGTATTCATTTAAAATTAGTTTAGTTCAGCTAATAGTCGCTCTTACTATAAGAAGAAACTGTTTTCCTATTCAGTCTATGAATGATATATATCTCCGTTGTGACCCAGTTCATGTGTTTTATTATTAAATAAAGTCTCAGAGGGGCAGAGGGAGGAATAGTTGAAAGAGTCAGAGTCCAAGGCAAGGTTGCAAAAGTCATACTTGCTGACAGACTAAATTTAGAGACTGTCACTAATAAAACTCATGGTCAGGTCCCAGATAAAAAGCCGGGAATGCAACAAAATGTTGCAGCTTGTGAGTGCAATCTGAAATAAATGTTGACCATTAGTTGTGGCAGTTGCAACATCCAATCAGAGGGGCATCAAATACTTGCGGCTCACGACGTAATCCCATCTGCAATTCAGATGACAATGCGTGGGCTTATCAATGTGTATCCTGGGCACGGATTGAATGTTGCTCGGGCTTTCCATACGGAACGACAAGCTCAGGAATTGATTGGGTCTCTATAGATGAGAGCGGCTTATGAGTATACAAATACAGATACAAATACAAATACAAATAAATATATAAACAAACAAATACGAATTTCAAATCATTTCTGTATGCATTCAATCAATCCAAGTAGGTGTGTGTGTGTGGGTGTGTGTTAAACACACACTTCTGCAATTTGTTTGTTAAGTCAATACCAATTAGAATTTATTGTCTGCAAATATGCCAACAATTTGAAAAATACACAAGTGTGAATATGAATTTAAATATGAATGGGAACTTTTAAATAACAATGAATATGATTATTTATTTATTACAAATATTAAAAAAAATAAATAAAAACTGTTATTTAAAATAATATTAGAAATCCCTATTAGTACCAATCAAATATTAAGTGTAAGACACAAAAGCCAATGAACAGATTGAGTTTTGAAGGCTTCCCAACTACCAAAGGTAATCAGCTGCCTCTCTCTTTCTATCCTTCACTCCTTTCCGCTCGCACACACTTCAGATTAAGGCAGGGGGCAATGTGCATAATAATAACCCGGGTCCATGTAGAGCACAGCAGCTTTGAAATAAGCCCTAAGCGTTAAGTGGCTTTTGTGTAATCTGCATGACAATAAGGAGAACACGCCTAGAAAGTGTGTTTGTAGATAAAGTAGGGGGTGTGTTGGGGGTTGACTTACTTTAGAAACCAGCGCAAGTGCGCGCCAAATTCAGCTTTGACAAAAAATAAAACTATAAATATTACATGTGTGTGTGTGTGTGTGAGCAAGGACATGTGTGTGTGTAGTCAAAACGCAGGCAATTAATAAACATAAACTTATGTGCAGTTGTACGGGGCGTATGAGCAATGCGGCTGCCTCAGTTGCTGGCACGTGTCGTTTATAATGGCCAAAGCGGGCCAAAACTAAAACACGCGTGCTTAACAAAGTGTGCGTGTGTGGCAGTACACGTGTGTGTATGTGTGTGTGTGTCTGTGTGTCAATTGCCTGTCAATTTGCGTATTTATAACTGCGATTCACATTAATCATTCGAGGTCCACGCGTATGAAACATGAACTGCGTCGATGAACGTTGGCTTAATTCGTCAATTATTATTGCATAATTATACAACTTAAAGCTAAAAAAAATATGTATTTATAAATTTAAAACAGGGATGAAGCCCGAAACGAATATCGGTTTCGGTTACGGTTTCGGTTATGTTCGCTTTTAGGTTTTCGGTTACGCAAAATCTTTAAATAAAGGTTTCGTAAGGGTGAACCGGTTTTAGTATGTTTCGGTCGTGAAATACCGGTAAGGTTTCGGTTCGAAAAAAAATTGATTTTTTGCAAAAATATACTTATATCAATAATATAATAATAATCATGGGTGCCACAGAAATCGCTTTCGCTTGAATTTCACTGGAATTTGTATGAAATTTAAGTGAAATTCAAGCGAAAGCGATTTCTATGGCACCCCCGAATAATTAAAAAGGCATTACTTTCTTAATGTTTCATTTACACATTTATTTCACATATTCTTCAGTTTCATTTAACAAATTTATTTCATTTGCGCTTATTCAGTGCTATGAAAATTTGATCATGAAATTCACAAATAAAAATTCAAAATTAAACATGAGAAAATTAAAATCAAAAATCAAAATTAAAAATGAGAAATAATTTTTTTTTTATACATAAAAAACCGAAGTTAACCCTTATAAAAGAAATGGTTACTAAACGGTTATTTCGGTTTACAGAGTTTCGACTTAAAGGTTTCGGTCAAGTGTAAAATTTTTGTTTGGGTTACGGTTTCAATCAACCGGTTTTTACCGGTTACAGGTTACGGTTTCGGTTTTAATCCCTGATTTTAAATATACATAAATCATAATACATAATTTTTAATGTTTTGTTATATAAATAGTATTCTTTTTATTTACTTGCAGCTTGTTTTTGTGTCTGGCACTTTGGGCTTACTACAGGTAAATTTAAAAAATATAAATACTAACTAATATTTATTTTGATTCAATTTTTAGTTTTTTTAAATTTGCATGCTTGAGAAATCAAAGTAAATCTACAACATTTACAAAGTAAATACCCAAAGTAACCATTAATCAAAAATAACGTGTAACAAGTGCAAATTAGGTGTTGAATTTGTCAGCTATTTTACAGTATTTCATGTGGTATCTACAGATATAAACCTCTATCGTAATTTTGTCTAACTTTTTCTATATTTCTCTCTCTCTCTCTCTCTCTCTTCTCTCTATATATGTATATGTATCTTTTCCTCTTTCTGTATTTTAACAACTGTCTCCTTGCATCAATGTTGTCCAGCTTGATATAGAAATTCCACCAATTAAAAACCCAACGGCGACCAATGCTCATCTAAGAAACCTCTTCAGAAGCAATACCTAGTGTTACGACTGTTTTGGAGTATAGAACCTAAAGGGGAATATACCTTTACCGTTATGGCGCCCTTTAAGCTAAAGTTTCGCATGGGCAGCTCGCGTAGCACGAGCACATCCCAAGAACATGATCCGGATCCGACGGTGAATGAAGCACTTTTGGGCACCCAGCAGCAGCAGCAGCAACAACTGGAACAGGAGCAACTGCAGCAACAACAGCAGCAACAGCAACAACAACAACAACAACAGCAGCAGGCAGTCGGTGCTAGCAGCTCGACAATTGATTCAGTTGATTGCAACAGTCTCGGTTCGATGAGTGAACGGAAGTTGTTGCTGCCACCGAATCCAAATAAAACGGGCAACAACACTTTGTGTATGGGTAAGGATAGGCTATAACCATTAACATCCTTCACATCCTTCCACACACACACTCACACTCCACTCTTTAATTGGTGTCTCTTAGCTGCATGACTGCATCTCCATCTCCAACTCCATCTCCGTCTTGGAGTCTCATTATATTGCTTGTCGGAATTGTGTTCCAACAATATGGAAATCTGCCTTTGTCTTGAGACGCACAATGCATGACCCAAAAAAACAAATCGCACTCACTCCCCGCTGCCTTTGACTTTTTGCTCTGCCTACACTCGGAGAAATATTATGAATAAAAATAATGTTAGTTTAATTTTGCACTCTTATTTCATTTTTTTTTATCTTATATTAATGCATACTTTATAAATATAAAAAATGTATTATTTATGAGAACTAGTTCTATGTTGTCTTATTTTTTATTTCATCAAATTTCCAGTTTTCAGCGTTTCTTGCTCAAATATTCAAATAATACTCAAATTTCCACTTTTTAATAGACACTTTTTCATATTGTTCCCTTAACTTGACTCAACGTTCTACAATTTCAATTCCAACTCCAATCGACTATTTCATATTGCTTTGTTCCATTCCGCTGTTTCCCTTCTACAATTTAGCATTTTGCACTTTCCATTTCATTTCTTTCCAAATTCCCTTGATTGTCATTTCACTGTTCCAAATTCCACTGTCTCAACTTGCCTTTAAGAACCGACTAGAAATTAATAAAATGCA
The DNA here is from genome assembly GCA_037043435.1 of Drosophila suboccidentalis. Lineage (NCBI taxonomy): Eukaryota > Metazoa > Arthropoda > Insecta > Diptera > Drosophilidae > Drosophila > Drosophila suboccidentalis. The sequence goes on along the minus strand of JBAMBK010000572.1, from coordinate 874,814 downwards.
CTTTGCTTGTGCCCCATCTAATTTTCACCCAATTTTCAGGCAATAGAATATATGATGAGTGTATGCAAGGAATTAAATTTGCATGAAGTCACCTCCCTAGGGCATATAGTACCTTCCCCTAGCTTACCCGCCCTTACTCCTCGCTACAACGCAGGGAACTAGACAAAATTTAAATTCAAATTGCATGTTCGATATTCTAAATTTGAAAATATGTGTATGTGTGAAATTGCAGGGTATGGTAATTCCAGTCGCACTCCGTGCATCAACGAGGCGCCTTCCGCGGACAGCAACAACGTGCCGACAACCCCGCCGCCCACCTATGAGTACGTGCTAGAAGAGGTACGAGTTGCATGTTGTCAAAGGTCGAACGCAAGGCGAAAGCTAAAAAGATTTCTCTCTCTCTCTATCGCTTTCGCACAAACAGAATACACGATTCTCGCAGCATCAGAGGCAGCTGTCGGCGGAGAACAGTGCCACGCCCAATCAGAACAGTCGACGCAGCTCGGCGAACAGTTCGCGGCAGAGCGCTGCTCATCTGAGCGCCGCTTTGGAGCAGATGACCCTAAATGACAGGAGGAACAGCAACAGTAACAGTAACAGCGATAGCGACATTGACATCGACATTGATATCGATCTCGATATCGATAGCAACGATATTTGCAACGATCCCGATTGCCAGCAGAATTACAACAACAGCAACTGTGGCAACCAACGACGGCGCAACAACAACAACAGCAGCAGCAACAACAACAACAACAACCAAAATAGCAACAACAACAATCACGACAACAACGAGGACGCGGGCGAGCAAGTGGAGGAGCAAGTGGATCAGGCGCACAGAAGCCATAACATCGACGGCATCCATACTACATCCGAGCTGGAGCCGCACAGCGATAACGAGGAGAGCACGCTGAGCGTCAACGAGTTTCTCCTGGAAACCGAAATGGCCTCCGCCCGCGGCAAGGATTACGCCTCCTGCGGCGATGGCAACGACGCCCCACAGCCGTGCACCGATGATCAGTGCACCCAGTGCAGCGAGCAGGCGGCCAACGGCGGCAACGAGTCCGAGGAGGATGGCGAGGAGCCCTCCACCAGCAATGCGGCACGCCACAATTTCTACGATCCTCTGCTGCATCGATATGGCAATGAATGTAAGTGTATAATACGTGATTCATTTTGAGACCTCTATTTGATTCTATGTCAAAATTATTTTCTGGAAAATTTAATTTTCTTTCAAAACTGACCACTTTTTCCATACCCAATAGAGGTCTGCACGGCTGCATTCAAGCTTGAGCGTCTCTGAGTACTCGTGAGTTTCATTCAGTTCTCTGAGTGCAATAAATTCAATGATCCGGTTCTCATCGTGTTGAATACTCATTTTTGACATTAATTTGAGTACTCATATGAACGGCATCGAGTAAACAAGAAACGAATGAAATGAATGAAGCAAAGATTTTCAGAGTACTCAGAATTTATAATAATAATAATAATAATAAAAATAATTTTTTTTTTAATAATTTATGTGTCACAAAATTGTATATCAGATATGTTGGGGCATAGAAGAGTTTTTGTGACTAGATTTTTACTTTAAGCTTTTAACTTTAACTTTTTTACTTTTTATCCGAACCACTCGTTCTTTTTGGATATTTCGTCATTCAATTCACTCTGCCTTATTTGAATGTGCAATTTTCGGTTGCAATTCATTCATTCAATTCATTGGAAGACGCAGCCAAACTCATTCAATTCAGTTGGGCATGAATGTCTCATTTGACGTTTTGAATGCAGCTATGTAGGTATTACCTACCCCTTGACACTTTTTCAAAAATTTCCAACTCACATAACTTTGTCAAAACTCAACCGATTTCCCTGAGGATTGTCATTCTTTTTTTTACCATTTCTGCCAAGTACTTAGTAACACATTTATTCCTTAGCTGGCTGCTCCAATGGCTCAGGAACAGACTGCAATGAGGCTTGTTGTGCATCGGGTTCGTTATCTGGTTCGGTTGCCTCACGATCCCGTCGGGGTCGTCGACAACAGTTGCAGCAACAGCAACAACAGCAGCAGCAGCAGGAGCAGAACTGCCTTTTGACGCCCGAGATGATGAGCAACAAGACATCCAAGGAGATCTACAAGGATCTGGCCAAACAATGGGGCATCACATGCAAAATGTCTGAAAGCTGCCGCTGCATGGACTGTCAGAGTCACTATTTCCACTGTGACTACGATGATGTAAGTTCCAAAGGTCCAAAATCCTACTGAATTCTAAAAACTTTTCATATATATATCTTGCAGAACGAGCATCAGAAAACGGATGGCGGATTAGGCGCTGGCACGCCCATGTTCATCAGCGAGGTAATGCATGGATCTGGCTGTCAGATATTGTAATGGAAATTGCAACTGTTGTTGACTTCTATTTTTTTGTCTTGGAGTATAAAATGATTGCTGAACAATTGTTATATGTAAATGCAAATGTTTTCTAGAAAAGCCAAATGAAATGCTAATTAGGAATAAGTGAATCCAAATGATTGGCATTCGATTAACATAGTCGTAATTCGACGTTATTTGCACAAATTGTTTGCACTAAAAAACGAAGTAGAGATAATGTTTGCACTGCGTATTATAAGTCGGAATATTTGATGACACTGTGGAAGATTTTCAAGCGAATTAAATTAATAACAAATTGCATTAAATAGCCGCTGGGCCTTAAAAACGGCAAGAAACGAATGGAATGAAACGAAAAATTGCAACGCTAACTAGAAATCACGCTATCGTGTATCGTAAAAACGTATGAGGAACATTTTTAAGCATTTTTGCATCGGATCCCGAACCAATTGCATTTTTCAAGAACATTTTTGCGAAATTCATTAAGAAAAAACAGACAAAAGATTGAGACTTTATAAAAAAAAACCCACCTTGCAGATGAAAGTTTTGAATATCCTTAAATGTGTTCCATTTTTAGGGCGGAAACTCATACAAAACTCTAATTGATTTGATTTCTAACTAGTTGATCCTAAGAAGCTATCATCAATTTCCCCTAACTCTAACTAGTTGTAAGCCCCATTGGACATGTGAGCTTGTCATGAAAAACTTGCATAAAATTGTCAAATTAATATGAAATATTGAAATATCGAATATGAAATTTGTATGTATTTTTCTATAAGAAGAAGAAAAGAAAGAATTATAAGTATAGATCTGGCAAGAGAAATGAAGTAAATGAAAAAGGAACACGTACTATCTAGAGAACTTTAACCGTAGATTAAGCAATTTGACAATGAGGACAGTGAGCACTTTTGTGCTGGAACAAAATGGAAATGGAACAAAATATTAGAATGTTAAAGAAAAGTCTTGGCCCCCAAATTATGGCGACACAAAGTTAACTTTTATTATGAATATTGCTGATATTTTTAGGAAATAAACGAAACTGAAGCGAAAGTACTCGTATTTAGTCTGATTTTCGATCTTTTGTTGTTAAGAAATGATAAATGATATTACAGATATTTCGCATTTCGACTATGATTTGAATATTTTAGAACCTAATCCTAAGCACGACCTTAATTAACTATATAGTATATGTATGAATGTTCCATACTGTCTAAGAAAGCGGGTTTCATTCGCATCTCAGAACTAGAACTAGAACTGGACTAGTACTCGCGCAGTTATCGAATATATCGAATATGTATTTGTTTATATAGTAATCGTAAATCGTAAATGTAAAATTAAAACCGACTAAGTCTGTTAGCCGTTAGTTGATATTGATATTGATTAGTAAATATTTTGCTTATGTATCAATCGAACTAGACGAAATTATAAATTCAAACATTATACATACATACAAACATTATAATAAAAGATATATGCATCAAAGATAAACGATTATGGACATGGATTTTTATTAGTTTTGTGCAAGGAAATGAAACTAAATAAGTGTAACATACAAATATTAAATGTACAATACATATAAATATTAAAACTTTAAAATGCGACCTTGATGTTTGCTCTCGGTATCGCCATGATTCTGAAAGAAATCCAGAAATTACATATATTCATAAATGTCTGCATTCATTTGATTGCTGTTTACCTCAGGAAATATTTCTCCAGAATTTTGGCAAAGATTCGTGTATTTGCTGCTGGGGGAAGTCTTCCAAGTGTTACACTTGCTGGCCGATTCACCCGTTCGGTAGACATACGAATTGGCCATGTTGGTAAAATCATAATGGCAGGTCAGAAAATGGCAGTAACTACATATCCAAAGAATGAATGTGAATCTGGGCTTGGAATATATATTATTTGTATTTTTATACCCGTTACTTAGAAAATAAGTATATCAAATTAAACGGCGAAAATCCAACACACGAATAGTTTTCAAGATTTTAGGATTTTTTTACTAATTAACGTTAACAATTACAATTACCTATCATACTACTAAATCGTAACAGGATCTGACAAATAGAAAGGTGATAATGGCTGTTTTAAGTTTTTAAGCATTGTATGTGCCCAAAAGCATGCAATAAAAAATATTTTAAATTTATTTAATTAAGTAACGGGTAACCGATAGTCGGGAGCTCGACTATAGCCTTTCCCACTTGTTATAACTCACCCCTCTGTGCTGTCCTCTTCGCAATCAGTGGCTGCAACCAGAGCGCAACCCACGCGAGAGACACGATCACTAACAATGACCGTAAAGTGACCCAAATCAGTGTGCCTGTGAAAAGCAGATCCTATACAAAATCATGGCCTACAAATTCATACTCTTACTTGGTGGCATCAAAGCCGTTGATGAGCTCATCGGGATCTTCAGCGTCCAGGTATTCATCAAACATGGTCTGCAGCGTGAGGTCCAGTAAATCGGAGATGCGACGACGTACTTTGCTGGCAAATACCAAGCCCAAGCATTCCCCAGCAAAGGGAAATCGTAGGACGGATCGGCATACCGAATGCTTGAACGAGACAGTTGCAGCGTGTAAACGGGCCGTGTACGCGAGTTCCTCATCCCAGACAAGTTCGCGCATGCGAGAGGCCGACTTGAAGGTCTTATTGTTATTCGTGATCAACGATCCGCCCGCCAATTTATTTCGATATAAATTGTGATAGTCTAAGAAGATGTTTCGCAATTTTATGGTATCTGGCACATGACCCACAAACTTGGCCTTGTTATACAACGGATGCTGCAGTGAGAAGGGTCAAAAATAGTCTATCAATGCTGTAAGTCTTTGACTCACCAGCTCTTCCTCCAGTTGGCACACGAAATGCTTGAATCCATTCGCATTGCAATAATGTGTGTCATTATTGCAATAATTGTAGGCGTTGTTCAGCTGCAACTGAGAAAGCAGCAGCAGCAGCAGCAGAGGAAGCGAACGCAGCAACCTCATTACACTTTTTACAGAGGATTTTGAAAGATAAAAAAATATAAAAAAAAAAGACAGATTAAAAACCAATTCAAATAAAAATTAACTCAAATTTGTAGTTGTTGTCAAATCCAAAATAAAAGCCTTTTTTATTTAAATATTAGAAACGATTTTCAAACGGATTGACATTTTAATCATGGTTCAAGAATTAAAACCGATACGGTTATGTTCGCATTTAGGTTTTCGGTTACGCAAAATCTTTGAATAAAAGTTTCGTAACGGTCAAGCGGTTTTTGTATGTTTCGGTTTTGAAATACAGGCATGGTTTCGGTTCACAAAACAAATTTTTTTTGCAAAGATATATAATTATATTAATAATATAATAATAATAATAAATAGGCATTACTTTCTTAACACACATTTTAAGAATTTTGATATTTAATTTAACAAATTTATATTATTTGTGCTTATTCAGTGCTATGAAAATTCAAACATGAATATCATAAAGAAAAATTCGAAATTAAACATAAGAAAATGAAAGTAAAAAATCAAAATTAAAAATGAAAAATTATTTAATTTTTGGATGAATGAAAATCCGAAATTAACCCTTATGAAACGGTTACTAAACGGTTATTTCGGCTTACAGAGTTTCGGTTTTAAGGTTTCGGTCAAATGAAATTTTTTTTTTTCGGTTACAGTTTCAGATACGGTTTTAAATTTACCATTTTTACCCGTTAAAGGTTACGGTTTCGGTTACGGTTTTAGTTCCTGTCACTAACATATTTACTAACTTTGTAAAAAAAAGTTTTTTCTATAAAATCGATTGCCCAATTTCAATTTTATTAGCTTTGTAGTTAGTCATTCAAACAGTTTTAGCATTTACAAAATTAAGCGAAAAAATTCATTAAAATCAGACGTCATAAATTTCACTTTCGTATTTCAACTTGGATCCTAAAAAAGAAAAGGATTGTTAGTAATATTTAAATCTGATTATAATATGATCTGCAAAGGCATAACAATAAAATCATAGGACATACAAGGAACGGGAAATATTTCGCCGGTGTTGTGGCACAGGTTCGTGTAGGATCTGCTGGGAAAGGTGTTAAAGTCAGAGCAGTTGCTGGCCGGTTCTCCCGTTAAATATGTATACGAATTGCCCAGATTGATAAAATCGTAATGGCAGGTCATCATATAGCAAAAACTATTCAAGAAGAGATCACAAGTTTAGGAAAAATGGAAACGCGATTAAGGATAAAGAATACCCCATGTCATCCTTGGAACTACAATCCGTTGCTACAACAAAGCCACAGCCCACGCGGGAGATTCGATCGCTCACAATCATTGTGAATTGGCCCATATGCATGTCACTAAATTAGATCATGAACTTCACGGCATAAACGATAATCAGCAGATAACTTACTCGGGTATACGAAAATTGGAAATCAGCGCATCGGGATCGTCAACCTCCATATATCTGTCGAACATAAGCCCAATCGTATTGTCCAATATATCGGAAAGGGTACGACGACGCCTATTGTAGAATTTCACAATGCCGATGCATTCGCCAGCATAGGGAAACCGGGCGACGGATCGGCATGCCGAATGCTTGAACGAGACAGTGGCAGCGTGTAAACGGGCCGTGTACGCGAGTTCCTCATCCCAGACAAGTTCGCGCATGCGACAGGCCGGCGGGAATGTCGTGTTGAGCAGTGTAGTCAAGGATCCGCTGGCGACGGCATTGCGATGCTTATTGAAATAGGAGAGTACAGCTTCACGCAATTTCAGAGTATCCGGTATAGTGCTCAAGTACTTGGACTTGTTCAGATATGGTTCCTATGGGAATTCACTAAGCATTCTCCTTAATCAACCCATTAGAAAACTTACGTGATCCTCGCATATAAAGTGCTTCAGACCCTTCAAATTGCAGGCGTGCGTCGAGTCGTAGCAATAGTTGTAGGCGGCGCCCAGTTTCTTGCCCAGCTGCAACAGCAGCAGGAGCAGTATTAACAACAGCAGCAATCCCAACTGCCTCATTAATAAATCGTTTACTTAAAATTTATTAAAACAAAATACTAAAATAGAAAGTTCTGTTCATATTTTGAAACCGAATTCAAAGACATTTGTTTTATTTGTTTTTTTTAATTTGTATATGTATTACTTTTCAGTTTTATTTTATGAAAATTCAAAGTTCTTTTATTATTATATATTATTTATTGCTGGGATTTGTAGGAAGAGTTTTTGCCTATAAATTCATTAAGTTATGCTTTGTCGTTTTTTTTATTATTATTATTATAGTATGCAATATATAATTTGTATGCAAATTGCTTTAAACTTTTGTTTATTAGTTAGTATTAGTATTAGTATATTAGCAAAGTTGAAAATCGAATTTTTAACTGTTGATTGTTTTGTTTTCCGTTTTCTGTTTCAACTGATACAATTTGAACTACACATCGTATTGTTTATGCAATAGGATCAATAAATTAACAACAAATTAAGCAACGTTTAAATCAAAGGTACATTCATTTCTCAATCTTCATTTCATCTTGATTAAGTTTCATATATAAAAAAATATTCTGCTTCTGCATTTTATTCAGGGTTTTATTTAACATTTCATTATTCACGTTGCAACAACAATAACAAACAAATTAAGGTTTTTATTCTCAGCTTTCTTAGCGTTGGGCGTTGGGTGTGTATGTGTGTGTGGCTTGGTGGGCGGGGCAAAAATGAAAAAAATAATAATAATAATAAAAGAATTGCTGTGGCATTACAAGTACTTATATACATACATTACAGAAAGTGTGTGCATCTACATTGACTGCATTTAGTTAGTAGCTGTCTCTCACTCTTATTGCATAATAAATATGTATATGTTTTAAGGAGCTGCTAATAAAATATAAGTTTAAAAAGTTTGTCAGTACTACTTTTAATTTGTTTTATGTTTAGTTTATACGCTTTGTGTTTTTCCCATTGGTTTAGCTCGATCTTTGCGTTCAAGATGAATTGAATAGTTAAGGTGTTTATGAAAAGTTATTAACTATTTATGTATGTATATATGCGTAATAAATATATACTTCTGCCTTTCCATTATATGTATATATAATGTATATATTTATGTATATATATTCATGTATATAAGTATTATAAATTTAACCACAAAATTTACAAACGGTTTTCATGCATTCCCTCACACAAATATACATACATGTATATGTATCAGAATTATGACTATTATTAAATTTGTCATTTATTAACTAATTAGTAACACATACATACATACGTCTTATACCAGATACCAGGTGTAGGCACATCATTTGCAACAAAAGCGACGCCCACAACAAATGGAAACAAGTCTACAATCTAATTAAAGCATTTTGTGTACACGAGTCTAACTGAAACTTTGGACTTAAACTAAACTCTTAATACTATTACTAACATATATAACTATAGTATATCAATTTAGGTAGTATGTATGTATGTATGTATGTACAAATGCAGGTCTTAGAAAGGGGGGCGGGGGTACTCGAAATCGTAGAGACTATAAGACTAGAGAATCTTCTATATAAACATGCGCACAGTTTTTAATGACAATTTCGTATAAAAAATAGATATCTATATACATATAATAGGTATATGCTAGAAATATATATATGTATATATAGATGTACAGGTATATCCAACTCTATACTGTGTCCATATCACGTAGAGCACAGTTTTATCAATTAATACAAGACAATTTTGAGTTCTAGACGCAGGTGGATGAGGCATGTTGCGATACATTCGCCGCTGCCTCCAGATTGAAATCCTTGCTGCGGCAGCACATCTCGCAGATGCGTTTTGTGTCCGGATTGAGAAACGTGCAGAAGCGACAACTCCATTCGTTTGGACTCGTTACAATCAGTTGCGTGGACACGGGCGGCGGTTGTTTGGCCACAGCGCCAGTTCCCGTTCCACTGCTCCGAGCGCGTGTTCCAGTTCCCGTTCTGGCATTGGAGCCACTTGCTCGATTATCAATTGTGGCTGTCTTCAATGCGGACTTCACTTTCTTGACACCAGCATGACTGCTGTTTGGTGCCGACGTCGGTGGCGGCGCTTGCACCACACGCGCCTCCCGTTTCTTCTCCAGCGTCCGTGACTTTTCCACATTCGCCTGCGGTTGACTGTGCGTCTCGGGACGTCGCTTGTCGGCGACGGCTGCAGCGCCGCCATTGGCCAATGTCAATGAGTCCAGATCCAAGCTCTGCACGAGCAAATCCTCACGATCGCCCAGATCCTTTGAGTAGCCGGAACGTTCGAGATTCTTAAACACATAGTTCCAGGACTCGAAACTGCCAACGCCCTCCTGCACTTTGGGTATAAGCGGCGGCGATGCGCTGTTCAGCATTGCAAATTCATCCAGACTGGGTGATTCATAGCTCGTCGTGTCGGAGATGTTCATATCACGCTCCCGCCCATGATGACGTCCATCTGCCGGGCCAGCTGTCAGACTAATACGCTCCCTCAATTCCTTGTGCGTCGCTTTGCGATTATTGTCCTTGGGATCCTAAAGAAAAACAAAGGTATGAAAATGGAGCTGCTGGGAAAAAAAATTATAAACAAAATAAATACCATCAATTGGTTACGATGACGCGTTGGAATCTCTCCCGTTTCCAGCTGCGGGCGAATGCGGCTGCTCTTGGGCACGGGTCGAGCATAGACGTACATATCCTGCGGATTAGGTTGCGGCAGAGTTGTGGGCAAATCGTAGCCGGCATAAGTCAACGGAACTGCATCCCGTGGCGGAGCATAGATGTTGCCGCTGTTCAAGCTGTGCTTTGCTGCGCTTCCCTGGCTGCGTGACATGTTGGACTGACCACGCCGCGGCTCGTAGTGACGCGGATCGTTGAAGTCGTGCTGCATCAGCTGCGCCCGCTCATCAAAGTCAATCAGATGATGATCCGGCGGATAGGTGCTCTGTCGGTGCTGCATGGCGGCGATGGCTTCCACATTGGATGCCTGTCGGGAGGGAGGAGCTGCCACCTGGTTGCCACCACCATGGTAGCCACAACTATGCGGCACCGTTGCCGCTGTCGGTTTGCCAATACTGGCATACATATTGGCACTATTGTGCTCGGCATTGGCATAGCCATCGAGGGGCGTGGCATATTGTGCGTTCAGTTGACTGGAGATATTATAGGGCAGAGGATAACGATTGCCAGGAGCATTGTAGGCACCGGCAACGGCTGCATACGAGGCGGAGCTGCCCATGCTGAGGCCGTCGAGGCAATCGTAGGGTGCTTCATACACATGGCCATGTGGTGGATGCAGTGCAGCATAGTCCTTGGGATGCTGATCAAACGAATGACGATGCGGCAGCGACACATGCGGCTCCTGATAATGCTCCAGGCTGCGTGAATGCGTCATCAAAGCTGCCGTCGACTGCGGATGCGGATGTGGTGGATGTGCTTGATGCGGATGCGGATACATGCAATTGAGATTCGTGGGCGGGGCGGGCGGTTGATTGGCAGAGTGATGCAATGCACAGCTATTGGGATTGTTATTACTATGTCCATGCAGTGCACAGCCCGAAGACATGGCAGACTTTTCCGTCACGCAATTGTCACAGCGATTGGGCGTCAGATTGCTATACGTGTTCTCGGGCGTGTGGAGCAGCTGCTGTTGCTGTTGATGTTGCTGTTCCTGTAGCTGCTCCTTGCGCAATCGCTTCTCGTGCAGTCTATAGGCCATGTCCTTGATGGCCTGCGTTACGCCGCCCACGTGTCGCTCCCGATAGTGGAAAATGTCCTGCCAACTGCAGCTAAAGCCCTCGGCACTCAGTCCCGCATAAATGTACTTCATTATCTGGCACTCCACGTAGGCGGTCATGGCATCTCGCGAGACATTCGTCACCTGATCCGGACAAATGGGTCCCTCCAAGACAAACGTGTCCTCGGCAATGCGCTGATAGCCCATGGCCAGGAACAGTCTATCGGCATCTATTAAATTTGATTCAACTTCATGCTGATATGACCCAGAATATGTCTACATATAAAAAATGATAAGGATTATCATTACAATCTGTGGTATATGTTTCATTTGTGACTATTGCTCACTTTTAGTACGCGAAATTCCTTGCGCCAGGGCTTAGTGAACAGATTGTTGGCATACTGACTGATGGCCTCGAAGCCAACGATTGCATTCTGTGCCGTAAACCCATCCAACTCGCAGACGGTATTCCGGAGCACTTGCCCCGTTTCCGGCAAAAAGAATTTGCGATCGTGCGACACCATGCAAAGGAACTTCTTCAGACAGCCTGGAAAGCAGTTAAAATTGTAATTACTTTTGATTTGTTTTGCGTTGTTTCGTTACCTTCCAGCTTCTTCCGTTCCTCCAGCTTCTGGATGCTCTCCTCCGTCTCGAGGAATGTCCAGTGGCGCTGGAGTATCTCCTCAAAGAGATCTTGCTGTCTGTCGCAGGGCACAAAGTCCGACATTTTGGCGTGGCGTGACATGCAGCAACGCCAAGGACTCTCATTCAATGTAACTGCGGCTCCTGTGAGATGCATGCAACGAAAGAAAGAAAGAAAGAGAGAGGCAATAAATGTAGTATTCAAGGCTGCATCTTTGAATCATACTATCGATTTTTGAAAACAATGTTCCAAATAGATGACAATTACGAGTATACGAGTGCATTTTGCTGAGCAAGAGAAAGGCGGGAAGTAGAAAGAGAGGGGCTCAAGCAATTTGCTTGTTCAAGAGCATTCCAAGTGCACAGAGAGAAAGAGAGCGAGCGAGAGAGAGAGGGAAAGGGAGATAAAGAATCTGCCGAAATAGCAAGCGGCTTGGCATATGAATCAGCTTTGGAGAGCAGCGGCATGACGCACATTTAGCTATCAGGCCCCACTATACAAACACACACACATATGTATGTATGCCCAAGTGGTATGTACATACATACACATACAAATGTACTTGTATATTCAACAACAACAACAACGACAATGTCCACGAACTGATAGAGTAAACAAAGGCAACATGTTTGCTAGTTGTTGCTGCCTTCAGCCATCGACAGTCGCATCGATGATAATGATTGTTAGTTAATACTTATCAGAGCCATTGCTTCCACCACACACCACACCACACTAAACCACACCATGCCCTGAGTGTATCAGCTGAGGACCGGCAATCTCTGATTATAGCCGGGTAAATCAATAAACAATATGTACGCTTAATTGTTAATATGAATCACAATTTGTGCATAAAGAAAACATTGACAAGTTTAACGGCTTAGCTAAAGTATTCATTATTATTATTAATATTTGAGTTGCCAACAAGCTGATTCATTCACATGTTTTCTTTCGATTTTTGTACTTATGTTGCCTGAAATACTCTACAATTTCTGTAATGCATTGACTTTGTATTTATCTCTTACATTTTATTTATTTTTTTAACAATCTTGTACTTCCCCTAATAAGTTTCTAGCAGAGCAAAATAGACTCGTTTCTTAAATACTTTTGTACTTCCCCCAGAATACCCTATACTTTTCTTATGAGAAGTAGGTAGGCTTGAGTTATTGTCAGTTTAATGTGTAGAACTTTTATTTATTTTTGGTTTTATTTAATATTTTGTAATTATTTTTTAATTTTGTACTTGAATTAAATAATTTATTTTCTTGAATAACTCAACTTATTTCCAGTTTACTATATGCATGTTTTATTATATACCCACTTCATTATTAATTTTATATTTTTACAGGGTACTTGCAAGTGATGTAATTTATAAAAGCTGCTAACTGTTTTTAAAGTTTATTAGTCACTCGCTGACTGCACAGAACGATCTGCATATACATACATACAATCATTTTATACTCGCATATCAGCCAACTGGCGTCTTGGCCATTTTGCCATTTGGTTAGCTCGTAAAACTGGCGCTGCACTTTGTCGTTGTGACAAATTCAATTTAAAGACTCTGCTTTGCTCAGTGGTAAGGGAAGGGGCGGGGGAAGGTGGGCTTTTGGCGCCCGAATACTATGGGATTATGAACCTTGGTGGAAATCTTATTAGCCTTGGCAGCTGTCCTGCTGCAAGGGATTTTCATGATAAAAGCGTAAAAAAAACCAAGCTGATTTTTAAAGGTAATGAGAGCGAAAAAAATACGAGGGACGGGGGAAGTAAGGGGACAGGACGAAGCTTCTGTTCTTTATGTACAGTGAAATTTTTAATTAAATGAAGCCATAAAGTTGAAAAAGCATTGTCAGTGCATCTGAAAGTTGACTGTACATTTAATAAGCTGCAGACGAGAAAAACAATTGAAACTTTTAATTTACATATTTTATGAGGCCAAAGCAAAGTGCATGGGAAACGTGAGATGGATAAAAAGTAAACAACAAACTGAAAGCTATAGAAAGTGACCGGTTTAACACGGTGATAGTGAGCCACCAAGAGCTGTGAGAGGAAGCGAGACGGAAAGGGGAGCCAGTGGAAAAGGTGTAAAAGCAACACAACGACAACAAAAACAACAGCAAAATGCAGAGCAAACAGAGTAAAATGCATAAGTTGAAAACAAAAGCCTTTGAAGTTTACACCGTAAGCACAGTGAAGCCTCTGCTAAACAACAATAACAAAGAGAAAACAAAAAGAACAAAAACAGAAACAACGACAGCAGCAGCAGTTGAAAAAAAATCAATAATAACTAAATGAAGTGCAAAACGAGCACAAAACAACAAAACACAGAAAACAGCTTGATCGGTGAGAGAGCTTGTAAGTCACGTACTTTGACTCGCTTACTCTCTATCTCTCTCTCACGGTTCCTCTCTCAGAGAGTCTTGGCTTAAGCTTTTTATAAATGTAGAATATCAAAGTTATGCAGTTATTTAGTTGCGTAAACAACAACAAAAACAACGCGTCGTATACTTATTGTGGGCGGAGGGGAAACAAAAACAACGCAACGCAAGCTTTAACTGCGCCGTTAACCGTAGGCTACGTTGTTGTTGTTTTTTCCACATGCTAGCGTAAATTAATGTTAATTAAAGCGCTTTCATTGACATTGACGTCGCTTACATATTAAAAAAAAGTTGCCTATTAGTTACATTTTACAGAGATCACATTAAAAACCAATTGCACTTGCCAACGTTCAGAATATTGGTCATTTATTGATTTTGGCAATATGAGTGGCCTTAACTTGTTTCTAAAGTGCTTTATGTTTCAATCTAGTTGAGAGGCAATTGGCGCAACAGTTTAAAGCACTTTTCTTGGCAAGGTGACAAAAATGGTGTCTCCCTGCTCGCATACATGTGTATGCGTGTTTGTGTGCGTGTGTACCGTTAGTTCACTGCCGGCAAAGTGTACGGCAGGGTGTTCTAATTCTTATTTTCAGCCTATCGCTTGCATTACTAAATTTAGCAAGACTCACACACACACACACACATACACAGACAGTAGGCCAAAAGCATCACAAAAAAGAGCTTATCGACAAACACAATTAACCGGAAATAAACTTACAGAAATTCCTCATCATCGTTGCTGCTGTTTTTGTTGTTGTTGCTGATGTTATTATTGTTGTTGCTGGTGCAGAGTTTGTTAATTCTCTGCATCGCTGTTTAAAGTCAACACGCTGTCAAGTAAAGTTGCCGAATTTAATGCGTTTTTGGCGTGGGTGGTTAAACGACTATTTTTAGCACAGTTGCCGACCTTTTTGGTCGTTTTCGACGTACGTACGAACGAGCTGAAAACAGCGAACGGAATGCTTCCGCTTGTTGTTATTGTTTTAATAATAGCAGCTGCAGATTTATCGATAGCGATAGCCTGCCCACGTCCACAGGCAGCAGCATAGGTTTCGTTTGTATTAATAACAATTACAAAAAGCCTTAAAACACTTATTTAATATTTGTTTGCATTCGTAGTTACACACACCTTTATTATTATTTATTATGCGCTGCTTTGTAAATGTAGCTAAACTCTTCACTTCACTTCTCGCTCGCTCGCTTTGCTTTTGCCCAAGAAAGTTGCCTGACGGTAAACAAAAAATCATGTGGCAGCTTGGCAAAAAAAAAAAGGTGGCAGCCATCAGGTTCCACGGATAGCTCAATTCCTAATTTAACTTAATTTTAATAATCAAGCAATATAAAAACTTGAGTTAAATTTCCTTAATTTTGAAGCTAGAATTTTGAAAATTGCACTCGAATTTTTAAGATTCTTATTAGAAGTTGCAAAGTTTAACAGCACTGACTTCAGAATTATCGATTGCTTATCGATTATTAACAACGAGGGCTACATGCTTGGAGCTAAATTTGTTTGGCGCGCTACTTAAATTAAAAAACTTAAAATTGAAACAATCGTAAAATAATAAAATCTAAATTAGGTAAAATGAAGGTGTTCATTTCATAGAAAGCTGCGTTTGTCAGTTCTCAGGGGTTGAGTTTGTATTATTAATTCTAATGAAAATGAGAACCAAGGCTGCAACTCGTTTCAGCTGTGGCGCCACCTTTTATCTGTTTTACGAAACAAAAATACGCTACCTAAAATACCTAATACGGCAACACTGGTCAGCACATGCACTAAATTGTTAGAACTCTAAAATGGATGTTGTTGATCTGGGATTTGCTGAAGAGTCTACCAATGCTGCATGGCTCAGCAACCGCTATTTCCCTAGCAAATTGGGAGGCCGACCCGCCTGGCTGGAGCTGGAAGCACTGCCGACCCCAGCTCAGTTGCAGTGTAAGAAGTGTCAAGCACAAAAGGCGTTCCTCTGTCAATTGTATGCAGCCTACGAGGATGAGTTCAATTTCCATCGCAGCATTTACGTGTTTGTGTGTCGCAATGCCGACTGCCAGCAGGCCAACAATGCAGAGTATGTGGTTAATAGTTAATATGGAGTATATGCTTACAGTTTCTTATTATTACACAGGAACTTTACAGTGTTGCGCTCGCAGCTGACGTTGAAAAACAAATTCTACTCGGAGCAGGAGCCTGCGGAGGACGGTGATCCCTTGGTATGTACAGAATTAAATTTATTATTTACATGGAAGTATTTACTTAAACTTGTCATTATACACGTAGCCAGCTATACCGAGTCTCAGGAAACTGTGCGCCGCTTGTGGCTGTCTTGCTCCGCACACCTGCAGCCGCTGCAAAGAGATCAACTACTGCTCCGCAGCTCACCAGCGTGGACACTGGAAGCAGCACAAGCCCAACTGTGGAGTCTCAAAGGCATCTCTCATATCCGACTCGCTGCCAGAAGTTGTATTTCCTGAATATGAAATAGTTATGGAGCGGGATTCAACAACTGAAGCGGCTGACAAGGCTGAGAAGGATGAAGCGACGTGTCTGGCCGAGTATGAGGAGCTCTCAGCCAGCGGCAAGACGGGCGAGCTCAGCAATGTCTCCGAAAACGAACTGGACAAGTACTTTGGCAATGCGGAAGAGAAAGAAGACAAAGCCTTCAAGCAGTTCAAGAAGCAAACGGCAGCTGAACCCGAGCAGATTGTGCGCTACAAGCGTGGAGGCGAACCCTTGTGGATAGCCAACACCGCGGATACCATTGAGAGCCAGTTACAGACGCTGCCAAGCTGCAGTCATTGTCAGGGTCCACTTCAGTTTGAGTTCCAAATAATGCCACAAATGCTGGTGCTGCTCAAGGACGACAGCTTGGATTGGGGCGTCGTGGCCGTGTACACCTGTGTGCGCAGTTGCCAAATCAGTGGCTATGTGGAGGAGCATTTAATCAAACAGGACATTATTACAGCAGCAGCAGAAGAACAGAGCTGATGTGTATACAAATCAATTTTATTTGTAAATGACGAAACAAATTAAAGAAAACACTAAGACAGTTGATGATTAGGACACGGATTAGGAGCGACATGATTTCAAAATGTGCATTAATGCTATTTCAGTTTCATAATTGGAAAATAACTATGCTTGGAGAAATCAAATTCCGGCTGGCGTTTCACTTCCTTTTGATGTCCACGAGCGAGCACATTCATCACCACAAAATTGGTGCGCGCTATTTGCAGCAGATCCAAAATCTGGAAGGGAAGTTCGTTGTATAGTAATGCAGTGAATATATGGATTATTCGAATACTCACCTCCTGATCTGGATTCTGTATGCTCTCGAGAACATTGCGCGCCTGGTCGAAATGCTTGGCCGCCACGCTATACAACTCCTCGACGCTGTTGAGCATCATGTGATCGCGTATGTTCTTGAACTCGGCGTAGGAAACGGGCGGTGGACTAGTCAGTGGCACAAATGGGGCAAAGCGTCGATTGTAGCGAATCTCCTCGTTGTCAAACTTGGACATGGGCAGACGCACGCGTCCGTCTTTGGTTAATGCGCCCATGGCCTTGTACATGCCGCCACAGAGACTCAACAGGGCGTGATAATAAATAATCTCCTGCCGATAGGGACGTTGTTGTTTCTTGTTCTTTTTGGGCTTGGCAGCCTTGCGATTCTTGCCACCGGCTCCACCTCCACTGCCATTAGCCTGAATCTTGCTCTGGTGCTCTGCGTATTCCTCCTGGGCCAACAAAATGTTTTCAGTACGTGTAAGAGCCGACACCAGAAATCCCACTAGAAACTCATAGGGATACCAGTAGATGTAGAGAAACTCGTGGACAGCATACAGCTCCAGCTCGAAGCCGGACATTAGGTAGATGAGCATGGCACGGAAGCAATTGTACAGCACCCAGGTGGAGAAGTGTGTGCTGTGCTTCAGCGCCGTTGCGTGCAGCTCGTTGCCCTCCATGGCACGCTCATTGGCCAGCTGATTCATCAGCGAGTCCAGACGCACTGCATCCACCTGCAGCGGATCAAAGTTCTCAATCAGATGCGCCAGCTTATCACGTTGCCGCGCCCGATTAAAGCCGCACAAGCGTATAAACTGATTAAAGGTATTCATGTTGATGCAATAGCGAAAGAATGTCTCCAGATGCTGCTGCACCTTGGGATCACTGGCCACCGGATGCTTCAAGTTCAGCACTGGCGGCGAATTGAAAGCCTGCACCGAATGCCGCAAAAACTGTTTCATCGACTGTTTGCCATGTGCCAGTCGAATGCTGGCGCTGAACAGGTTTTGGAGTACGCTGCGCGAGAGTATACAATGTCCAGACTTGCGACTATACTCGATGAAGAAGTTCTGCAAAGGGGGAATCGATTATAAAACAGGCAGGAAAGAGAAGGCTAAGAAGACTGTTTACCAGTGCAGAGTAGTAATCCTTGTATCGTATCACTTTACAGGCGTACTTGAAACGTGCCACCATCTCCTCCAGAAATTGAT
Source organism: Drosophila suboccidentalis (assembly GCA_037043435.1). Lineage (NCBI taxonomy): Eukaryota > Metazoa > Arthropoda > Insecta > Diptera > Drosophilidae > Drosophila > Drosophila suboccidentalis. The sequence goes on along the minus strand of JBAMBK010000572.1, from coordinate 856,223 downwards.
AGCTGGCGGGTCGCTCGCGTATCTTAATGCTGCGCGGAAATGTCGGTGGTTGACTGCGATCGTGTATGCGCGGTGAGAAGCCCATGGGATTAGGTGCCTCTGCTGCAATAAAATAGCAAGATTCAATATCCTAATGTCCATATATATGATTAGCATACTTACAGCCCTCAACGGGCTGTGTGCCACGCTCGATGGTGCGCTTGATCAGGGGCAACAGCTCGGAGGCCACATTGAGATTCTTGTAGATCTCATTAACAGCCTCCTCGGCGTTCTCGGCACTCGCCATGAGCTCCACCTGATAAATGGCCTGGAATAGATGTCGCATAAAGCGTAATCTATGCACCACAGCCATCAGATTTGGTTCCTCGTTTTGTGGCAACTGTTTGCACTTGCGCACCAGCACATCCTCCACATCCTTCAATAGCCCAGCAATGGTTGAGGGCTGTGCCTTCTCCGCTGCCAGCAGCGCTGAATTGCCGTATAGTTGAAAGTCCTCCTCCTCGTTAACAGCCGCTAGGATAATGATATTCTTGATAACCACTATGAGATTTCGCACAGCGATGCAAAAGACGCGCAGCGCCTTGTCCTGAATCTGCGACGGCGCATGCAGATAGAGGCAGGTGAATAGCACTTGATCCATGGAATTACCCTCCAGCCAGGAAACCAAGCAGGCAAAAAGAGCATCAAAGACGCCAATCAATTCCGCCGGCTCCAGGCCATCCAGCTTAATGGCGCCCATCTAAGAGCAGACATAGAAATTAGCAAATCGTAGCCATGGGAACAGCAACAACAACTTACGGCAACAGCTGCCTCAAACGAGGGTGGTGGCAAATCGAACTTATCGAAGCCCATGCCCACATCCATTTTGGGATCCATTATCTCAATGGCAGACATAGCCTCGAACAGGCCAAAGAGCACATCCTGCGCCAGCTCACCCGGCTGCAGTTCCTCGCACGCCGCGTGGAACTCCGTGGTCACATCCACCCAACCGTGTATTGGGTATTGTGTAATGTCTTCGGCGGCACTGCCGCCTCGTATTGCACGCTGCACATCGTTGTCAGCAAATCCACATTCACTCATGCTCCACTCGTCCTGTTCATTGCTAGTGCTCTCTCTCTCCCTCTCCCGTTCTCGTTCGAAATCCCTCTGCTCAGCTGTCGTTCTCATTGCAACAACAGAAGCTGTGGCAGCAGCAGCGGCTGCTGCGGCGGCGGCGGCTGCTGCTGCGGCGGTTGCTGCCTGAAAATCCGTTGGCTGCTCGCTTGTGTACGTTCCTTGCATTATCCCGTATCGACAAGCTACGTGATAAATAGTTGCTTTTGTCAATTACTATATTTTAAGCAATTTTTTGTACGATTTTGACGTGCATCTAAGATTTTTAGCAGTGTTGAACAATACTTTGAAAATTGCAAGCACTTTAATGGCTTAGTAGGACAACACTGCGCGAGTTTGGCGCCAAAACGTAACAATATTCAATTGACCGGCAAATCAAAAAAAAAATACATATATAAAAAGCAATCTAGTTAAATAAAGAAAATATTCAAATTGTTGTAATATCTTGCTTTGTTTTGCTCTAAGTCCGTTTATCTTATATGCTTGACGTGTATTTAAGTAAATATTTGTACGATTGCGATATGAATTTCATTTTTACTAGTGCTGAACATCGAAAACAGCAAAACACAAATGCAGCTCAATAGGGCAACACTGCGTGAGCTTGGCGCCACAACGTAAGAAATTGAAATATGCAAATGAAAGACTGGCTTAAATTGTTACGATTTCTTGTGAATTGGATTTTGTTTTTATAAAATAATTTCAGAATATCTGAAAATATGACACCTACTATTAAATAACTGCAGTTCATTGTACTTTGCGGCGTTTTCATTAAGTAAAGTAATTGTTTTTCTTTTCTTTTTTTGACAATACAGCAATTTTAACATCATTCATTTTAATGCTGACCATGGAATGTCACGCTATGTGGAATTGTTGAGCTGTTCAACTGCTGGTTAAATGATAAGAAATAAACATTGCTCATATTTGCACACTACTTGTTATCGCAGTTGTTGGTCTATATTTACATAAGAACAACTGTTGGAGAGAAATGCACTCATATTGGTTGAGAGACGACAAGGTTGTCTTATCAACTGCCCTCAACTGTTATCGGTCGTGCTCCATTTTGAGTCGAAACGAAAACGAAAAGCTCGCTCAGCTCAGTGTCAACTGAGTTTTTGCTCTCGCGCTGAGCCGGAGCGCTTTCTACTTATGGGGGCTGGCTGCCTCCATCTGATGTCTCCATCATACACATTTTGGGGTTGTCCGTGTCGCCCCGTTGAGTGTGTTTCAAATGCCCAAATAACGGCAATTGAGTGGAAAAGCGTCAGTTTCACCAATGCGAGGGGTTGAATTGGTTTGTTTACAACAATTCGGTTTCAGTATCAAATGCGTTGCCCTCGTGGTTAATACGTGCTAACGGTCAACCGCTAAAATACGACATTTAAAAGCAGGGCGGACTATTCAAAGAACAGCCAAGAACATCTGACGAAGAAATAAATACGAAAAACTAGAGCAAGAACAATTTCAACTGAAGGAGGCGTCCATTAATTAACATTTATTAGCCAAGTAAGTTGCTATGTTTTTTTTTTTTTTTTTCTTTTGGTCCTATTTTAATTTTTAATTTATGTATTTAGACCATAAGGGTAAAGTTCTGATTTGTGTGTTTCTATTACTAGACGGTTTTTTGTTGCCACTTCTTTGACAGTTTGTTAAAACAGTTTGCTGGGTCTGCCGCCAAGTTCTATTATAAAAATACAAGAAATATAAAAACAAAACAAATGTGCACAGACACAGACACATAAATATATATGTATAAATATATTTCACGTCTAGTGTGTTTCAAAAACGACTACAACTTGATTAAATGTGGCTAAAATTTAAATATACACAACACACAATGGCTAAAATAAAGGAACTTTTTGGCAAGCGACCAAATCAAATTATAAAAAATTGTCTGACCCTATAAATACAACAACGTCTGTGAATATATGTGTATACAACAAAATATTTATTTTAATAATTTTTACAAAGCCAAAACGCGGAAGAATAAATATTACAGGCAAAATTTCGAAAAAAAATTTGTTTATTTTCGTTATCAAAAAAAGTCTCAATTCTAAGTATCAAAAATTCTTTGAGTGCATGAATAGAACTTTTAAAAATTTTTATTTTGAACATTACTCTCAATGTAGTTTTTTTTTTTTCATATGATAAAGAAATATAATTTTTGTATGACTTTGGTAGCTAGATTTTTATTTATTTGTTTTTTTTTCAAATTTATTTCAAATTAAAAAAAAATAAAGTTAAAATAAAATAATATTTTACTATCCATGTTCTTTTGACAAAAAAATTTTATTATCAGATGATTGTAAAGCTTTTATGGTTTCTAAGAGCTATTACATGATAGTTTCTTATCAGTAGAATTGATAAAGAACCAAGAGATAATAATCTACTTTAAGTAAAAATTATAACCTTGAACATGACTGAAAAACATTTTTTTTTTATGTGTAACAAGTAAAACAACTGATGAAATGTCTAAGATACAAGCTAAACATAATTTGAAATTTTTTAAAATATTTGTTTAATATGCTACTATCTATGTAGTTCTTTTGATAAGGAATAATTATTAGATGCTTGTGCCGCTTTTATGGTTTCCAAGAGCTATTCGGCTGGTAATTATAGAGTCTTATCAATGGGAATGGAAACACCCATAGAATCCAAGGCTCAAACTGACTTGAATCAAAGCGATAACAAACAATTGATAAACAATTTGACAGAATTTAATTTCAATTTGACGTGACAATTGCCCAAATTATAGAGCAGGCCAGGGCACGGAAGCATGCGAGCCCACAGGACACCACAAAGGACTCGGTATCCTGTCCATAAAATGTGTGATTACAAAATGTTGCAACAAAACCAACAAATGTTCAAACCACACAATGGAAAATCCTCACGTACGCGGTAAAAGCAATGAAAATCACAGTCTGCAAAAACTTACAAAGCACACACACCCCCTACACACCCTAAGCCCCTACACCCTCTCTCCCTCCCTCTTCGCTGACACCCCGGGGGCCAAAACACGCATGGCATTTATTTCAATTGATTTGAAAAGCCAGCACAAGCACATAAAGAAGAAATTCCAGATGCCAAGTCCAAGTTCAGTTAGCCAGACTTGACTTGAGTTAACGTTACGTTACGTTACGTATACGCCCCCTATTACCCATCACATTTTCTTTCGCTTTCCTCTCTTTTTTGTATATGTTGTACTTCTGTATCGATTTGATTGGATTTGATGTTACGAGTTTGTTGTGTTTTACACGCTTCAATAAAGTTTGGCCTGAGCAATGCCTGATGCCTGAGCTTAATACGAATCCTGTTTTGTCCATTGCCTTTCATTCCCTTTACTCTCCCTCTCCTTGTCCTTGTTTTGTGGCCTTTTCCCCGAAGCAAGTTAATTGAATTCAAGCAAATGACTGACCGAGAGGGCAATTTTACTGGAGGTGTGTGCGTGTGGGCCACAAATAAATTGCAGTCATCACAATTGGTAGCTCAACTTTAGTAAGGGGTCTATAAAGAAACTAAGCCATAATTAGCCCCTATTATGGAAAGGCGGATCAGGGAGTTACTTAAACCATTTTTTTCTAGTTTTTCACTTACCATTTTTTCTAGTTTTACATTTTATTGGACATAAATTAATCAAGAACTTGTCATTTAATTTAAACAAAAATTATCCTATAAAAATTCATTAAAAAAAAGACCAAAACTTAGAGGCCAAATCATGATTAAAATGAAATTTCACTTCGAAATCGGATTGGTTTTGGAAAATCTTTGAAAGCTTGAAGTTGCTCTGTTTTTCAAGTAACCAAACAAATTTGTACTAAAATCCATATTCCCTTTAAAGCAGTTTAACTCAAAGTTAAAGCACCAAAAAAGGTTCAGCAGCCGCAAAGGAAAATCATTTTTCATGCAATTAAATAAATGAGTCTGCACTTAAGTACATGTGTATATGGGATTGTTTGGTCCTGTTTCTTTTTTTTTTATGTACATGCCTTTTGGCGATTTATTGCCGGTATTTTGTTTGTTTATGTAATGAGCAACGATTTAAGCCTGGCTAAGGACAATTAATGAGAACTGAGTGGGTAATCGGATTGCTAAGCGCATTTGGCTGAAAACCAATTAAGTTAAAATGTTTGCCAATTCAGTGGCACTTCAATGCCCTCTTAAAGGGAGCACAAAGCCAGGGTATTCCCAGGAGCTTCTGCTGCTCCTTTGGCTCAAGATGGCAACATAACAATGACAATAAAAACACATCAAAATCAATCTGTCAACAAAAGACAGCTCGCTCTTGTTGCCTGCCAAGTGCTGTCTTCGTTTCCCAGAGAGGGGGGAAAGTCATCTCCCCAGCGACAAGCTGACTCACTGAATTTTCAAGTATTTAAATGCTAAAAAAGATAACAAACTGTGCATATTGCTTAAAAGGGGGAGTTGACAGAGTCTCTATACAGATGCCATTATCATTAGCACACCGTCATCGGCAATATCATCATCATTATTATCATTATGCTGTCGAGCGTCAAAGGAAACAGCATGCCGGATCTCATTTTATTACAAGAGGAAAAGCAAACAGCAAAATGGCGCCAACATTGTGTTAGCCAGCAACAGCAAATGGCAACAACGACAAACTGGCAGCACTCTTGCCATAAGCCAGAAACCGTGCCCAGAGGCAGCTTGTTGCTACTGCAATTCAACGAAGCGGCAAAAGCAGAATCATCATCATCATCATCATCATCATTGTCATCATCAGCATGTTGCCTGGCTGGCTTCCTGCCAACAATTTAGCTGCTGTCTGTTTGCTTTTGGCCATGCCCAGAGGGGCAAAAGGAGAGCTCGGCGCACGCGGCGTATGCGTATTGTTCTCGTTGTCAGCGGTTGTTGCAGCAGCAGCAGCAACAACAACAACAACAGCAGCAACAACAGCAGCAACAGCATCAGTGCGAGGCTTAAGAGTTCCCATTTCCCCCCAGGGGCCTGGACTCGTGGCAATATGCTGCCAGATTAGCTGCAGTCTGTTTAAAACAACAACAAGCTAGAAAGTTATAGGCGAGTAATCGACTATCAAATACCCGTTACTCAATTAAAACACTTTTTAACAATTTATTGCTTGCCTCGGAATCAAGTTTAAAGTGTAGTTTTATACAATTAAGTCATAAGAAGTTAATAAATAGCTAAAAATTGAGTTTTAATATTTTTAATTTTCGAAAAACAACTCTTTTTTAGTGTAACATGCATTGCAATAAATACAATATACCCTAAGAGTTTAGGGTATTACAACAACAAGGAGTATAACAACTGAAACAATAACAACAACAGACAACGCCAACAGATTTCAGTGCAAACACTGTCATGTGGCATATGTAAAGAATTATCTTGCATTTTGCAGCATTTTCATTTTAATTGAGCTTTAAGCTTTTTACTTTTTACTTTCCACTTTCATTTCCATTTGCCAGTTACCATGGCATGCAGTTTTTCACTCTTCTGTTGTTGTTGTCGTTGTCGTTGTAACTTTTCATTTGCATTTTAAGCTGACAGTTCTCGTTATGTGTCCTCCTGCTTCGCTTTTTCCTCCTCCTCTTCCTTCCTTCTCCTGCTGTTGCCACTAAATGCAAATGCGACAATGAATATAACATTGCCTAGAAAGGGAGAGCGAGTGGGAGAGAGAGAGAGAGAGAGGAAAGAGACATGAGCATATTCGCAATTTAAGCATTACGGGTAATAATATTAATCAAGTTTCTAAATTGGATTTCTACAATTTAAGCAAAAGTTACACAAATTTAATCAATGTCATGGACATAAGTGAAAAGACATGTGGATTTCAGCAGTGAATGGTTGTGGATTATTCATAAATTTGCAAAGTTAAGTGAGTTTAATAGAAAAATTGTAGTTTCTACAGTTAGTGCTTAAGTGGTGAATAAAAATAACAAATTTTAAGGCTCTATTTTAAAGATCTTTGTAGTTTAAAACGGAAGAAAGGTAGTAGAGATTGGGGTATACAATAGACAAAACAACGAATTGGTTCTTCAGATAAACTACTTTGTTGTGCATAGTTCAAAAATTATTTCATTGCAAGTAAGAAATTCAGATTGGATTCGGAAACACTTCCCATATCCTATTACTCAGCATATAGAACATATAAAATTATGTATTTGTAAGTAAAAAAAAAACTCGCATCATCTCGTATGTCCCGTAACAATGATATAATCATGCTTATTGAGAGATGACACACTTTCTGGTCACCCTCACCAAATTGTTTTGTTTATGGAAATGCAGATCCGTTCTACGTTTCACATTCTACACGCTTATTACAGAGAGAGAGAGACTCGCTTGTATATTACATTGGATAGTTTTACGGTCTGTGTGAATGGAAACTCGGGGTGCAATTTAATAAACAAACAGCTAATAAATTTTTATTGCCTTCGCTTCTCAGTTTGTTTGTCGCTGTATTCGGCATAAGTAGTTAAATCTAATTCTAAATTTTATATGCTATCTGTTTAAATTCAATTGATCCGGTAATGGTTTGGTAATGGACCAGGTTAAGTTAATGGTATCGTTCACCTCAAGCCATTGTGGAAAAACGTGCATTGTTCTGACTGTGAGATGTGAGATAAAAGCATTTTAATGTCTTTAGAATGTAACATTAATTTTCGATTTCGTTTTCGACATAAGCGCAAAATCAAATGCAAATAAAATAAAGTACGACAAACTAAGAGACAGCTAAATCAACGCTAAGAAGTTTGTTGCCAACTGAATATCGTGCCGGGCTTTTAATTATGGCCAACAACAATAGTTGCAACACCCACAAGCTGTCCCCGGGCAAAGTGTGATAAGGCGGGCAACTTGCAACCTGCAACTTGCAACTTGCAACTTTATTGAAAACTAAAAAAAATAAAATAAAAACAAATACTTATAAAAAATTAAATAAAATACTAGGCATGTTGCACAGACGACATTGGCTTTCAATTTCAAGTCACGCTCAGCATTTTAAATGTTGACTTAAAGCCACACGACAACGTCAACGACAACGTTGGTCAGGTCCAGCTTCAGCATCAGCTTCAGCCGAGCGTGGGCCATTTGTCCAGTTCCCACCTGCCCCCCTTACCTCACTGCCCGCGCCCTTGTTTGTCTGGGGTCAAATCAATTCCGCTTTGTCAAGCATACACGCGCACACACACAAACTCACGTACACACCTGTCGGAAAAGCCAGTGACTTTCAATCATATATGTCCATTTTCTATAGACATACAGTCACGTCTCGATATGGTGAACACAGCTTTACAGGTTCCGATTTGCTTATAATGCACATTTAAATTTAGGTATTATATAAGAATTAATTAAAGTAATAGAAAAATTTGGATTCTAATTTATCTAATATTCAGAGTTTTTAATAACGAAATGTAAAACTGTAATTTTGGGATGCTACTGTATTGAATGAATGTTCAAAATATTTGAAAAATGAGAATTTCTATAAGTTTGTAGTAAAACAGAAATATAAATTCATTGCTATAAAAATGTCCAGCATTAAATTTCTAACTTGGATAACTTTAATATTAAAACTTAACAAGTCAAGTGTTTACACTATTCGGACACGACTGTATACATGTTAAAAAACGATACACACCTATCGAGTCACCGGTAACCATAAATTGTTCGCTTTTAAAACTTATAATGATTTATTGAACATTTATGAGTCTATATACAAATAAGTATTTACATGTAACTAATTGTAAGTTTGTTTTGTAGCGCGTGCGGCCAGATTTTGTCGAAAAAATATGAATCTAGTATTCTAAAGCTCAAACTATTTTACGACAAGTTTGCTGAATTATTGACAGTAACAGTGCAATGTTAACAGTTCATATTGACAGCTCTGTTAACGGCTTAACAGCAAGCTAATAAATATTCCTTAAATATTAAATAACAACAGATGTTAAACAACATTTTGGTTAGCTGTTTAAGCGCAACATTTTGATAAAGTTTTTATATTTTTTAAATCAAATATTTAATGACAGCTTTAAACAAGTTTTAATAACTTTCTAATATAATTTTTATAATTATTATTATAATTATTTTCCATCTGCTTACTGTAAGGGTATTTGAACTTCGCTCGCTGTACAGATCATGCCAAGTTTGTAACAAATAAATTTAATTTACGTATTCTAACCCAAAGCAATTTTAAATATTATGCAATGGATTTGCATATAAGAATGCAAATGCTGTCGAGCCGATTTATATTATTTATTAATTATATATTGTTAGACATTCATCATCTGGTCTGGTGAGGCAGCTCAGGTGGGCTACATTAAATAATAGATTAGATTAATTAAAATAAAAACCAAACTTGACCTTGAACCGTTTAAGCGTTTTATAAATTAATGCTATTAAATTGCTCTATGCATGTAATTACTGTAAAAGACATTGTATCTGACTTGAACAGACCTTTCAAACTGAGAATATGGCTAAAGTTATTATCTAATATGCTGAGAGTTTAAATGCAATAAAGAGGTCACTTAAGATGTGAATAAAAGTTCATTCGTTTTCTTCATTAAATATCACATTAATTCAATATTTTTCGGACTATCTGTGCGATCAAATGTCTTAATCATTTAGCTGCAATTTAATTTGCATGCGATACTTAAACAAATGCTCACTTTGTGCACTTAAACGGCGTTAATGTCTTTATAATTATCGATATGCAAACAAAATTGCAGTCGTAACGCGATGACGGATCATTAAAAGTCATTAAACGTAGCACAAAATTATCATTCATGTAGGCAAACTACAAAAGGAAATATTAATAATAAATTCAAAAATAAACAACATGAAGTTTGAATACTCTTGCATTGGATAAAAAACTACATGTGCTAAGAGTTATACAAAAATTTAAAAAATTTCTTTAGGAATAACACAAATTCCATACAAAAACTCCAATATCTTGAAAGATAAAACAATTTAAATATATTATTTGAATATAATAATTTGCAAACAATAACTTAAATATGTTGGGAAATTCACATTTAAATCGATTTCTTCAATAATATAGTCAAAATATAAACTTGCATTCTATTATAATATGCAATGAGATTGGGAAAATCTCAATCTGGTCATAGAGTATCAAACAAAAAAAAAAGGAATGGGAAAAACAACTATATCGTAATACGTGTTGCGAGTTAATTTATGAACAATTAACATAACTGAATATTCTGAGGCGTTGGTGCGCCACACATAGCAGAATGAACATATGTAAAGTGTCAATTAGACTGTTTATAATGACAGACCGCATCAAATTGCCTTTCAACACGGGCCGTCAGTTTTAGGCTAACCGAAACCAAAAACAGCAAATAAATCACAACATTTTGATTGCCGTCTCGTCGAAGTTGTAGCTGTAAAGTGGATGCCTCATGCCTCATTAGTCACATGACGTTGCAATAATCAAAACAAATGGAAATGGAAATTTGAAATGAAAATCAGTATGAAAATGTACATGCCAATTTCCAAAGACAATGCAATTTCTAGTGTCATAAAAACCAAATTAGAATTGTATTCGCAAGGTTTGAAAATTGAGTTGCTAATTCGGAATATGATTAGAAATTGTGCGCATCAAATTGAGCAAATTTTCTAATTATAATTCAGTGACGTTTTTGAGCTTCATTTTTCAATATGGTAAGCCTTTAAGCAGCGTATACGCAATTTCTGCATTAAGCATACGCCATGTAAGCCACCTTCATATATTTGCTTTTGAGCTCAATGAACACCAAAAATGATTTATTTAAACTTTTTAATGGTTAGCAGTAGCATGACATGCCAATAAAAAAAAGGCGGCAATCACATTACCTTAATTAGGGACACAGAAGCACAATCACAATCATGTGATGAATGTTAAAATAATCGTTTAACACCTGCAATTGACCACATCAAAGAGTTGTGTTTGATCAAACACGGCTGGTAAGACAAAGAAGACGAAGGCTTGGCTTGACTTGACGTGGTTAAATGGAATTCAGCGGAATTGATTGTCAGAATGTGTCTGAATGTGGGATCCATTTGGAGCTTGACTAAAACTAAAAACTGGTTCTAAAATTAACCGCAAATTAGCCCAGAGTTGTGCAAGTATTGTGCGTATTTTCCATGCTGACTAAGTTAATATGATTACCGATATTTGCATATAAATTGAAAAACTTGTAAAAACTTTCCACTTATTTTAGATCACGTGCCCATAACAATAACAATAAAAAAAATAAGTAATAATTTGTAGTAATAATAATAATAATACGCGCGTTTACGGTCAAACAGATCCATAAACAAAATAATAAAATTCGTGTCAACAAATGCGAAATGAAAATCAAGTCAACAACCGAGACAGAACTGAAATAACTTAATAATCATAATAGTATATAAATATTTTAAACCTATTCACAAGAGCCAACAGCAGCGGGGGGCACAGCGAGGAGAAGGGGAGTGTCTGCGACTGTCTAGTAATTGACGAGAGCGCACGCCCGCCAAAGTAAACAAAATCTCAAAACGAAAACAAAGCAAGAAGACAACAAAAATATAAAAATAAAAATAATAAAAGAGATACACCAAGTGTAGTGCGGGCGTTGTCAATGCAAACAAACCCAACAACAACAACAACAATAAAACTGACCTCCACCTCCACCTTCATCTCGAGAATTGCGAGTGCTTTCTGAGTGTGCCTCGGCCATTGTCGCATATTCCATTTCCATCTCGATTGATATTGATATTGATATTAATGCACTATCTTCCGTTCCATTCTATTTATTTGCCAGCGAGAGTGTGTTTGTATAGCAAACAAAACTATCTAGATTCCATCTCGCTTCATCAAAATAACATATTAAGAGAAACTGGCAAATACTTGCCAAAGGTGACAACTATTCGGCTCTATTTGCATAAATGCAATAAAAGAGCACGTAGCAATGCAGCTGTCTGGCGTGCCTGACATCCATGGTCACATTAATCAACCGCTAGCTACGCTTCTATAGTCACTTTAATCGTTTTGATATCAAAATAAGCATGCATATCATTTCAATTTCAGTTACAAATTTCTACGCTACGTTTCACAGCCAACTTAACGAGGAAGAAAACTCCTGTTGAAGTTGCCAGATCACAAAAAGACTTAAGCGCAACCAACTTAACGCATGCGGAAAGTCCTGTTGATTGTCTGTCAATGTGTTAATAAATCAAATCAAAAAACCTTGCTCAATTATTATTTTTGTTAACTCACTGCGGAAGTTGGTGAAAAGTTGACCACTCTACTGCCAACTCCAAGCAGCCGGAAAGCAGCGGCTTTACCTGACCGACAAGAACCATTCACAAACTTGTCACGACGCCAAGCTCAGGTGCGGTCTCTCTCCCACTCCAGCACTCTCAGCAAACAGCTGCTGATGAGCAGCAGATCACGGAGCGAGCTTTCTTTTTTTATACTCTCACACACACACACACACACGTACGGTTGTTTGCCTAATCCACTCGTGTGGAACCAAAAAAAATGCAAATCTTACTCTTCTTGTCTCTGCTTCCACCTTCATCTTTAGCACACAAGCACACACACACACACACACGGACACACGTGTACTGTATACAGCGTCCCATGCTCAATCAAACGAAGCATTGACGCCGCTGTTGGCGTCGCTGTTGCTGTCGCTGTCGACGCCTGCTGCGATGTCCATAGAGCTTTTGCTTTTGTTGTGCCCGGCAATTCGTATGCTCGTGCCTCGTGCTCAGTTGCGATCGGCAGCAGGCAATAACGGAACCAGATCCAGCCAATACAGTGAGATTGCAATTTCGCCTCACTCGCTCGCTCTCACTGTGTGTTTTTGTGTGTCACTCTACCCAATACCTATATAAAGTGCAAACAGCTGCGATGTTTGGCATTCATTGTTTGCACAAGGGAACCTAAAGCTCGTTGAGCCCAATTAAACTCCCACAAGGACCTTAATCAACAAAATTTGCATTTGCAATTCGTTTGTGTGTGTGTGCGTGTGCGTGTGTGTTTAAGCCCTGCCAAGTTGCATAATAAATTAACATTATTTATAACTGTCAAAGTTGTTAAGTGTTTTTAGCCATTGAACTGTGCTTGTGCGCAAAAAAAACATACAAATAAATCAAATAACGATAAACAAAGCAAAAACAACAATAATAAATATAAATCTGCTGGAAAATAAACAAACGTCGCAAAACAAAAAAAAAAACAGAAATATTTAAAAAAAAAACCAAAGAGAAGCGCGCGCCAAAAAGCAAAACGAACTTTTGTGTTTTTTTCTCTCTCTTTCTCTCTGGTTGTTATTATTATTTATACGTGAGGGATTTTCCTATCGCTTTGAACATTTTACCAACGTTCTGCAATAAATTTATAACAAATGGAGGTGCAAAATATGCGCGAGCAGCCGCTGCTGCAAAGCAAATGCCGCATCCTTGACTCCAGATGTGCGGTAAGTGTGGCAAGAATATATGTATATGTCTAATCTAAAAAATTCTATATAGTTGATCGACCCCGTCACCGAACCCCCCCCCCAATCAACCCACTGATCAAACATAAACAATGTCCGTTTGCGTGGGTTCCATTTCCATTTCCACTGCCAAAGTCGTGCACTTGGCAATTGTTTTGGGCTGCACTGAGGGGGAAGGGGTAGTTGGGGGGCGGTTTGGTTCCTCTATAAATATAGAGTGCGCCAATAATAGATTAAGCTAATGTAAACATTCACAACATTGTAAATAAATCTGACCAAGGGAGGCGTGGCCTCTAAAATACGCAACTAAAATGCAATTAATTTTAATTTTTTGCAAAATATTCGAATTATTTGAAAAATATCATCTTGTGATTCCATCTTCACACTGGGCCACAAAATGGGATAACTAACGGGTTATAACGGCTTGTTTTTACCTTTTTTAATATTTGGCTTATTCAAAATCGGAATTTGTTTACTTATCTTTTAAATGTCAATTAAATAAATTAAGAAGCTGGTTTTAAGTGCCTGTTCCAGTTTTTTGCCTACCATTTGAACTTTTATAATAAATTCTAAATTTCATTAACAAATTAACTTGTTTATTGTTAATCTTAGAGTTCCTGTCTTAACAATGTATTCATTGTGTTGACCAGTTCTAAGAGCTCTGTTAAATTTCGAAAATATTTCAACAATTTTTAAGTAGTTTTGATATATGCAAATCATTTCTTAAACCATAATTTATGATGCCTGTCAAAATCGTACATGAAAAGCAAATTTATATGCTACTAATGCCTGGGCCGCTGGCAATGAAAAATGGAAATTGGAAAATGGGCTGGGAAAAATGCAAGTACGAAAGTGGTTCGTAATGTGCGACGTCGCACATGTGCTTCAAATTAAAATGTTTGCCTTTCATCTAAGAGCAATAAATAACCATAACAAAACGACAACAAAATACATACAGTCGCGGACATAGAAATCGCACAGTACAAATAAAAGCGGTTTTTGAAATTTTTTAAAGGTATTACTTATTTGAAAATAGAAAAGCTTAAGAAACCTATAAACTAATAATGTTTTCGATATTAGCCAAACATTTTTTTGAAGACAAATTAATCATATAAATATTAAAGAGTTCCTTGAGATATATTTTAATGTTTTAATTTAATGCGCAAAGGCTTGGAGCCCATTAGTTTTCTTATTGTTTCAGTGATTACACAACTAAACCATACTTTTTTTTTAATTTGATCAATTTTGTATCCAATTCAGCTGTTTTGGGTCTCTACTTCGTAACGAAAACCTTGTGAAAGATTTTCGATCGGATTGAAATAACTCGATTTTTCCGAGTGTCGACTTATCAATTTCAGTCATTTTTGACATTTCTAACTTGTTATTTTATTTTTCTGCATCTTTCACTTTACAATTGGCAAACGAACCAATCTATAGTTTAATAATGTTTTGCCAAAATTTCTTTAAGTTGGCTAATATGAGTGTCCGGATATCTATGTCCGCCACTGTATGCATAAATTTATATATAGTCTGGTACATGCACATGTGTCTGGATTTTAACGATTTGTTTTGTCTACTTGCACTTTTCACAGCTGAACGATTTATATCCGATCGCCCGTTTGACACATAAATTGGAGGTGCTAAACATGTCGTCGTCGTCGTCATCCACCGTGGATAGGGATGCCGCCTATACCATTGAACTGGTTAAGGCTGAGGACTTTGAGGATGTTCTCTGCATGCTCAAGACATTCTTCTTCAAGGTATGTATGTTATTACTATCTTTTGATTGTTTATTTGTAGTTCCCATTTCACTCATAACAGAGCCCATAATGTAAACAAATAACCATAATAAATATTAATTAACAAACACGTTCCATGTTTGGCAAAAGATCAGCTTCATTAAATACACCTAAAGTCGATTTTGCATTTTTAATTTGCATAAATTAGTAATAGTAGCTGAAAATGTATCACAATTGGGTATTATAAGACAATGTAAGTTTAGGTAACAGTTAAGAGAAGAAATCTTGCTTGCAGTATTCTATTCATTTATTTGTGTCACAGATATTTAAATTGACCTTTCATATAACATTGGAATTGTCAAACTATGTAAGAATGTATGTATAGTTCAATTCAACTCTCATAATAAACCTATCGGGTATCTTCCAGTCGAGCACACTCAGCTAAAGCACAATAACTTGTTATGATTGGAAATTTTTGAGATTTGTTTACATTTTCGGAATACCCTCATAGCAAAGTGAATGGAATTTTATCCTTGCCAAGCATAACGTTGAGTCACTCGGGAAGTCCCTCTTTGCAACGTCACATTCAGTTCTTTTTCCCACATCTTTAAACTTTTGAAATACCAAACCAGTTTAATCAGTTCAGTTCAGGTCATGTGAATATATGTATGATGCTGACTTTGAAGATCATCGACTGTTTAACTAAGTTCTCGCAAATGAATCGTGAAGTAAGAATTCGATACGTCGAACTGTCCAAGCAAATCTTGCAACATGCACTTCCACTCCAGTTAACTTTACTATTTTATTCTATTATTTTTCAAGTTTATGCAAATTATGCATAACACGCCTCAACTTACAATAATAGAATGTATAGCTCCGGTTCCGATTCGCCGCGCTATAAATTAAATTATGAATAATCTCGATTGGAGAGATAATAAATTTGCATTGCATGCTTGTATAAATCATTTAAATATTGATGATTCGAGATTTGAGGAATGAAATGAGATTTGTAATCGTGTCACGTAATTACTTAAACAATTTGTTCAAAGTTTCTCAAACCATCTATCATTTGAAACATATCTAAAATTGGACAGACATTTATAAATAGATGCATTTCTCATAACTGATTGATAACCTGTTTCCTGGCGCGTGGCCAGGAACGTTGCGGTTGACAAATATTAATTGAGGTTTTTTTTAATGATGATGATGCTTAATTGTTACTTTTGCAGGATGAACCACTCAACACATTTCTCAACCTGGGCGAGTGCAAGGAACTGGAGAATTATTCGATGAAGTCACTTAAGGATAATTGCTCATACAAGGCGGTCAATAAAAATGGCGAAATCATTGGCGTCTTCATCAATGGACTTTTAAGACGAAGTGTAAGTTTACAGCAACTTTTGTTAGCACATTATTTTATTGATAATCTTTGAATATTTCAGGCTTCAACCGATCCGCCACCAGAGAAGGCAGCCGATGGCTGTGAACATAAAAAATTTCAAAAGATTCTCGGTCTAATGGATCATGTAGAAGAAAAGTTTAATATCTTTGATCTATATCCCAACGAGAATTTGATACTTGATGGCAAAATAATCTCCGTTAACAGCAATTATCGCGGCATGGGCATTGCGGGCAAGCTCACGGAACGCGCCTATGAATATATGCGGTCGAATCAAATCTCTGTTTACCATGTCATGTGCACCAGCCACTTCTCGGCGATTGTTATGGAGAAGTTGGGCTTCCATGAGGTCTTTAGCCTAAAATATGCCGACTACAAAAAGGATAATGAGGTCGTATTTAAGCCAGCATTACCACATGTCGCAGTACGCATTCTGTGCAAAGAACTCGACAAGGATACGCCGAAATCGTTATTGTAATTCAATTAAAATAGTATATACACTATGTATTTATAGAAAATATGTGATTTTTTAGTTTGTAGTTCGGTGGCGGGTTCCAAAAACAAAACAAAAAAACATTTCCGATCGAGAATAGTTCATTTCATTCGCTATGTACTTTCAATTAGTAGACAAAAAATGATGAAAATCAAGTACAATTTATATAAATATTTATGTAATTTAATTCACTCGCCGCAACTTTATCTTAAGTGTTTTGAAAATGTGCTCAAAGTATGCTATTCAAATTGCAATAAAATAATAATAAAACTAGTTATTATAATTCATTTAATTCTATTGTGCTTTCCGATAGTAATAAACACTTATTAAAATGCTAAAAATAAATAAACTTCCATAAAATAAACATTCAGGGAATTACCGCATTTATTAAATAATGTAGCAGTAATTTCCCTGCATTTGGCCGCCGTTATTTAAAATCCAAAGAAAATTTCCCACAAAATTGCGGCCGTTAACTATGATTATTTAAATTTTAACTGAAATGTCCCACAAATACCTTAGTATTTTAAATAAATTTCCCACAATATGGTACTCTGTAGTTCTATTGTATGATTAATTACAAGTCAATTTTAGCAAAAATAAATATCTATATTGAATCTAAATATATACAAAATTTGTCAAGATAATTTAAAGGTGAAAAAAAATATTAGTTACTTGGCCGCAGCTCTGCCCAATGGATCCCTGGCCAGGCGTTCCACCATGCGACGCACTTGCTCCTCGTTGCCATATTTTTGTGCATCGGCAACAACAGTCGCATGATGGGAATTTGCTTCCGCTGAGATTTCGTCCCGTATTTGTTGGCTTAATTGAAATGAGTGCCTGCAATTGGATGTGACAACTTTAGCTAGTGTAGTTCAAAGGCTAAAGCTAAGTTTGATTCTCACTTGACTGAGCTAAAGCCAAAGATGGCACCTATAATGCCCAGCGACATTAAAAACAAAGCCACCTTCCAGTTGGAGACGCGATTCAGGCCCCTGATGCCATAGTAAGGGCCAGGATTGGGATTATAGTTGGATTTCACCTCCCATGGCTGATGTGTGGAGTCCCGAAGACCTCCACCTCCTGGATTCCAAATCAAACTATCGTCGTAATCCTTGCGCGACGACGGCTTCACCAGCGTCTGATATGCCTCGGTTATTTTGACAAATCGCGCTGCTTCAGCAGTTTTTGCAGCATCCGGATGGTACTGTAAGATTTAGAAATAAATTTAATGAAATGTCCATCTGATGTTTTCATTTATTTTTATTGCACCTGTTTGGAGAGCCTCAGAAAAGCATTGCGTATGTCCCGTTTGCTACAATCATGACTTAGATTGAGCACATCATAGTGGGTTTCAACCTTTTTAGCATTTAACTTAGCACTCTGGGCAAAACTGCGCATTTAATAAAATTTAACATTATTTTATATAACAAAAAAACAATGCAACCGTATTCGTTACCTACTTACGTTTGCTGGTCGCTTCCATGGCGAGCATGAAACTCGATGGTAGCCTTATCATATTGAACGTATTCCTCCTTTAATTTCCAGTGCAGCTCAAAAATAAACAATTAAACAAAAAAATACAAATAATTTTACTCCATTTGTGTGCGTTTGTTCAGTTCCAAAATAAAAACAATAGTGTTGAAAAGTTTACATATTGTGGCGGTCGTTCGATAGTATCGAGTACTTATTTTGCCGGTCTGTGTTATCGATATCATTGCACAATCGCTGTCATCGTTCGATAGCGCTGTCATGACAACCAAAAAAATAGCGCTCTTAAAAAAAAATAACAATAATAAAACAAATTAATTAAATTAAAACAAAATGAGTGGCGAAAAGAAAGCAATTGAATTGCAAATGCAAGTGCGACAGAACGCACGCGAATATCAGAATTCGGTAAAAGATCTGTATTCATGGGAGAAGGAAATCAAAAGCAAGGAAGAAGCATTGAAACATGCGCCCGCTCCCAAAATCCAACCTAAAGTGAGTTGCACATGCCGCAAAAGCTTGAACAATAGTAACATTTGTTATTCTCACACGTTATACAGAGCGCACCAGTGCGCAGTCATGTGACACAGGCAAACGAGACAACAAAGAAGCCAACAACAACCGCCAAGAAAGTACAAGAATGTGCCACAGGTAGCCACGAAAGTCCCGGAAGCTCAGCAGCTAGCACACCTACTGAGAAGCAGGACTTGCCCCACGATGCGTTGGCACAGCAGCACAAGAAGGCCAATGACATTAAGGATCGCGGCAACAGCTATGTGAAGCAAGCGGACTATGAAAGAGCCATCGAAGCATACACCGAGGCTGTAGAGATTTATCCATACGATCCCATATACTTTATTAACCGCGCATTGTGTCACATAAAGTTGGAACGGTAAGGAAAATGCCATATTCCAAAATATTTATACTCACTGGTCATGTTCTCAACAGCTATGTTAACTGCGTCGATGATTGTGAGGCAGCAATCGCACTGGACAAGCTGTGTGTTAAGGCCTATTATCGTCGCATGCAGGCAAATGAATCGCTGGGCAATAATATGGAAGCTCTGAAGGATTGCACCACTGTGTTAACGTTAGATCCCAAGAACTTTGAAGCCAAACGCAGCTTGGAGCGTATCAATGAACGCTTGCGCAAAATTGGTATTTTCTTGAAATATCTTTTAACCTAACAAGATACTTATTAAAATTCATTGCAGCTAATAAACACGGTCCAAACTTCAACGCAGCACGCGATGATTTGATTGATATTTTGCCATTTGATAAACCAGCTTACAGGCGCTCAAAGAAACCCATGCGTCGTGTGCCGGTCGTCGACATTATATCGCCAAGACCCAGCCTGGATGAGCCCAAGCAATTACGCATATCGGATGACGATATTGACAAAATCTTTAACAGCAATTGTGGCCCATTTGAAGAAGTGAAAAGAGAAAATGTACCGAAACCTGCAGCTCAGTCAATTTCCATGGAAACAAACAAAAAGTTGGATGTAAAAAATGAGGAATCAAAGCAAGCATCTGCTCAGTCGAAAGTCATCGATATTAGTACAAATTCCTCAGAACAACTTGCCAAAACTACTTCTAAAGAGGACTTAAAATCGAAAGATTCCAACAAGAATATAAAATTTGTCGGAAAAACAGTTCTGCAAGTTCCACCAGAGGAAGTGAAAGTAAATGATTCTAATAAGATCAGCAAGGAACCTGAAAAGTCTGCGGAAACTGTAAAATCCAGCTACGGGCCCAAACCGCAAGTCAAAGAGACATCAGCTACCTCGATGGAGGTACGAAATCTTTTATTACTATAAAGTATCACATTAAAATATTGTATTTTTCAGCATGTACCAGCATCGCCAGCCGGCACGGCTCAGTTCTACATCACCTGGAAAGAATTATCTCCAGTTCAGAAGTATTGCTATTTGAAATCTATAGAAATACCAAATCTCTGTAAAATACTTGGCGCTGGTTTCGATTCGGATACATTTACGGATCTGCTGCGCACTCTGCAGGACTTCTATGTGCCCAACAAGGAGCCAACAACGGCAGCTGTGCTACTGGAAATATCCAAAAACGATGAGTTCACCATTTTGGCAATGCTTATGTCCCAGGAGGAAAAGAAAAGTAAGCAATTAGCTCTCAAATTTCATAAGTTAATATTATATTTCAATTGTAAATTTCTCTTTTTTAGTGGTTTCTGTTGTAATGGATGCCATCAAGGAGTTTCCGAAGATCAATAAAGAATTGTTGGATAAACTGGGCAAAGCCTTCAATCTGGCATAAAACTTACGTATTTAGAAACAAATAAACTTACTTGATTTGCTTCAGATTGTTAGCTCAAACATTAAAAAGTTTTTAAAATGTTAATAAAAATAGAGAAAGACGTGTAAAAATTAAAAAGTATTTGCAATACGCTTTAAAAGCTCAAAGCACAACTTAAATGGAAACAGATGTGGACATAAAACTTTATTTATAAAGCTCAACTCGAGTTAATGCTAATATTCCATTAAATATCAACAAAAGCAAACCATTTGCAATAACAGAGTAAATAATGAATATCAAGTTTTTGCCAGAAGTAACTGAATACCATGGACATTAAAGAACGAGAACACGAACGACGCCTCGGCCAGACGAGCAATGAATATTAAATAGCAAATTGAGTAATATGAATTAGTGTAATTTACATAAATCAACGTATTAATTCAATCAGAGAAAGCCTCTACCTAAAATGTAAGTATGTACATATCTACAGTATGTCAAATAATTGTTTTGACAAAATAAAAAATGTAGAAAAATATATAAACTCAATAAAATAAGAGGAAACAACGGGAAAAGAACTCTTAAATTTGAATTTTTATCTTGTCAGAACAATTACTTGACTAACTGTGTATCTCTATCTCTCTAGCATATAATAGGTATGTCTTTCTTGTAAACAAACGGCTCCATTAAGTGATTTAAAGTTGAAACTGAGTGTTGATGGGTTAACTGCAGGGCAATATCATTACAGCCCAAGCTAATCCACGGAGGGGGCGGTTGCACACACACACACACACATTGAAGAGGAGAGAATTCTCGCCAAAGCCGAAGCCAGATTTGTGTCAGCATTCGGGTCCCCTGTCCATTAATTGCGTGAGAGCCGACGGCCGAGGGTCTGTATTAAGTAAACGTACTGTGATTTAGCTTAAGTCCATTGTTGCCGCTTGCTAGTTATAATTTAATTTACATTTTTCTCGTTCTTATCGCTCGTACGAGAGTCTGTTACTTGCTTGCCTGTGTGTGTGTGAGAGCGACTTGACGTAGTTGCCAGATGAGCGCAAAAGTGAGCAAGCGCACTGGCAACTCCGCAGCCGAAGCTAAGCTTCATTGAGCAGAGCAGAGAGAGAGAAGATGGAGAGTCACCGAACGGAGGCGCATGATCGGCCAGTTGTTGTCCACACTCTAACAGATTTAGATATCGCGCGCTCTGACTGAATGACAAATATTAAATAAAATAAGAAAAATACACGAGTTACATACATACATAAATAAATACATGTGCATCGCGTATACGAAGCGTGAAACACAAAACGATCAAATAAACGTAAACAATTACTGTTAAGCACTATCGTCAAACTAACGGAAATTTTGTGTAAGTGTGTGTTCGTGCGTGTGTGTGTTTGTGTGGCAAATTTAAATACAAAATAATTTATAAAATCAGATTGCAACAAAAAGAGAAAGCAACAACAACAATAATTGTACTAAACAAATCAGGTGTATAGTATTTGATATATTTTGTTGTTTGTTGTTGTTTTGTTATATACACATACATGCATAAAAAAAACTAATTTAAGCAATGAGAAAAGCGGCTCGGTGAAAACCCAGAAAACAACAAAAAATTGTTGCAAATTAAGAAAAGCCGTAAAATGTGTGCAAGTGGGCATAGCAAACACAAATGCCTCTGTGTGTGTGTGTGTCTATGAATGTGTGTGTGTGTGTGTGTAACAGTATTATAAAGTACGTATGTACCGTACTAAATTTGAGCATATATAGCTAAAAAATGTGCAAATTATCAACAGGCAAAACAATGAAACTCCCACCAAAATCACAAAACACGCGCAGCATCAGCAAAATAAAAAAAAGAATCACAATACAAACAAAGCTCAGCTCAGCTCAAACAGAGCGGGAGAGTGATAGAGTGAGGGAGATGTATAGAGAGAGACAGAGAGACAGAGAGAGAGAGTGAGCGAGAGCGAGAGAGGGAGAGGGAGAAATAGATGAATACTAATACTAATGTACAGCCACGTACATCGCTTACCTTTTATTTATTTATTTAAATAACTTCAGTCGACAAAAAAATTATTAAGTGCTCAAAATAAAAATGAAAAAATTAATAAAATTTAAGCTATGCTAAATTTTAAAATTAAAACTAAACAAATAAAAAAAAGTTGAAAAATCAATCAATTCGAAGAGAAGTATTTAAAAATATTTGGCAACAATTTTATCGAATTTTGTTAAGGAATGCAAATTAATTTGTTTGTTGCTGCTGTTGCTATTGCTGTTGTTGTTTTTGTTGTTGTTGTTGTTGTTGGTGTCTTAGTTTTGTCTGGCACAGCATCTTCAAAGTCAGAGATCTCAGCGCAAAGTGCCCGCCCACCTGCCTCACGAAGTGTCTAATTTATGCTGGGTAACCAGCCCCCGTCTTCATCTCACCCCCTCGCCGAACCGAAGACGTTAACCAAGTTCAAATCCAAGCAGACGATCTCGGCCAGTTTGTTTTTTTACTCATTTTGCGTGCGCCTCTTGTGCTCTTTAAAATAGTTCTTGTTGTTGTTGCTTTTGTTGCTGCTGTCGGTTTCTTCTTATTTGCGCTTAACGCTTCATCGCTCGTCTCAACCTGTGCCATGCGCAAAAAGTAAAACATCTACCATCCCAATAGCCCAAAATAAGACAACAACAACAACAGCAGCAACCACAACAACAGCAGCAACCACAACAACAGCAGCAGCAGCAACCACAACAACAACAGCTATAATAATAACAACATGAGCGTCACAGACAACAAAAACAATGAATATCAGCAAAAGACATAAAATTTAACCGGTTGGTTGAGTTTCAAAGCCGCCGTCGTCGCAGCAACAACAACAGCAGCAGCAGCGCAGCAGCAATAATTTGTAAAAACAGCAACAACAAAAAAATATATATACATATATAAATGGAAGATATATGTATTTATAAATAAAAGCAGCTTCAGGAGTTAAAACAAAAAAGTGTGCCGCAAATCTTCGCATAGTTTCTTTTTTTTTAGAAGATCCGCTTGGCTTCTATTTCTTTTTATAGATCAAATCAATTGGTATTTGATTTTGATAACAGTATTCGAGTGGAATATTCCATGACGATAATTATATTATAATGTCGAGGACAATTTTGTTTAACGTCATTTATTGATAAATAAAATATCAAAATTAATAAGACGGGGATACATTTTATTAAAAGTTACTTTTACAAAACAACAACAACAAAACTAACAAAACTATGTTAATTAAAAGACTGCAGTTCAAAACACATTCTTGCAATGAAACGTTTATGAATCATATAATTTATATATTATATTAAGCAGCTATTCTTAAGATTAAATGCACTTGAGTACACGATGACGCATTTGGAACAAGTCCTAAAAGAAACCTTATGTCGATGGTCTTTATATGTATATGTACATATGTTTTGTGGTGTCGTAAGTGAGACTAGAGACAACGTGTTTGATTAAATCTTTAGTGTCCAAATGCTAATTAGATTGATTAGTATTAATGTTGTTGCTGCCATCGACTATTGACGTTGTCTGGCCACACTTCCATATGACATTTTTACACACAATATATTGAAATTTTCGCCAATCTGTGCCTATTTGCAGTTGTACAAATTGAAATCATGGGTTGGGTACTGTCCGAAAGTCTGGTTATCAACTCTGGTTCTGGCCAACATTGAAGCTAATCCGACTGTAATTGAAATGTTGTCGAAAAAAATCACATGCCGTCGGCAATTAGCACAGCAGCAATGGCAACAACAAACAGCAAATGGCAAACAGCGAGTGTTGGCATTTTATTATTATTTTTTTGATTTATTTTGAATTTATGTCATATTTATAACTCAATTTTGTGGCCAACTCGTGTAGTTTGTGGCCGGCACGCTAGTTATTTCAATGCATACTGTTATTATAAATTGTTGTTACCGCTGCTGTTGGGGGGTTTTTTTTGTTTTTTTGTTTGCTGGTTTATTAATATGCTAATAAAATGTTAAACATTTTGGAGGTGTGAGCAAAAAGTCAAAGATTTGACCGAAAAGAGACGAAGGCAACAAAATTGTTTGCGTTAGTTGTTGTAGCTGTTGTTGTTGTTGTGTCTCAAGGATGAGCGCCCTGCCAGCAATTGGCCAACAGCAATCGAATCACCTCTGACTTTATCTTCCGGTTCGAGCCACTGTCAATAACAACAACAACAAAAACACTTGAAAAATATCTATAGATTTTTGTTTTGCAATGTTGCGTAGCTTCTTCAACTCTGTCAATGATTCTCATCATTTTTTTTTGGTTAAGAATCTATTTTATTTATATATGTTTATTTTTTCGTAAATTGCTAGAGTTTGTTCTGTTGTTGTTGCTGTTTCTAGCTGTTGCGTCTAACTAAATCAAATCACTTGAGTTATTTAAATATAAAAGCATTATTGTTGCTCCGCTGGGATAAGCAAAGTATTTTTGTGCAAAATGTATCCATATCTCAGCACGTCGCTGAGTCGCCAAAGCCGAAGCGTTAATTTAATCAAAATCATTGCGACAACACGACGTCAATGAATGCGACAACACCAGCAACAACAACAACTAAAGACGATAGTCCGAGGCAAAAGTCTGTGCTGATTGAATACATTACTTACTACGAGTATATTGATGCCTCTTACAATGTAAAATTAAATAAAAATTATTTAAGGAAGATGTAACTTTTGCATATACATATATTCATACTACATATAGAGATAACGATAGATATATCTGCAACATTTTTGTTGCGCATTTAAATAAACGCACAAGATAAAACCACATAGCCAGACATCATTATTTAAAACGCAATTAAAAAGCCAGACATATATAATGATAAAAAGCATCAGTCAATCATTTGGCAATGATATACATATGTATGTCTTATTATCACATTTGTGCAAATCTAAGCAGATCTTAACTTTAAAGCCTCTACTTTTTTGTTGCATACTTATCTGCGTTTTCCCTGAATACAATCGCTTTGAAAAATCTTTGAATTGTTCTAAAGAAATAAGAATTGAAATAATTAACTTAAATCTATAGTATATCCGTTTAAAGCTACAATGTGTGTATCTTTTAGTTAGATTCATAATATATATTTTCTTACTATAATTTTCGACAAGCACGTGCTCAATTCTAGGGGAATTACGTATTCACGCTTACAGTTTAATTATATATAAAATTAAATGCATTATTAGTAAGAAAACTGAAGCTCGTAAGTTGGCAAAGCGTTTTGTTTATCACGGTTTCAGTTATTAATTTTTTTTTTTTACTGCCATCCCAATGAAAACTTGTGGTCCAGAGGGTAAACGAGATATCAAGTCAAGTATATGTCGAAATGACGATGTCATGTCGCTATCAGACAAAAGACAGATGGGGAAGGAGAAGGACAGACTGTACTTAGGTATTTGAAATATGCAAAAACACAGATCATGTTGTAAGCCAACATTATTATTGTAGCACAAACACTTAATTCTTTACAATACTGGCTAAATGAGACTTGTTGTTGTTGAATAGCAAATTCCTAGAATTATGGAAAACCAGAAAAAGCCAATAAAAAAAAACAAACGCTGGAAACTTTGTAATTTTTATTATTATTATTTAACGCTAGTCAAATTGCAGTTTTTCTAGCAAAAAACTAAGAACGAAATACGATCAATGGAACTCTTATAAATAGAAAGCAAGAATCAATTAATTATTGTAAATTAATAATACAATTCAATGTTCATTTGTAGCACAACAATCGATGTCATGCTGTAGGCTGCAGATAGATCGAAAGGATGCCAGTGGAGTGTAAAGGTTTATTGGATAACTACTTTTGGACATGAATATGGAATTTGAATTTCCGGACTTTTGTAAGTATAACGAATAATCCATAGAAATATAGCAAAATTAATGATGAAGTTCATTATAATTTCAACAAAACTTAATTAAAACTCGGCGTCAAATCCGTTGACATTGATTTTTTTATTTTTTGCTGAACCTAGGCATATTTAAATATAAATTTTAAACAAAGATTTGCAGACATTGCCTTGATAATCAAATGAAAATAAATATATTCTAAAATATTCCACAAATTTCACTTGTAAACTGCCAAATAAAATAGATATATCATGATCAAATTATAATAGCCTAAGGCAAGGTTAGCAGCTGCAGTATAAATTGTCCTTCGGCTGGTCGCTAACAACAATAACAACAACAACGACGACTATGATAACAATAAAACGCTGGCTACCCAAAATAGAAGTCAAATAAAATAAATTGATGTAGCAGTCGACGTGGATATGCTTAACAAATTTTGGCTTAGAGCTGCCAAATAGACAAACACAGATACACTTAAAAAATTCCCATAGATGGAGTAGAGAGTAGAGTATACAAAACTACATACTATATATATATATAATTCTAAATAATGTCGCCTGGAAGCCACACTCCTCCCATCAGAAAAATGAGCAAAACCTTGTTTGATCAATAACTTGGCCAAAACTGAATTGAAGTAAAACTCTGATTGAATTTCTCTGCTCGCCAGTGTAGAATTTGACGTTTGCGCGCGAGTTGATATATATATTTATAAAACTAATCCAAATAATAAATAATAGTAGAAAAGATAAAAATAAGAGCAAAAATTACCAGTTAAAACAGAGTATTTAAAACAGCTGAGCTTTTGATTTATTGTTATCGCTTTTTAATGAAACAAAAACACTTGTAAAAACACAATAAGTTTTCATTTCATTTCGGGTTTGTTTTTATTGCTAGCTTGAATTGGGTTTGATTTTCATGCACATTTTGACTGTGGCTTCTGCTTCTCGAGTTTATATATAGTTTTCTTCTTTTTGTTTAAAACGTTTATTTTTTTCGTATAAATGCATTTGGAAAAGCGCATTTTCACTGCTCAGCGAGTTGTGAAAAGTGCATCAACCGCATGTGCGCTCACATGTGCGTTAGATAATTGTGTATCTTTATCTTTTTATTAAATCAAAACTGTTAAAATTGAAATATACAATTTACACTTGATGCTGCCACAAATTTTAGTTAATCAGCCAACTGCTAACTTGGCTGTTAGTGCATTCCCAAGCGCGTACAAACCAATAATTTTATTTAAGACACAAAATCAATTATGGATTATCCCAAGACATTAAATGGTAATTTGTTTATATGCATAAGTGTGCGTGTGTGTGTGTTTTGCATAAATTACTTAAACATTTTGTTGCCACATAAATTCCAGCTCAACTGAGTCTAGTTTTTATCGATCAAACAGCTGAAATACCTTCAGTTTGTGGTTGCTTATCAGTCAATAGGGTTTTTTTTTAGGCACGTGAACTTATCAGAGAATTGCTCTACATATTTAAATATTAATATGCCAGTAAACGCCCCTTAAATTATTTACGACAATCTGTGAAACTGTGCTTAAGTGTGTGCTTAAATAAGTATAGGCGGATATCCACAATCCGGTCAAAGTTTGTTGGGAAAAACCGACAACAAACTTTGCTGATAATTTCATATGATTCTTAATGTCTGCATAAAGGAATTTTAACCAATTACTTGGAAATTCCTCGTTGAAACGTTAGTCACACTTTCATAACTTAAGTGACGCTCTCTATTAACTTAAGTTAATGTTAATCGCCTGTTTCTAAAAATAACCTATTAAACTGAGCAAAATTAAAAATGCATTAAGAAATAGCTACATATTTTATCTAGAAATCATGGGAATTTCGCTTTTAACATTATGTTAACTTAAGTAATGTTTAAAGGACACTTACTGTGCTGTTATACCTTAATACTCTTTCAGTATTTGTATCGCTCTGTTACTAAAATTATGTTGCCTTAAGAGGTCTATCTTATGTTAATCAGCAGTTAATTAACTTAACTTCACTGTTGGTTTTAGTGTTCTGTTAAGTTTAACAGCTGTTCCACTCGTTTTAACATTTTCTGAGCTGTTTTTAATGCCCAACACTTCAATTTCACTTGCAGCTCGCCCAGATTTCATGGATGGCATTGACAATGAAGCTTTGGATTTGTTTATGCAGGCAGCCGGTGTTGGTGGACTCGATGATGCGGCACAGCACGGCAGCCATGATGGGCTGGCCGCGGACTCCGTTGTCTCCGGAGTTTCCAAATTGGAATCGCCACACACACCGCCAATGAATATGCTCGATGCCCAGCTGAATGGTCGTGGGAATGGCATGACAATGCCACTAGCACATTTGCCAGAGAGTCCACCCGATTCGGGATCGGAGCCAGCCTACAGTCCACTAGGGGAATCTCATGGCGTGGCGCTAACTGGACGTGAACTCATCTATCCAGGTCTGGCAAACATGCAACAACAGCATCATCATCAACAACTACAGCAACAACAACACTCGGGCATGTTGCAAACGGAGTTGCAGTTTACAACGCCATCGCAGCCGCAAGGACATCACTTCGTGCCGCCTGCGCAGGATGTGAGAGTAAAGCATGAAACGAGTCTGGTGATGAATTCCAACAGTTTGCTTTGCCAGCAACAACAACAACAACAACAGCAGCAGCAGCAACAACAGCTGAACGAGCAACAGTTGCTGCCGCTGCATCATCAACAGCAACAACATCAAGACCTGCCGCAGGATCAACTGCTTTATCAGCACTATGACAACGGTCACGGCTTGTATTCATCTGGCAGCTATCAGAATCTGTCCAGCATTTCCACCTGCATGCTGACCTCACCCCTGGGATTAGGGGATCGCGTTCAAGTAATTGGCACCAGTCAGTTATCGCTGAATCGCAGTTCCACGCCCTCGACGCCGGTGCATTCGTTGTCGCGCAAGCGAAAGATGTCCACGCAATTGGATTGTCCGGATTTTGCGCCCAAACATGATACGGGTTTACTGATGAGCCCGCTTCGGAATTCACATCATTCGATTTCAATAGCGCCGCGTGACATCGCCAATGGAACAGCTCTTGCCTCCGTCTCCGCCACAGTCACAGCCAGCCACAGCGACCTTGATCTGAGCAAGACACCCGCCCATTCACATTGCTCCGCCTCCGTATCGCCAGCGTTGTCCGGCATCAATTCACAGGCGGATAATAGCCTCGATGGGCAGACGAGCAATGCGGCAGGTGGTTCCGGCTCTGGCAGTGAGGCTGGTGATCCGGCGCTGACGCAGTGCATCCGTTTCAGTCCATTCCAGCCGGAGAACTGGCACAAACTATGCGATCAAAGCCTACAGGAACTATCCGTCATATACTATCGTGTCGATGCGGATAAGGGCTTCAATTTCAGCGTCTCGGATGACGCGTATGTGTGCCAGAAGAAGAATCACTTTCAGGTCACTTGCCATGCACGTCTTCAGGGAGATGCCAAATTCGTTAAGACACCGTCCGGCCTAGAGAAAATCAAATCCTTCCACTTGCATTTCTACGGTGTCAAATTCGAGGCGCCCAATCAAACAATACGCGTGGAGCAAAGCCAATCCGATCGCTCTAAGAAGCCATTCTATCCCGTACCGTACGTATGATTATCACTTTAAACACTTTTCATTATTGGACAATCTAAGCGGATTCCCTAACGGATTCCTCACCCAATTCGTTAGGGAATCCATTTAGTTTAACTTTGGATACGGCAATTCCTTATGAAATTTACGATTCTCTTATAAGGATCCCAGAAACTTTCCTAAAGATTCCTTCAGCACTTGGAAAGTTTCCTTGGCGATTCCTTAATGATTCCTTTGGGTTGCGAGCTGAAGGGCACCTAAAAGACGTATTTACGCACTATAGGAGTTTTCACCAAATTTGGCAATTCTAGCTCTCTTTCCTTCTTCTTTCTCTTGACAGTATCGATCTCCAGAGCCATATTGTCAGCAAAATCACCGTGGGGCGTCTACACTTCTCGGAGACAACCAACAACAACATGCGCAAGAAGGGACGCCCGAATCCGGAGCAACGTTTCTTTCAACTCGTCGTCGGCCTCCATGTGCATACCACATCCGGACACTTTCCCGTGGTTAGCCATGGCAGCGAACGGATCATTGTGCGTGCCTCGAATCCGGGACAATTTGAATCTGATGTGGATCTGTGCTGGCAACGGGGCATCACGCCGGAGTCCATCTTCCATACCGGCCGTGTGGGCATTAACACTGATCGTCCGGACGAGAGTCTAGTTGTGCACGGCAATCTCAAGGTATCGGGACACATTGTCCAGCCCAGTGACAGTCGCGCCAAACAGGAAATTGCCGAACTAGATACCTCAGTTCAATTACGCAATATGCAAAAGATACGCATCGTGAGATATCGCTATGAACCCGAATTCGCAGTGCATTCCGGACTGAGGCGGGAGAGCGATACTCGGGAAATTGTTGACACGGGAGTTATAGCACAGGAGGTGCGGGAGGTCATACCGGACGCAGTGCAAGAGGCTGGCAGCGTCGTACTGCCCAATGGAAATGTTATTGAAAACTTTTTGCTGGTCAATAAGGTAGGAAACATTTTTTTACTTTGAAAATTTGCCGTGAACTTATATTGATATGTACACACTAATATCGATAAAATGTTGTTAATGGACACACTCTTTTAGAGCTGCCGTTCTTGAAATATTTCTGTGGTTGCCACTCTTTTAAATTTAATCGTAGCATTGCACCGTTATAACCACTGTTGCCAACCAAATTATTTAAAATCTGGCTATTCTAACGGACAAAGTTGGCAACAGTGACTATAAGTCAAAATACATTTGCTTTTGACACAAGTTTGTTGTTTTTCCAATTATGCTCACATTATAAATGAAATACACAAATAGAAACCAGTTACACAGAAATAAACTATATTTTAAACATACTTCAAGGATCGTATACTAATGGAGAACATTGGGGCTGTTAAAGAGCTATGCAAGGTCACCGGCTCGCTGGAGACGCGCATCGAGCATCTGGAGCGAGCCAACAACAATCATCATAACCACCAACTGCGTGCCAAGGATCTGCTGGAGCCACGCTGCCTGTTCCCGCCGCGTGTGTATAAGTCAAACAATCGCAACGATGGATACGAGATCTGCTCCAGCCGTGCGATGCAAATTATCATATTTCTCCTGATCATTGTCATGGCAGCCTGGTAAGCCATCAAAAACACACAGTCAAGCAAGTTATTTTTCGGACATGAAAAAATGCACATGGGCATTTCCAGAAAAAGGTCCACCCCGCTCAAAAACGTAAAATTTATCAAAAACTCACATCTTGTGAAATTTTCTTCCAAAAATTTATTCAAGTTATTTATTTAAGCAATATACGCTAGAAGAAATTCAATAGGATGAACATATAGATTCTACCTTGGAATAAATTCACTTTTCAAATATTTTTGCCCATTTTCTTGAAAATTTACTTCCAATAAGATAGTAAGATTGTAACATGAACCATTTTAATACATAGAAATATATTAAATGTTTAAATTAAAACAAGTTTTACAAGCTGCTTTCGATATATCCAATCAAATTTGATGGACAAATTCTTGGCACAAACTAGGTGGAAATCTTGTCACGTTCGCGATGTTGCGTTACAAATCTCTAATAAAACTTGTAAAATAAATAAAATGATAGTAATATATCAATGTAAATCCGTTAAATGGATAACTACATTATTTTATTGTGGATTTTCTTCCAAATTACTCGCCACCTTTTACTGACTTTCGCATTTTTTCAAACGACTTCCATTTTTTGTCGCGTTTGCGATGCATTGTTTTCTATAAATAATTCGAAAACGACAAGTTCTCAAATCTTATTTTTTATAATAAAAAACATTTTTGAAAATGTTAATTTTTGCCATCTTTTTTCCATTAAATGAGGTACGAATGTCGCGTTCTCGATCCTGGAAATACCCATAAAACATAATGATCCGAAGAGTATTTTATTTTTTGCAATATAAAATATGTGAATTTGTAACCATGTCAAAACTTTTACTTGACTAAGTGTACTTGTACATCCTTTAATACTTACACGTAATCTTTCAGCTTGGCTGCTGTGTCCACGCTGTACTTTGTGGAGCACAACAAGCAGCAGCAGCCACAGCAGTTGGATGGCTATCAATTGTTTGGTGACAGTCGCATCTTTCGTCCCGATAATCCAACGCGACTGAGCGACGAGGATCGTCTCAACTTTCAGCACAGCTTGCAGTCACTGTTCAAAAACAAGACACATGTGCCTTGGCCCAGTTTAATGCATGCGGCCAGCACCACAAGACCCACGGGCACGGGCGGCACGGCAATACGTCTGGGCGACGGCGACGAGATTCAGGAGAAGGAGGAACTAACTGCTGTGATGAGTAATCCACAGGTGAACCCGCCATTGCCCGCTCCAATTGCACGGATTACAACCACAGCGCCGAGGAACAAAACTATTGCCAGCAAGAACAAGTCGAAATGGCCCGTAGCTCCAGAGGTACTGCGTCCAAGCGGTAATCAGGGTGGCTCCCAAAAGCTGCTGCACGGTTCTCGTGCCGCCGTTGTGGGTAAAACTCTGGCCGCATCCAATAATGGTACAATTACATCCTCGGAGAAGCCACAGCCCATTCCGTTGTCGCAGGACTTTGAGAACAACTCCATAGATGTGGATGCCCAGCAGCAGCAACAGCAACAGCTGCAGCAACAATTGAAGCAGCCGTTGAAGCTGGATGAGCACATTGTGGTGGTGGGCACCATAGCCAGCACAGACGTGGACAATGCTGCGTCCGATGCTGGTCAAGCGATTCGCAAATTGAATGCTGGAGATGTGGCCATTTACAATGTATACAAGACAGTTTCGCCGCCGACCGCCAATCTGGCTCTGACCACCAACAAGGTCAGCACGGAGCAGACGCAGTTGCAGACCACTCTGTCCCTGGCACTGGATGTGCCTCCACCAGCTGCAGTGCGCAACACGAGCGGAGGAGGCAGCAAAGACTCTGGGGATGCTTTGGATTTACAGAATCTGAGCACTACAAATGAATCAGAGTCGGCGGATAATCCTATCCATCCCATCACAGCGCTGTTCGGTTTCGAGTTCCAGGGCGGTCTACGGGACTCCAGTGTGGGCAGAAGATCGGCCAATCAACGCAGCTTGGATTGGATTCGAAACAAGAGCCTGAAGACGCCACTCTTCGGACATCCGCCGGAGTGCAACAAGGACAAAGATGAGACCGACAATTGCCAGGTGAGTTGGCCAAATCCCTATCTATTAATCTATCTATTGATATAAAACTGAGGATACCATTTGTCTCTTTCAGTCCAGCTGCTTTGAGGATCTTCAGCCGGCTGCCGTTGTAGCAGATAAATTGGACGCAAATGTGAAGCATCAGCATGTTGAGGATGTTTTGCAGTCTGCCGAGTCGGAGGAGGAGGAGGACATACTGATCATACAGCCAGTTGCAGGCAATGATACCAACAACAACAACGTGGCTGCCTCCCGTGTCTATCATGGCAAGAGCTCCCACAACACGGCCGCTATAGCGAAACAATTCTCCACCGAAACGGATGCCTCGGCCAGCGAGGATGCAATGTATACGGTTCTAAATGATGCTCCTGTCCTAGCTGCGGATCATGCGCCTGATCACGTGGAAGATGCACCAGTTGCTCCCGCAGCAACAGCGACAGCTACAGTGGTGCCTCCTCCTCAATTGGATTGCTGGAGCATTACCAGCTGTGTGCTGGCCGGACTAAATAACTATACCATTGATGTGGATCACTTTTGTCCCAGCTCTGGCAGCTCCCTGAATGTCAGCTACGTTGTGCCCGTTTCACGTTATCTGCAGGCCGTCAGCTTGGAGCTGCATTTCAGGTAGTCTCCAAATTAATGATATATATATTTTATTGGATTTAAATGATGCCATCGACAGCTCCAATAAGCCGCTGCAATGGTCCATTTGCAGCAATGAGGATCAGAGCAAGTCAAACGCGGGCACCGCTCAGTTGAACGAGGACGATGATGCACCTCCAAGCAGCTGGGTGAAGGTGCTCAAGCAGCTGGGCAACAACAAACTGATCCTGGCCTTGGACATGCCCAGTCGTGGCAACTTTGTGCGCGACTTTATGCTACGTGCCAGCACAGACCTGGAACAAGTAAGTTTCAACGTATTTTATGTTGTTTACAATTTTAATTCCTTTTCTTGTGCTTGCAGCAAAAACTATGCGATGACAACGCCCATGTGGCTAACCCTATACTCCAGTACAACTTTAGCATCGTAAGAGATTGTGATTAGTTAACAATTTAATTTATGGCACGCATCGAATCGAAATGGAATCGGAAATGGAACCAAAATGTTGTGGCAGTTCTTGTTGTTGCCACATTCAGAAAGCATCACAACATTTCAATGATTGCAAAGGAAATTTAAACAATTAAACATTTATCGACATTTTAAATAAAATATTTAGTAAAATTACATTTTGTCTGGGTCACATGCATGATGAAATTATATAAAGGTGATGTATTCGCTCTCTCTCGGGGCGACGTATTTGCTGTCAGCTCTCAGAGAGAGTCTGACGTGAGAGAGACGACAGAGATAGATATATGTATCGAACACTTGTTTTGTTTGGTTTCCTCTCTTTACTCATTTTCGATTCGTGCGCTGAGCAATATATAAAATCAAAATATAAAGCAATGGCATGTTTGTCTTATTGTTCCTGTTGCATTTATCCACATTGCCTCTTCTCTATGTCTCTGGGATTTTTCACAGAATTTGGGTCAACCGCTTACTACGACGTTTGCTTTCGTACTGAGCAATCGTCGCCCCGAAAAAGAGGGCACATCAAACGAATACATCACCTTTATATAATTCGATCATGTTCTTATTGGCATACTTAAGGGCAACTATTAACAACTATTGCTATGACTACACGGCAAATGGTTGATCCTTGCCATCTTCATGATATTTGATGTACGTCTCGCCGTGCGTAAAGTCCTTGGTGCCTTCCAGGCGACCGCGGGGCGGCGCCTTATCGTAGTCAAAGGCCTTCTCCGATTTGCCAAACAATTGATTGGCCATCTCGATGTCCTCACGGTATTTGCCCACCACGACCTTCTTGCCGGTAATGGGATCTGTTATGTCACCAAGCGGATAGACAACTTTATCGATGGCGTGTGTGATCAGGCGGGTCATGCGCTCGGGCAGTTCACGTATTAGCACTATATCCCCTGTTTTGCACAGCTTTTGTGGATCGTGGGCAAAGAAAAACGTATCCTTTTTAAAGTACTGCAAGCAAAAAACAAAATATAAATTCCATGCTGATCCGAACAACAACGAAACGAACCATGTTAAGGTTTTTATCCAGCTCCATGCGGCGTATGCGTATTTTCGATGCATTCTGCTTGATGCAGGGCATGCATTGGCCCATAAGTAATAAACCACGCGCTGCCATTTAATTCAATATTTGTTTAAATCCACCAAAAATTAAATGAGTTCACAAATTGACTAAAAGTGTTGCTCTTGAAGAATACGCAACATAAAAATACCAAAATTTCAGCAGGTGTGTAGACACTGGAGAATAATGATAATCAGCTGTTATGCAGCTGTTGTGTACACACCTTGGGTCCGATAAGAAACAGTTTTGTGTGTTGTTAAAAATTAGATAATTAATTCAATTTGCTTTTATTATTAATATCGCCAAAAGTTGTTAACCAACTGTATGTAAAGGAACCGCAGACGTGCACAAGTAACGCACGCTTACGTAACCATGGTAAATAAACAAAGAAGCCGTATAAAATGGAGATGAGTCACAATGTGACAATCTGACAATAACAAGTACAAATTAAAGCAAATAGTTGGTAAATTACCATATCAACATGATTGTTAACAACTTGAACAGTAGTACTATTGATATGCAACGTAAATCCTGACACAAACTGTTTCCATTTGCTGTTCTCCACATTCTCCTGGTTTACACGGCAGCTATAGTTGTTTTATTGCGCCTTAACTGCAAGAAGTGATTAAGCGAAGTTTAAATCGTTGATAAGAAATCATGTTCGACAGATTTTTTAATTTTTTGCCAACAGAACTACGAAGATGAAGACTATCATGTGGACTCATTCCCAAAGGATTTCGGCTACGGAGCCTTTGATCAGGATGGCCTGGAGCTGGAGCCGAATGCGTCGAGCAACAGTGAGACAAAGCCACGCATATTATTGATGGGCCTGCGACGATCGGGGAAGAGTTCGATACAGAAAGTTGTGTTCCATAAAATGTCACCGAATGAGACACTTTTCCTGGAATCGACCAGCAAAATTGTTAAAGACGACATTAACAATTCTAGCTTTGTACAGTTTCAAATTTGGGACTTTCCCGGACAAATTGATTTTATAGAGCCCACATTCGATTCAGAAATGATCTTTGGCGGCTGTGGAGCGCTTGTGTTTGTAATTGATGCAAAGGATGATTATAATGAGGCGTTGACCAAGTTCAAGAACACCGTCATCAAGGCATACAAAGTGAATCCTCGCATTAAATTCGAGGTATTCATACACAAGGTAAGCTAATATATTAGACTGTAATCATTTCAGCTGTTTGATTCCTTCCTCCCATAACATAGGTGGACGGCATTAGCGATGATTCCAAAATGGAATCACAACGTGATATACATCAACGTTCATCGGATGACCTCAGCGAAGCGGGACTCGATCAAATTCATCTCAGCTTTCACTTGACTTCGATCTATGATCATTCAATATTCGAAGCGTTCTCGAAGGTTGTGCAGAAGCTCATACCACAGCTACCAACGCTGGAGAATCTGTTGAACATTTTCATACCCGTAAGTAGTTAATGTTAACTGTATAGAACTCCAAATTAATCGAATTTAAATCTTTCAGAACTCGGGCATTGAGAAAGCTTTTCTCTTTGATGTTGTATCGAAAATCTATATAGCTACGGACTCATCACCAGTTGATATGCAAGCTTACGAGCTGTGCTGCGACATGATTGATGTTGTCATTGATCTCTCTAGCATATATAGGTAAGTAATTGGAGCAATTCTAATTAACATATACTCAAACAAGTCTCTCCTGTCTACAGCTCGGAGGAAACTGCATTTGACAGTGGCAGCTCTAGTCTCATTAAACTAAATAATAATACAATACTTTATCTGCGCGAGGTTAACAAGTTTTTGGCCCTGGTCTGCTTGCTGCGCGAGGAGAACTTCAATCGGCAGGGCGTCATTGACTACAATTTCATTTGCTTCCGTGATGCCATAAGCGAGGTGTTTGAGTTGCGTCTGAAGCGTCAGAAGATGCTCGAGAACCAGGATGCTGACCAGGACGATGATGAGCTGGTCGATGATCATGGCATAACAATTGGCTGCTCCAACCATGAGAATGATGCAGCTGTGTTGTCCAGAGCAACTAAGATTGCATGAGCACAATTCCAGTGACCTTTACGTGTGCTTAACTATCGTATAATTCTTCCATATATTCACACGTGCACACGAATCTATTTCTATTAAGCATTGGATTATCTTTTATAAGTTTTGTCATACATTTTAAATCAAATTTTATGTTTTTCTATCTATATATATCTTTGTTCTTTATTGTTAATTCATTTGTTAAGCCGCTTCGCTGCTCTTCACAAAGAGAAACAAGCGTTTACATAAACTACAATAATAATACGTATATTTTTAATAAAAATTATATTAAATTGTAGTAAAAGTTTGGCGGGAAATGCTAGGTTTGTTTTTGACTTGGTTTTTGACTTTTTATTCCACCCTGTTCTGCCAAAGTTGGGCCAAAGCTGCCACACAGTTGACAATATCGAAGAATATCTTCCTCTCGCTCTTCACTTGTTGACTCTGTCTTAAAAAATCTTAAAAATTCGAGACAAATTCAACATAAATTCGAGTGCAATTTTCAAAATTAAGTTCCTAATTTAACTCAACTTTTTAAGTTGAGTTATCCGTGGAACCGGATGGCTGCCACTTTTTTTTGGACAAAGTTGCCACATGCCATTTTTTTACCATCAGGCAACTTAGGCAAAAGCAAAGCGAGCGAGCGAGCGAGTAGTGAGCAATAGGGCTGCAAAACTATCGATAGTGGGTACATCGATAGTTTTTAACTTCGATGTTTCAAAACCTCGATGTTTTCCAAAAAAACATCGATATATCGTTAAAACATCGAAAATTTTTCAAATATTTTAGATTGCGGTAAATACCATTTATCTTATGCTATGGTTTTTACTTACTTGATGTGCACAAAAACTTATCCATTATATATACAGAAGAACCGCCAATTATTGCTGTAAGAAGCTATTACCAAAAAATGAATTTATAAAATTATACACATTTTTAACTCAACAAACACTTACGCGTAGCTTGAAGCGTCACCATGCAGTGGAGGGCTGCCAACTCAGCCACTTTGTGGCTAGAACTAGCCACTTTTTGAGCGGGCTAGCTTTTTTTTTCAAAATGATCTAGCCACTTCTAGCCATTTC
This sequence comes from Drosophila suboccidentalis, assembly GCA_037043435.1. NCBI lineage: Eukaryota > Metazoa > Arthropoda > Insecta > Diptera > Drosophilidae > Drosophila > Drosophila suboccidentalis. The sequence continues at coordinate 816,859 of JBAMBK010000572.1, read as the reverse complement.
GTTTATTTGCACTTTGGAACACAAACTTCGGTTTGATAATGCTGCGTTTAACAAAATTGACCTTTTTTTTTTTTTTTTGCTTATTAATCAAATTTTGTCGTATTTCAACTAATAATAATTGTAAAAATGGACCCAAAAAATCTGGCAGCACTGATGCAGTGAAGCATCCGATATATCGATGTTCAATTATTAACATCGATACATCGGACCATTTTGAAAACCTCGATACTATCGATAGTAACATCGATAGTTTTGCAGCCCTAATTCATCCCTTCTTGCGTTAGAGGTCGAGAAACATCGATGTTTTCGATGATTTTAAAAAAAGCATCGAAGAAAACATCGATGTTTTTAAATAAAAAACCTTAACAATTGAAACAACAAAAATTAATAGTTTTTATTTTGAAAGTCCCTGTTTTTGTTGATGAACAATAATTTGTCCACTACACTGGACAAAGTCTTGTCCTGCGATCTGAAATTGTTTGCCCAGCTTTGCTAAAAACTTCTCGGATTCGCAAGAAGATGCTTGAACACATTAGCATTTTTTGGACACAGTTTTTAAGGATTTGTCATCAGTACTGATCTGTAAAAGATATTGTTATTAAAGATATTTCTCATAATATTTCGAAGTTCTTACCTCCCAATATTTAATAGGGTTGCAATTATTGGGGCTGTTTACTTTTTCCAAATGTTGCCTCATTGCAATAATAGCATCTGCCCGGGCAGATTTAAATTTCAGGCAAATTTTATTTTGCATAAAGGAAAATTTACTTGATGGCTGATCTGTGGTTGGTGTTGGTTGCTGTCGTGGAGTTTTTGACATTATGGTTACCAGTTCCTGCTCCAAAGCCTGTTTTTGCTGCTTTTTTTAAAATGATCCCACGCAACCGAACGCTCTCTCTTTCGCTTTGGAGCTAACACATCCTCCTCCTCTTTCGCTTCCTCTGCAGGTTCCTTTGCTATTAAATAAACAAATAGAGCATGTTAGTATACTGTATGCAATACACAATGTTACTTAAATAAACTAATTAATAATAATGCTTGCGCACGTAGAAATGTGTGTATGTACATACATACATACATATGTACGTACATACATGAAAGAAGCTTGGGCTGTTAGTAACATAGTAACTTACTTTTCAGGTAATTCTCCATGCTGCCTTCGTTCTCCATAGCTTGAACCAACACCACCAACTATAAATCCCAAATTTCAACAAAGATTTTAATTAAATAGCGAGCAAATTTAAAAGTTCCGTTACTTACAATTCATATACGCCTGTCGTCGGCAAGTGCAGAGTTGCGAATAAAAACATTCGATAGTGACTTAACAAACATCGATTGTTCCGATGTTTTGCAAACATCCCTTTTCTGCCGCAATTCTCTTCTTCTTATTGAAGTTAAGAGAGCAACGAGAAAGCGTTCATTCGTTTATTCGTTTATCTTAATGAACCGTTCACTTGAACTTGTTTAGATCGAAACGACACAGCGTTTGCGTTTTTCGTGATAAAAAATAAAACGAAATGATGCCGGCAATTTTAGAGTGTGGAATATTCAAAATAAATTATGGTCCGTTTGCCGTCAACAACAGGTTGCGAGTTGAGTGCTGCGTATGCATGCGTCAGTACAGAGTCACCCTTCCCCAACTTGGCAATTTGTACAGTCATGTGAAGGTAAGAAAGGGGGGGGGGGACTTGCAGGCGCCGCGTCCATTAACTTTAAGTTTCTTTCCAGACTCAACATCCTCACCTGGACCTGGAGCATGAGATGAAACCAGCAAAAATCAGGCAAAAGCAAATCCGGAAGGAGCAAAGGAAGGAACAGGACAAACAGGCCAAAAAACGCAAGTACCATGAGAAGAAGAAGGAGATGGAGAAGGCGGAGGAATAAGTTATATTCATTAAGTAAGTAACACATTTCATAATCATATTTCATTTTATTTTATATATTTTATATTATTTGCAGTTAAAATTTGCATCCTGAATTCATGCAAAATTACATTTTCAATTAAAACATGCAACTGCTGAAGAAGCAGAAGAAGCAGAAAAGCACTGAAGAAATCCGACGGACGGAGTTTGCTGTGCTGCCAAAAGCTTGAAGCTTTTACAATTCACATTTTAATTTTTTGTTTTTTGATTTTTGATTTTTATTTTGGATTAAAAACCCGTGAATTATACAAATTTGTTATTCGCCTGAGTTTCGCAGCTCAAAATAAAAAAAAGTCAGCAAGTTGAAGTTTTTGGTTTTCTTGTTTTCTTCGGTTGTTCGTTGTGTGTGTGAGTAAGTGGTGCGGCTAGCTATTTTGTGTTTAATGAGAGAGTGACAAATGCTTGGCTCGCTCGCTCATTATTCATTCCATCGTTTTCCTCTTCTTTAGTAGAAAAAGTGAGTGTGACGTGCGCGGACCGAGCGGAAAGCGCGGACGAGAAAAACAAGCAACAATACAAATACCAATTCTGAACTGATGATCAAAAAAGGAGCCAATTCGAAAAAATAAGTGCCTTGCGCCAACAGGACAAAGAAGAGCCAGTTTTGGTGCAAAAGCGCCAATTGTGTGTTGCTCGGTCGGGTCACACAGTAGTGAAAAATGAGCTGCTCGCAGTAGAATTAATAATTAATGCGCCTGTAGCCGAAATTGCAAATTATTCCTACACACAAATCGTGTTAATTTAATAAGAGTTGTCGGTGTGTGCTTTACATACGGTCGACGGGTGAAGCAATTAGAAAGAAAAAAACGAGTTTAGTAGCTGTCGGGTGAAAGAAAGAAATTGTGTGCATATGTATGCGTGTGAGTGTATGTGCGCGGTGGAAAAACAACAACAAGAAGAGCGATAGCAACAGCAGAAACAACAACAAAAACCTGGTCTCGTATGTCCGCTTTCCTTGCTCATTACGGTGCTTTTCTGTGCCCAAAGTGCAGGCAAGTGCAGCCTGGAATAGTCAGCACCAACGACAGGTGCGTACTACACATTTTCTACTTTCGTTGCTTAAAATTGTCATTCTCTCTGTTGCTTTATTGATTGTTCGAATGCCGCAGATACACAGCATCCCATGACAATAGATATGTATTCATTCGTTTCTACTTACTTACATACATATAAATAAAGTGAAAGGTGGTGGCACATCTTCAGCCTTTTGTCTACCTGCACACAAAAGCACACTAGCACACATATAATTGTTAACTACTAACATCTGTTATTAATAAAATGCAAAAAAAAATTGATTAAGGCTAAAGTTGTTTATTAACCCTGGTTTAGGTAGAGCCATCGATTAAACATGCGTCTGAAAGAGATAGCTAGACAAAAGGGCGACTTTCTTGACAACCGATAATAACAATCTCAGCAATCGATAAATATTATTGCACTTTTGTCTATTCTCTCTCTCGCACTCACCAACACAAGTCACGGATTAACAGCGAATTAGTTGTTGAGTGTGCCCCCCGCCCCCAAGTGGCGCTTATGTCATGAACCGGAAGTTAATTCATGGAATATGTGTATGTATTTGGATTTTAGCAACCCCCAAAAAAGAATTATGTGTATCCATGACATCATATTTGCACAATCATAAAAATGTCTTAATATCCATCGCCTGTTTTCGACCATTTCCTACCTCAACACCCTTTCAACATGCCATTTCCAACATGACACACGCTTTGAGGTTAGGTTTCTCTCAATTCGCCGGGTACCGTTTCCAGGGGTTGTAACTGTATATTGATTGACTGACTGTCGCGACATGATTTCACGAAATAAATATTATAACAAATTAGTACTAACATTTTCCGTTTAATTGTTGCTAATTTGAAACTGAAAATAGATACCGTTAGTCACAAAAAACACCTGTAAACCAAAAAGCGTAAAGTATGTTAATGTTTTTTAATGTTGCCAACAACACGTGCGACTCACAAAAAAAACAGTTTTCATTTTCTTTTCGACATTTTCACATCTTGCAAGAGGGCGGTGCCCCAAAGTCATGAGCATACACATATTTTTGGGGAGAAATATTTCAAAAAAATAAAAGAAAAAAATTTCAGAGGCCATTTGTAGACAAATTAAATTGCTAACAAACCGTGAAGTTGGTTAGTGGGCTTTGTTTTCGTTGTTGTTTTCAGGTTGGAGTCTGTTTTCTTATCTGCTGAACAGACATTTGCCGTTATGCAGTGTGGCAGGCTCTTTGAAAATAGTTTTTTATCGATTTCTTTCTCACTTCCGCACAACCAACAATCCAATCAGACAGACAGACACAATTGCTTTTTATTTTTTCTTCTTTTTTTTTGCGCTGACGTATCTATTGATAGCATTGTTAACCAGTTTCAGTTGCTCTTTCACTTGCAATTGTTGCTGTTCTTGTTGGCTGCGTCTGTCTGTCTCTCTGTCTCTCCGTTCTGTGAATGTTCGTATGCTGTATGCTGTCAAAGCGGAAGCGACGTCATTTATGTAAATTGCTTGCGTGACATTTCTATACAGAGCCCATATTATGAACCGGTGGTACGCACGCCCCATTCGCATTAACTGCAACACCATTGTTACCAACTCATTCTGGAGCCCCATCTACCATCGTTGCCATGGCGGCTGCGCTCTATAAGCTTCTATGATGGCCATAATCAGGCAATTTTAACAATACTTTAATGCATTGCCATAAAATAGAGAAAAACAGTAAAATGTTACTAATGGCGTGTTGTTGTTGTTAACTGATGCAACTTGTTACATTTCTATCTTATGTTTAGCAGCTGTAAAGGAAATCAGAGATTTTCATGTATGCTAATGCGCTGTAAGGAAAGAAGGACCTTAAAGATGATAACAGTGCTCTGTAATGTAAAGGAGTAATTTGACTAATCTGTTTTGACATTTTACTGAACTTGATAGAAATTTCATATTCTTGTGCTTATATACCATGGATTCAAATTGGTTAAGCTTTCCAGAGTGTTGTGTTGTCTCAACAGTTTTGTAGCTCTTTTTTTGTTTACTCGTGGAATTTGTTGCTTAAATTATATTGTGGCGGTGAACAAAGTTCAGCGAGGTGAAACGGTTAAGTGTTTTAAAAACTGCCCCGAGTGTGTATGTGCTCCATATTAAAGAGCAACTCTGCAAATACAGGGTGCTTCAGTCTGCAGTTCAATGCACTACGAACAAAACATGCACATTTGTCAGTCACGTTGCTTCTTGTGTTGTACGCTGTCAGCGAAAATATGAATAATGTGATTCCATATGAAGGGAAAAACGTGATATACAAAAATAAAACTATAAGGAAAAAATAAATAGTATAATGCGCAGATAATGTGCACAAACATACATATATGCGATAAGCTGGGGCAACGCACCATAATAATATCTTAAGTTAAATATAAACAAAGATATATGACGCAAATTTGTTGGCTAGCTAAGTCCATAACCAAGCACAAAACACAACTGATTCATGCATCTGGGCAGAAATATAAATTAGCTTAATGTACATATAAACAGTATGTCAAGAAATTGTTGTTCCGGGTTTTTTTTTTAAATCTTTTTCTCTTTTTATTATAGTTCATAGGGTCATTGAGCTCAACGATTTTTAATAGTAAAAAAAAACAAATATTTGACTTTGTTCTTTGTCAAAACAATTACTTGGCATACTGTTAATGTTTATTTATGTGAATGACCGATATAGAGAATGTCAGACGTCATCAAGAAATCTCTTTTTAAAATATTACTAAAATGTGTTAAGACCCTCATTGGGGCTGATCAATTTTCTGACATTAAGCGAAAAGCGAACACTGTAATTAATTTTTACCGTTACAATCCATACGGTCTGACAAAATATTGACCTAGTCAACGAAATTGTGAATCATTTGCGACGATGCCAGCGAACTTTGTTCAAGTTCTCCAATCAGAGATCGTCCAGTGAGAAAGAGAGCGAGTGAGAGAGGGAGAGTGGTACGACAGCTTTTGCACGACAAAGCTTTGAGCTCTTTTGCTTTAAGAGAGCACAGCTTTAAGAGAAAGTCAATTTCTCTTAAATATAATTAATTTTAGTCTCTTATTGCTTTCGGCATTGAATAACTTTTGTTGATGTTTTCAACTTTTGAAAAGAAATACTTAACCTTAAGGTTTGAAGGTTTTCAATTGTACAGTTGGGATATGAAGCTACCGTCACTAGAGATAGTGCAAGGGCTCGATTTGTATTTTTACAGTTATTGTTAATGTGTTAAAACAATTGAATAAGAACAAAATGCAATTACAATAACAGGTTAACAGCTGTTAATGATGCATTTGCTGCGCCCCTTTGACATTTCCCCTCTATCTCGCTCACTCTCTTTCTCAAAGCTTTGCCTATTAGCAGCGCGTGTAAACAGATTGCAAATAAAAGCAAAACAAAATGCAAATTTTAAATATGTAAACAAACAAGACAATTTGCTTACGTGCTCTATTCAACGTCATCGTCCATCGTCATGACAAACGTTTTGTTTTGGGTTATTCAATTTTGATTTACATACTATAGTATGTTACTTTCTAGGGGCATAGTTGCATTATGTAACATAGCTAGAATTATCAGCTAAAATGCCATAGCACATTGTAGATGATAATAACGTCAGATCAATCGATGATAATACTTTGCACGCAAGAATTACTCGTATTTATTTATATGTGCACAAAATAACCTTGATGTGTTTTTCTGATGTTTTTTTTTTATTGTTTTGCAAACGCGACAAAAAACTACATAGAACCGAAAAGAAAAGCCGAAAAAGAAACACTATTTTATTTGGTGTGTGTAGATAACACACACTCAACACACACACACACAATTCGACACATTATTCATAGAATATGTATTTAGTTCAGTTTTAGTTTTTGTTGTTCTTTGGGGCTAATGACAAATAAACAAACTAAGCGAGTGCAAAGCCATTAAAAAATAAAAGTCTAACCAGAAGAAAGATGAATGAAAATGCGTGACTAAATGTTGGATTATTTAATGGATTCCTCACTTGAACTATAGTAATTAAGACTTTTAAAAGCACTTAAAATAAAAACATAAATAAATAATTATGAAAGTGTTAAATATAACTTTATTACTTTTCCGTTTCCAGTAATTACCATTCTAGTTAAAACTTTTAATTAAAGTTCAGTAAATTAAACTAAATGTATCTCAAAAATTTGAATAAAACACATTGTTACCTCAGAAACTTATCAGTGAAATCGAACATATTGCTCTATTTAGCAAAACGTAGTAAATATTATTACTCACTAAAGTTGCATTTTATTGTTGTTTACAAAATGTTGTTATCTAAAGTTTTGTAATTATACTTGTTGCAACCACACGCGCCGTTCAATTGTTGTTTACATTTATTTGTTGTTTACGCCACAAAACCGAAACAGATACAGATACAACTCAGAGCATTCTTAGTTACATTTACATACACACACATATAGCCATTAATTATGTAGTATATACTTCTAAGCAGCCAGTTTCATTGCCCCCTTTTTACATATCCGAGTCGAGCCCACAAATTACAGCCAATGGGGCTCGAGTAAACATATAAATTGAAAACAACAAGTTGAATATTAAACACTGATCGACTAGCTGTTACCCTGTGCAGTAGGCTTAAATTAAAATACACTGTGTCTTCAATTATATACAAATAAATAATTTTAAAGCAGCGTATCTTTTGCTCTTCAAAATACAGTTGAACTTCCATAACTCGAACTTCTACAACTCGAACTTCTAGCTCAAACTAAATGAGTGACAGTTAAATTAATAAACTGAAGAAAAATAACTCTATAAGTCGAATATCTCCAAAACGCGAACCTTTTCTTTGGATAATGGTGATTCGAGTTAGGGTAGTTCGACTGTATAGTTAAATCGTTTAACTTAAATGTATAGATAAAGAAACTATTCATAATGCTTTTTAGAATTTTTAGATTGGTTAAATAAAATTAAATAAAAATTTTAAATTAGAGAAAATATTCATAATGATAATGGAAAAATCAACTCAATGTTGACTTTAATCGGAAATATATATGCTTTAAAATATCGGACAGTTAATTCTCATTATCGTATAATAAAAGACCGCTTTCAATAAATTACAGGGTATAAAAACCGGCTGCGTTTGAGTATGCGGAAATATTATACACTTGTTTTTTTTTTTCTTTGGTTGTTTACGTGAATTGCAGTGCCAATTATACGACATACTTTAGCAAACATATGTATGAATAACCCAGTTTAACCGACTAGCTAAGAAATTCGAGATGTCATTGCAATAATAACAAAAAACGCTTAATTTTAATGTGGGTCATTGTTAAAATAGAAATTAAGTAAAAACGTTTTCAGTTCAACTCAAAATTAAAATTAATTTGATTGCAAATTGAAGACAGTTTTTGCAGTTCATGAAACTCACATAAATTTATGTATGGTTAAAAGTTAAAGTCGTACTGCGTAGTATTTTGTTAAGAAGTTGTTGTTATTGTTTTTGTTATTGTTATTGTTGTTAAAGGTACACACGCGCCTCGTTTGCTTAACAAATTCGACCTTGATGCGTGTTGTGTTCTCACTATTTTATTCGCCGGGTTATCTATCTACATTCATCTATCATACATATGTATGTATTTATACATAATGCTCTGCTAGAAATAGCCGGTTTATACATACCTATGTTTATGTATAAGAGCTCTCAATTCTTATTTATTTATATTGTTTTGAGTGTGTGTAAATGTGTAGTTTGTTATTCTCATTTGCTATAAAGGGGCTCGTCTCAAGTTCCCTTCTCAATAAATAATTTCAGACACATACATATTTTCAGATTGAGAGGCTTAAGAATTTTATTTCCTATCGCGTTTCTGCATAGCAAAATATTTATTTAGTTGAAAAAAAAAATGCAAATAACGCCAAGTTATTCTGAAAATGAAGTAGAAATAAATAAATTAACAATAAAATTATATGAGACCGTCAAGGTAAAGCAAAGTTTAATGTGAACTCAAGACGACATTTGCGAAACCACGAAACGTTGCAAAGTAAACAAGCAAAAAATTATAATAATAATTAAATGTTGGACTAATAGATACTCTATTTAACCCAGGTGGCAAGGCCAATCAATCAAATCTGATTGAAGCATTCCAAATATTGCAATAAAATAAAGATATTTATTTAGTCATTATATGAATTCAATTAGTTATTAAGTTCTATGATCTTCTATTTCTGTTTCAATTTAAGTCCAGGTTGTAACGTCAATCAAGTCAATTATTTACCAAAGGTTTTTCACTTTTTTCGCCCAGGTGGCAACACCAAAGACTTAAAATGTATCTATTTTATAAATCTAAACTCAGTCTTTGTTTTAACCTTCATGTGTTGTTTGATATATTGTTAAATATTTGTTTTGCTTTAGTTTTTCCAAATTTCGTGTGTTTAATTGCCATTCGGTTTCCAAGTGTTATAAATTCTTGACAGTGACGAGCTTGATAAGAAAGCGGAAAGTCTCCATTTCTCAAGCGGTACGTGAGGCACTTTATTTTCTGGACTGGGCACATTTAAGAGATAGTTAGTTTTCTTGATGAACTCTGGTCACATTGGACAGTTGGCGGTCGCTTCCCAAAAGTTCAGTACACTTTGACGAACTCTCTTTGACGGACGGTACTCGTTGTATAGGAATGCGGTTCAAATGAACGTGAGAACAGAGGAAAGCGACTGATAAATGTAGTACGAACCTCTTTTCTTATCTCTCCACTCTTTCGCTCTCTTTCTCGCTGTCTCGTTCTTCGTACTCTTATCACGCGCTTGTCAAATATTGAAATCTTATCAGCTGGAAACAATTTTTGCAAAAGTTTCTGTTAACAGACCCAAAAAAAAAAAAGGAAAAGTTTCTTTCAATTTCATTGTGTATTTTTGCGTCGCGACATTTAATTTCTTAATACTGTATTTTGTTTGGAATATTGAGCATAACTCGTATTTAATTAGTACGTGTGTTGGGTAAGAACTCTCTGTCAATCAATCAATCAATTATGTTTAATTTTTAACGTTTGGCAACACTTTAAAAATGCTATTTACTTCAGTTTAACCTCACTTTATCACAAAATGCCCGTGTTTGTTTATAACTAAACTAATTAATAAATGTTTAGCACAATTTGAATGGGTGTATCAATCGATCAATTATTCAGATATTGTAGACAATGATTATCCAGACAAGCAACTTGTGTAATTCACATTGGTAGAAACTGGAATTTACTGGGCAAACTTTGAACGTTGACTCATGATTTCTATATTGAATATTTGTTCACTGTGCGATTAGATAAATTTATATGGTTTATTGGTGTTACACATGTACATACAATGCACACACACACACACACACACTTATATATTTTTATATAAATAATAATGGGAAAGGAAACACGAAATTATAACTAACATCATAATAATTATGAATCAAAAACATTACGAAATGAATTCACAAAAGAGTTACACAAATTTCTTCTACGCATACAGATCAAAATAAAAGAGAGAGAGAAATCTGAAAACTATACGAAAATAGTGACAAAACAAAGATACAAAGATGCCGCTATTTGCACGTAAATCTTCGAAGAATGCATCGGATCACAGCGATATAAGCCAGGAGAGCAAACGATCCTCGATGAGCGGCCCCACATTGCACAACAACAACAGCAATCATAGTAATAACAACAACACTCACAACAACAACAACGATCTGGACAAGAAGCCGCCACTGATCTTTCACTGCCAGCTGGCACACGGAAGTCCAACTGGTCTGATCACGGGATTCGCCAGCGTTCGCGAGCTGTACAAGAAGATTGCCGAATGCTTTGATATGTCCGAGGATGATATTCTGTTTTGTACTCTGAACTCGCACAAGGTGGACATGACGCGTCTGCTGGGTGGACAAATCGGCCTGGATGATTTCATATTTGCCCATCGCAAGGGTCGTCCCAAGGAAATTGAGATCGTCAAGACACAGGACGCACTGGGTCTGACCATCACGGACAATGGTGCGGGCTATGCCTTCATCAAGCGCATCAAGGAGGATTCCATCATTGATCGCATCGAGCATATTGCTGTCGGGGATCATATCGAGAAGCTGAACGGTCTAAATATGGTGGGCAAGCGACATTATGAGGTGGCGCGTATGCTGAAGGACATTGCCACCGGGGAGACGTTCACGTTGCGTCTGGTCGAGCCCATACGCAGTGGCTTCCAGGGTATCGGACCGCGCAGTCAATCCCGTGCCTCGTCGTCCGGCGGCGGCGGCAATGCTGGCCGCAATTATGGCAGTGGTAAGGAGACGCTGCGCTTTAAGGCCAATGGCAATGCACAGATCGAGCCCAAGTTCGATGAGGCCACAACGGCGGGCGTGGAGGCCATCAATAATCTGCTTGAATCGTTTATGGGCATCAATGATACGGAACTGGCATCACAGATCTGGGATCTGGGTGACAACAAGTCCAATTCGATGGACTTTGCCGAGGCCATTGATAACTCCGATTTGGAATCTTTCGGTTTCACCGACGATTTCATTATCGAACTCTGGGGTGCTATAACGGATGCGCGTCGCAAGAGCAAATAGAAACTAGGATCCTAACAACTACATCCTTCTACTATATCATCTACATATTGTATGATTGCATTTTTCGTTAGGGTTCTTCTCTCTTTTCTAAGCTAGTAAAAACGCTTAACTTATGCAAAAAAGAAAAAAAAAGAACACCATATAATAAAAAAAGAAATCATTACTTATATTTTTCATCAGCTATTTTATTATTATTATTATTTTGTTTAAATGTATTTTTACAACTAGTATTTACATATTTATACATACATTTATTACACTTATTTGTATGCCTGAATTTTGCCAATTATTTTGTATTTGTTAAACTATTTTAAATTATATACATTCAAATTGACAAAAAAAAAAAAAACGTAGAAAGTAGAAAAATTAAATTTCGATATTTATGTGTATTGCATTATATAGTTTTGGTACAACTTGTTTAATGTACATAATTATGCATTTTCATTAGTTTCTATTTTAAAATATACAAATTTATAAATAAATTTATAATATAAATTATTGAAATTGTACGTTTGTTGTAATTTTTATTTGGAATTTCCTTTTTTGTTTTGGTAAGTTATTTATTTTATTTTTATTTACTTTTTTTCTCTCAGTGTAGTCATCATATTTGTTTTCTTGGCACTCGACGGCAATTTGTAGATTCATTTTGATTCTCTTCACTGTGACAAATTCTTTTTGCATATTATATTTGTCGAATCTTTTGCGTATATTTGACCATGGGCACGTGCTTTAAGATTCTTGGCCGAAATGTGTTGATGGATTCAATCCCATTCATATACACGATACATGATACATACATACATGAACATCGATACATACATTACATTTCCTGTCTGCCAGCCGAAGGAGCTTTCGGCACGAAACTAGCAAATGCAGCGACAGCAACAGCGCGACGTCTGACAATGAATTTATGTATGTGGCGTCGCCATCACAACAATCGCTACAAAGAATACACACAAACACACATATGTATGTAAATATATGCATTATTGCAATTGCTGTATAGCAAATGTCACAATAACAGCTGCTACTGGCAACAAAGCGTCGTCTTTACGTACAGCTGATAAGCACAGTTAATAATATTGTTGTCTGTCACACCAACAAGTACAAAGTCAAAGAGCGTGTGATTGTAGGAGAGCGAGAGAGAGAGAACGGCAGATATGCTCAAACAACTGCTCAGCTACAGCCATGGCAACAACTACATACAGTGAATCAATAAATTAAGTATGCAGTTGGCAAATTAAACTTTAGGCAATGAAAAAACATAAAAGCAATGCCTTTACAACAAAAAAGTAAATATATTTGAGAAATATAAAATATTAACTTCATTTTAGGCACTTAAAATATTAAAAAAAACATAAACTCTTCAAATTATCGGAATATTAACGAAAATACCCTAAAAAATACATCAAAAAAGTATGTATGCAAAACCAATTTAATCCGTTTTTTAACAGTTTATACATAACTAAGTAACATTATTATAGTTTTTAATAATTGGTACGGTATCCCTTTTGCTTTAAAACTGCTTGGAGTCTGGATCTCATGGAGCATACAAGGTTCATGATTACACTAGGGGGTATATTCTCCCACTCCTCCAAGAGAGCTTTCTTTAAGTCATCCTTCTTATTAATCTTTCGTTTTCCTACAAGACGATGAAGGTGATCCCACAAATGCTCGATTAAGTTTAAGTCAGGTGACTGGGGTGGTGTTTTGAGCTGTTTTTTCACCTTATAAAGAGGTCACTCCTTTAGTATGCACGCAGTATGCTTGGGGTCGTTATCTTGTTGGAAGACGAAGGAGTCTCCAAGGCCAAGTTTCTCTGCACTTTGGTGTAAATTGTTCTTTAAAATGTCCAAGTATCCAAGCCTGTCCATTATCCCATGGATAAATACCTGCTTGCCTACTCCAGATGCTGCCAAACAACCCCAGACAATGCCGTCTACCGTACCAAAAGACTTTCATTTGCGAAGGAGCATGAATAAGCAGACCAAAGATCCTGGAACACCCTCATATTTTCATATAAGAGTGGGTTCAACATCCAAGGATCGGATGGATATACAAAAGTATGGCCAAAAGTAAATTCCAAACTGGAGCCACGGAATATGATGGGCACAGTCAAGCACGGTAGCGGGTGTATACTGGTCTTGGGTTGTTTGGCAGCATCTGGAGTAGGCAAGCAGGTATTTATCCATGGGATAATGGACAGGCTTGGATACTTGGACATTTTAAAGAACATTTTACACCAAAGTGCAGAGAAACTTGGCCTTGGAGACTCCTTCGTCTTCCAACAAGATAACGACCCCAAGCATACTGCGTGCATACTAAAGGAGTGACCTCTTTATAAGGTGAAAAAACAGCTCAAAACACCACCCCAGTCACCTGACTTAAACTACTTAATCGAGCATTTGTGGGATCACCTTCATCGTCTTGTAGGAAAACGAAAGATTAATAAGAAGGATGACTTAAAGAAAGCTCTCTTGGAGGAGTGGGAGAATATACCCCCTAGTGTAATCATGAACCTTGTATGCTCCATGAGATCCAGACTCCAAGCAGTTTTAAAGCAAAAGGGATACCGTACCAATTATTAAAAACTATAATAATGTTACTTAGTTATGTATAAACTGTTAAAAAACGGATTAAATTGGTTTTGCATACATACTTTTTTGATGTATTTTTTAGGGTATTTTCGTTAATATTCCGATAATTTGAAGAGTTTATGTTTTTTTTAATATTTTAAGTGCCTAAAATGAAGTTAATATTTTATATTTCTCAAATATATTTACTTTTTTGTTGTAAAGGCATTGCTTTTATGTTTTTTCATTGCCTAAAGTTTGATTTGCCAACTGCATACTTACTTTATTGATTCACTGTATGTACATATGTTTTAGTACAAACAACAAGAACCGCCATATTTTTACAAGACTTTCCGGTTTTACAGGTTTTTTTTCTCTCCTTTTTCTGCAGGCCAAACACAAACAAACAAGTCAAAGCTTTTTTTTCTCTTAAGTGTGGCGCGCAACGTGTTCATGCGCTCACTCTCTCACTGGTTCACTCTCTCACACACACACATAGACAGGCAGGTGCTTAATTTAATTAGCTTTGGCGCGCGTTGCCTTCTTGTATAACTAAAAAGAGGCAACGCTGTCGCTCGACAGTTTAGTTGTGCAAACGCATTCGTCGGAGCAACAAGCAAGGCTGGAAAGCCAGAAAAGAATAATTGAAAGAAGCATAGAAACAAAAATAAAAAAAGAGACTTGTTAACAAAATTCAAATATTGAATTACAACAGCAAATCTGCGCATAGAGATACGGTAAACTAATTTGAAGTGCTGCAGCAGCAGAAATAGAGTAAGGCGGATTTGTCTTACTAGTTTTTCGCGATAAATTTCAACCAAGGAAAACCAGCAACAGCATCGTGTGAACAGTTTTGAAAAGCGAAGGTAGTGAGACACATAAAATTTCCATTATACTAGAAACATCTGCAAAATTCAATGCGGATTTTTCTTGGCAAGCAATAATATTTTTGACTTTGTTCCTGTGTTTGTTTGCCTGTTTCAACCATTTTTTTCGCTCTGTGCTATGAAATTAATTTAATGAGCGTGCTTGGACTTTGAACGTGATTCAACAGAATTGTCTAAGCAATTCAGACTAATAAAATAAACACAAACATTTAATTTTGCATACGCGACGCCGACGTCAATTGATGTGCAGTTTTCTTTTTTGTATCGTTCCGTTTCGTTCTCCTCGCCCAATTCGTTTTCGCGTGTTTTGTGCAAATTTCATTTGTTTCGATTTGTTGTTGCTGTGTGTGCAGCTTCTTCTTTTGTCTCTTTTTCACCTTTGTGCTTGAACTGCATTTGTTTCCCCTTCATTCTCTTGTCTTGTATACCCGTTTTAATCAGCAATTTGAGAGCGAGCTTTTTGTAAGTTTTTTTTTTTTGCGTTTGTTTTGTTTGTAGCTTTTCGCGCGTTGCGTTTGTTTCGCAGGTGAAAGTAACGTCAGTCGACGACGCGTGACAGATGTATGGCGTGTTGTCTGACCGTCTGTCTGTCTGTGTGTCACTATAACAACCGCAGTTGCGTCTTGTGTGTACCAAATTAGGTTACACTATAAAGATACCCTTTAGTTCAACACACAAAACTGGACATGAACGATAAATATTTATTTTATTGCATTAATTATTAATCAGCATGAAGGAGTTGAATACACAGAAAGGGGCCTTGTCTTATCAACTACAAGAAATACACGACTAATAAATACTCGAAATTAGTTTGACCATTTCCTTTCTGATAAGCAAAACCAATGAGCTTCATATACATACCCACACTCATGCATACTTGAAAAACGTTTGTACATTGAACTTTACGCTAGGCGGGCATTTTGTACACAAACAAATACACAATTATTAATATACATACGTGCATACATATATATTAAATATATTTTTCTGAATGACAGAATAAGTTAATAATAAATAGTCGAGTCTGACGATTTCAATAACAGGTAAAACATAATCACGCGATTTGACTACGCATACAAATACGTACATACATACATATGTATGTCCAAAGAGCGAAAATTAATTAATTCGTAACGGGGCTGATAAATATACATATTTATGTATTTGTACATTTTATTAATTTACAGATCATTATTCGCTTTAAATGCCGCCTTTAAAATCGCGTGATGTTTTCCTTTTTCCAGTGGCATGAGAAATGAGTAATGAGTTTACGATCATAAACTCACACACACAGGCAAGCATATGTAAGCACATATATACATACGCATACAACAGTTTAACATTCTGCTGGCATTATCATTGTTTATTACACACAAACAGAGAGAAAAACACGCCACTAAAGTTTCAATCTAACCATTGATGTCTGCGGCAAATTTATCACACTATCGGCTTTTATCGATAACGTATACACTAAAAGCTCTGACGCCAACGACAGCAAACAATTACATACATATGTATGTATGTAGACATGTGCGTGGCTCAGTTTGTGTACCTTTTGTTGCCTCCTTGAACTTCGTATAGACTCGATATTCCAAGTGAATCAGCTTAAAACGCCAATTATAAATGTTTGCATGCGTATAGGGAGTATAATATAGAGGTGGAATATTTCTCAAAAACTAAATTAATAGGTATCTATTCGCCTCCCCTTTTGCCCATCACTCTGTCTCTAACCATTCTTCTTTGATTTGATTTGTTTCGCTTGCATTCACAAATGCAATTCACCTTGACTTTCGGCGTATAAAGCTTGCAAATAGAAAACAACAGTTAGCAACAACAAATTTTGGCAGAGGCTTTTATATGCATGTTGCGCAGCCAAAGCTTTTTCATGTTTCCCATCGTGACAAACTGCACTTGCCGCAACATTTTAAATGTCAAAAATGTGTCAGCAATTTTTGTTTAGTTTTCTCCCGTCGGTATATTTTAAGAACTACTACTACCTAATTATTTATTATGTGAATATGTTTTTATGAGTGCCGCTGTGTTTTCTGTCATTTACAGGGGCCAAAGGTAGATTTATCAATAGCAATCAAATTGCCGAAACAAGTGCAATAAAATGGCTGGCTATTAATTGCAATCAAACACATACATACAAAAGTGTCGTTATCGAAGATACAGACACATACGCAATAAAAGAGAGCGCGTGGGAGAGCGAGAGAAAGTGAGAAAAAACATTGCGTTACCGCATTTGGAATTTAAATCTTAGCTGATATCGATAAGCACAAATCGATTAAAAATGAACAGTTTGGTGCGCGTGTTTAGCAATTTGCAAGACTTTTACAATGACATCAATGCGGCCACATTAACTGGAGCCATCGATGTGATCGCCGTGGAGCAAGAGGATGGCGAATTCCAGTGTTCCCCCTTCCATGTGCGCTTTGGCAAGCTTGGCGTGCTGCGCAGTCGCGAGAAAGTGGTAAGTTATCGATCGAGACATCGATTTTGCTTACAATTGGTATTAATCGATCTTTTTACGTTATGTAGGTGGATATGGAAATAAATGGCATACCCGTGGACATTCAGATGAAGCTGGGCGACTCCGGCGAGGCGTTCTTTGTGGAGGAATGCCCGTATGATGACGATGAGGTTTTGCCCGAGAATTTGGCCACATCACCCATACCAAAGAGTTTCCTGCAGTCGCTCAACAAGGGCAACGACACCATGGAGGACATTAGCGGCGTGATCGCAGACAAGTATGATATATAATTCATTGATCGTTGTGTAGATCGGCTAGATCGGCTTTATATCATGTCATTTCATTTTTAGAAATGCTAGCGATGATTTGCAAATTCCTTTGCCAATGCCGCGTCGCAACTCCATTGATCTATCCAAGGAGGAGTCCAAGGAAATTGCCATTGAGGGCAAGAAATACGAGAATCAAGTCTCGGACTACACACAGCGCAGGTAGCGATTGCTTAACCCACAATTCTTCCTAAAGATGTATGTGTAACATACTCAATAATCGATCATATTGCTTTGCAGGCACACAGAAAACGAGATGGAGCGCCGCAGATTGGGTCACAAGCGCTTGGAGTATACCACACTGAAGATGCGCAAGGAATGGGCTGAGCATGAGGAATTCTTTCAAGACACAAAGGCGCTGGAGAAGGAAAAACAGCAGCAGAAAGTGCCAGAGCCAGCGCCGGAGACAAAACTGGAATTGGAAGCCAAGGAATCGGAGACCGTCATGACCATTGACGACTCCACTGGTCTAACCGAGGAAGATCTTACCAAATACGCACACATAATTGCGGACTATAGACAGCGCGGGTACACAATTCTCCCTTGAAGATTTATGTTTAACTTGCTCAAGATTTAATCCTATTGTTTGCAGGTTCTCAGAAGACCAAATAAGGGGCTACATCTACCTTCAAAAACTCGAGGGTATGTACTTTCCTGTAACAGCCTTGACAGCCAGGCTACACCAAGATAAACTACAAGAGAAGGAGGCACAACGAGAACGAGAAGCCGAAGCAGAATCCGAGCTGGCCAAGGAAACTGTGAAGACTCCGGCTCCGACTCCAGCTCCAGCTACCAATGAGCCAAACAAGGATGAGTCCAACAAAAGCAAAACAAAGAAGCGTCGCAAGAAGTCGCAAATGAAGAAGAAGAATTCACAACGCAAGACATCCTCGAGCAGCTCCATTGGCAGCGCCGCTGGCGGCGATGCTGGCAACATGGTGGATGCCAGTTCTGAACTGAACTCGGTTCAGGTGAGCAACATTGATGAGAGCACCACTGATGTGGCTGCCAGCATTTCCATAACCAACAACATCAACAACTCCAACTCCAACTCGTCCAACGACGAGCAGGCAACGGCAACGGCATCCCCCCTCTTAACGGCCCACAGTGAACTGGCCACCACACCCACAACAACAACAACAACCGTAACAGCAACAGCAGCAGTCGCCGCCCACAAATGTCATGACTTTGACATCCACTTCTTTAGCGACACGGAGATCTCAACGCCCACAAGCATTGGAGCTGCCAATGCTCCACGTGTCGGCGGCGGACGTCCCTCGACGCCCATCCAAAGTGACAGTGAACTGGAGACGACAATGCGGGACAAGCGCCATGTTGGTCACGACGATGAGAATAGCGCTTTGTGGAAATGGGGCGAGCTGCCCACGCCGGAGCAGGCCAAGGGATCGGTTAGTGCGGCGGAAGCGCAACAGAGTGAACGGCATTCCATGTTGAGCAACATGTTCAGTTTTATGAAGCGGGCAAATCGATTGCGCAAGGAAGGTGCCACCAATCAGGCGGGTGGCATTTATCTATCGGATCTGGATGCGGGCAGCATTGATCCCGAAATGGCAGCCCTCTATTTTCCCAGTCCCAAGCTGCCCAAGGAGACAAAGGCGGCAACGCCGCACAGCGGCGATGAGGATCGCGAGAGTGGCAATGGCACCAGTCTGCCACATTCACCCAGCTCGCTGGAGGAGAACCAAAAGAGCTTGGACTCGGATTTCGATGAGAGCAAGCAGCAAATGGACAAGAAGTAATTACAAAGAATACCACAACAAATTTATGAGACATGTATTTATATTTATGTTCCAATTTTTATTATAGATACTTGGAATTGGTGTCCATGTCCATGTGTGGCATGCAGGAGAATGGTGGACCACCCTCGGATGAGGAGTTTGATCGTCAGCTGGTCACATATCCCGATGTAAGTTATCGTTCTGCTTTCAAGCTTTCACAATATCGATATCGATGCTCTGATCATTTGGATCAGTGCTGCCAACTGTTGAGAAGTGTGTGGCAACACTGCACTTGACGAGTAGCAAGGACTATCGATAGTTGATAAATGCAAGTCGATAGATTTGCAACTGTAACTAAGTTTATACAACAGCTTTAATTAATTCAGCTGCTTTATTAACTTGGTATATATATATATATATCTGAGTGTAACTAACTACACAAGCCTGCATTCGTTTACACTGCGCTACATGGCACCTGCAATGCACTTAACAAAAAAACATGTATATTCTTTATTATTCATGTCACGCTTGCCGCCTCCGCCTCGCCCCCCGCTGTTGCCCGTTGCCCCTTACCGTATGCAGGTGTGCAAAAATCCACATATGTTCGCATCGCCTAATCTAGTTGTACGTCTAAATGGCAAATACTACACTTGGATGGCTGCATGTCCCATTGTCATGACAATGATAACATTCCAGAAACAATTAACCGATGTAAGTGTTGTTGCCAATCAATTGTTATCATCCCAAAACAAAACTACAACTGACTAATTCCTCACTGATTTGTGCTTTCAGGATGCCATCGAGCAGTTGATATCGCCAATATTGCCCGCTGTGGGCGATGACAAACCCGAGGCCGAGGCTGCCCACCAAACGGACCCTGCAGGTCAAACCAAGCGTTCCTGGTGGAGCTGGCGCAGATCTCAGGAAGCAGTGCCCAATCAGGCCAACAATAACATTAACAAGAGCGGCGTCAAGAACGTGAATCTTGACAAAGACGAGAAAGGTAAGCACCTCAAAGTAGATACAATATCTAAGGTAATCAAGTATTCTGTTCTCTCTTCCGTAGATGGTGATCAGGCTGCCGTGAGCACACAAACATCGCGACCCAATTCGCCGGACATTACGGATCCCACGCTGAGCAAGAGCGATTCGCTGGTGAACGCTGAGAACACCTCCGCCTTGGTGGACAATCTCGAGGAGCTGACCATGACCTCCAACAAGAGCGATGAGCCCAAAGAGCGCTACAAGAAATCGCTACGTTTAAGCTCAGCAGCCATTGTAAGTCACAAAAGCTCTCTCTCGCTCACGCAGAGTATTACAACCTCTCTCTCTTCTCTTTTCATTTGTAGAAAAAGCTCAACTTAAAGGAGGGCATGAATGAGATTGAGTTTAGTGTGACGACAGCTTATCAGGGAACAACACGCTGCAAGTGCTATTTGTTCCGTTGGAAGCATAATGATAAGGTGGTCATATCGGACATTGATGGCACCATTACCAAATCCGATGTATTGGGTCATATATTGCCGATGGTGGGCAAGGATTGGGCCCAATTGGGTGTCGCTCAGCTCTTCTCGAAGATTGAACAGAATGGCTATAAACTACTCTATCTATCGGCACGTGCCATTGGCCAATCACGCGTGACACGCGAATATTTACGCTCCATACGACAGGGCGATGTTATGCTGCCCGATGGACCATTATTGCTGAATCCCACATCATTGATATCCGCATTCCATCGCGAAGTGATTGAAAAGAAACCGGAACAATTTAAGATCGCCTGCTTGTCAGACATACGTGATCTGTTCCCGAATAAGGAACCCTTCTATGCCGGCTACGGCAATCGTATTAATGTAAGATTACAGATTTATTTATAATCAAAGCAAAATACTAACTATAAGATTTATCTTTGTAGGATGTGTGGGCTTATCGCGCTGTTGGAATACCCATAATGCGTATTTTTACCATCAACACTAAGGGCGAGCTAAAGCATGAACTGACCCAAACATTCCAGTCATCGTAAGTACCTTCCAGATCGTCATTCTTTTTAGTCTTTGTCTCTATGGTTATGGTCTCTTTTCAAAAAAAGCTCAGTTGCCAGTTGCTTAATCAGAGAGAGCGAGAGAGAGAGTTTTAAGCTCTCACTTTAAATGTCCGCTCAAGGTTAATTTACTAAGATGACTTTTTCAATGTGGTGAAAGTAAGTAACTTTACCATGCTCTCAGATAGAGAGAGCTGTGGTGAAAGCGACATCATCTTACTAATTTAACCTTGCGTCAGATTAAGCTTATGGTTAATGGAGCTATAACTAAAAATCTCATGCCACATTCAACAACACAAAAGTAAACTAATAAATCCAATTGGTTCAACCCGTATTAACATCATAATGTAACGCTAGGTGTATGTACCCTACATAGGTTGTATCTGCTTGCCTACATATTTACATATGTGCATTAGTGTGTATGTATGTATAAGAACTGACTGTTCATTGTACTATCGAAATTCACAAATTAATCGCATTTAATCGATATCGATATCCAAAACGCAACGAGTCAAGAGTGAGAAATTCTATTCAAGCATTGTCAATTTGATTGTCAATTTATATAGTGGCTACATCAATCAGTCGCTTGAGGTCGATGAATACTTTCCCCCCATGATGCACACCGATGAGTACGAGTATCGCACTGACAACGATAACTTCGATAACGATGAATTGGAGGATGAGCTACAATTCAGCGATGATTACGATGTTGAACCCGATGACGACGACAACCATGACAACGATGATGATGATGATGATGATGATGAGGGTGCTGTCTTTGATGACGATGTGGGGGAGTTCATTTTGAACTCTCGGGCCAGAAAAGAAATACTTTTGGCCTCACCGCCCAAATGGCTGCAGTCTTCATAGAAGTCGAGTCGAGATCAAAAATTTAAATTGTGATATGATTAATTCCTAGTGCTAAGATTTTATTAGCTTATACTTATTATAATATGGGAGAGGGGTGGGCTTTGAAAGCTTCCCCGTCCTATCCGTTAAATGTTATAGCTGTAGTATTGGCGTCAGCTTTGAAAGCTCAAACGCACCGTTAACTTCTAGTTGTAATGGATCCCGTTACGCTCTAATAAGTAGACTTTAAGATGTTCTTATCTATTATCTATAGAACGATATCTTATATAACTATAAAAAGAAAACACAAATAAAATGTGTGCATACTTTTGTTGTTATCGAATGATTTATTGAACTCTGGAGTTTACTTAGTGAATGTGGCATAAGTTTGAGGTTAGGTTGTATATAAAAAAATATGTTGCATACGCTTTAGGCGCTGGGCCAATGGAAATCATTAAATGTTGCATAATTTGAGTGTATATCATGTGTATTATTAACAATATGCCGCACTCTTACAGGTACTGCAGCATGACATACATTGTGGACCAGCTGTTTCCACCCGTCAAGCATGACGAAGTCGCCGTCGAGTTCTCCAATTTCAATTATTGGCGTGATCCCATCGTGGATTTGCCTGAGCTGCAAACGGCGGCGGTGGCACCGACATCGACATCTACAGTGACAGTGGGCACCAAGCCGGAGATCGCCACACTGAGACCCATTCCAGAGAAATAAAGAGTTCTATCTGAAATCACGCATACGCATACATAGAAAGCACATGAACCTATACGCATATTTATCTATCTACCTATGTATCTATCTATCTATCTATCCATTACGTATTCAACTTGAAGCTTCTTGTCGCGTTCTAATTAATGGATAAAATGTTGTCTTAGGCTCTCTTCTTATTTTGTATAATTATATGGATTGATTTATTAAAGTTTCATCTAGTTAATCTTCTTCATTATGCATTATGTATATTTAAACAATTACTATATGTTGGATTAACCAACCAGAGAAAGTGATTTAGCCTATTATTTGCATTCATTGTTTAATTAATTTAGTTGATTATGAGAATTTAATTACGAAAAACGGATTTATTGTAATTGAAAAAATATTATTTTTATTTTAGGGCTTATTCAAATGTTTATCTGTAGCTTTTGATAAATGATTAATAAAATTAATTGTGAAACTTGCTAGAAACTGAAAATTCCTGAGATACGTTGTGATTTCTTTTTAATTTTATCTTAATTAATATTAATTTTATTTTGTGATTATCAACTATAAAAGTTCTGTTTATTTTTTAGTTTATGCTGTCTTTAAATCATTGCTATAAAGAAACAAAAACATACAATATTCAACAATGCTTAGCCAATAAATAATATAATGTTTCAATAAAAATCCAAATGCTTTAAACAATTTATAAACCAAAGATGTTTTCTTATTTTACGGAAATTGAAATTTCTTCTCATTATGTTTTTATTTAGATCCCAAGGAGAAAACCCTTTTATTAATTAAATGATAAAAATCACTAAATATTTTTGTATAATTTGTAATTATGACGATCGCCTGACAACAACAATCAGAACAATTTAAAACTATCTCAAGTTGCAGTGGAAAATTCTCGAATGGATGAACAAAAAAAAAAAAAGAATTTGTGTTTGTTACTTTTGTTATTGCGTCTAGCATACATAAATAAGTACATATGTGTGTATGATGAGAACATTCGAGTCGAAATCTGACCGATTATGGACAATAAACTGAACGCTTAGGGTTGCCAAAGAGAGAGAGAGAGAGTGGGGAGGGGTAGGGGTGGATCAGACATGGGGCATGTATTTGTCAACGTAATTTTGCCAATTCAATTAATGTTCACTTAAATCACAGCAAAGCAACTGCAGCAACATCATCATCATATGGTGATCATCATCATCATCATCATCATGAGCAGCATACAAAGCGAGACAGACAGACTAGGGAGGGATTCGGTTTAAGTGCAGACAGACAAAAAAACAGACATTGGCAGGGGCGTAGTCAGCGCTTAAATGGAGGATTACAACACAAGTATGCCAGTAAGTATGTACATTGCAGTATTTGAGTGCAATTAAAAATACTTGAGTGCAATTGCAGCGCTTGTGTGAAACTTCTCACTCAATTGAGCAGCAGCGAGTGCTATTGAAAGCTTTGTTAAGTTAAAATTTGTATAGTATTGTCAGTTCTGATATCTTACCACCTGCTTACAAACAAAATTTTGATTAAAACATTCTAAACTGTTCAAGAGCCATTTTTATATTTATTTATTGTTTAAATCCTTTTCTTAAAACAGCCTTAATAAATACATTTGAGCGAAAATACTTAATCCCCCTTTTTTTTGGTCAAGTTATGGGCCACTCATGCACACGCACAATTAGATATGCATGCATACAAGCTTATGCTCAGCAACGGTAGTTTTCCATTTGGACTCCCAGTTCCAGTTCCCCTCCAAATTAGGCTATCAATTGATATAAAGCAAAATTTTCCATCTCTTAAACAGATTTAGCTGATTATGATTATACTTACATATAAAATAATGCTTCAACTGAGGTCACACGTCAGCTGATTTGAACATTATTTTGTACAATTTATTCAAGTGCAACAACAAATAAATTATGCAAATGCCCAGAGAGAGAGAGAGGGAGAGATATAAAGAACAATAACAAAATTAATCTATTAGTTTAGTTGATCATTTGAATTCTTGGAAAAAGCTACGACTTTAAAGCCGACTACTAATAAATTTCCATATCAAATTTAAATTTAAATTGAAGCTTTGTTTGTTCTACATGCCACAGAGACAGCGGCGACTCAATTGAGCGCCACTCAAAATGAACACCCCCTTCCAGCCTCTCCACCCACCCACGCTTCCAGAGTGAAAGGTATAAAAGCTGGAGGCAGACAACAGTCAAACATTAGTTATCACTGAGCAATCAAGTCAAACGTAACATATCCAGCGATATCAAACCTAACTCAACAAATCCTGCAAATATGAAGAACACCGTTGCTCTATTGTTGTGCGCCCTTTTGGGTCTGGTGAGTAATAGATAATCCAGCCATATTTATGGTATTTTATGGTGCTAACTTCCTTCTGGTCATCTGCTAAATCCAAGGCCTCCGCTTCCGAGTACAAGCTGCGTACCGCCGAGGATCTGCAGAAGGTGCGCAAGGAGTGCGCCGAGAGCAACAAGGTGACGGAGGCATTGATTGCCAAGTATAAGACATTCGAGTATCCCGATGATGAGATTACCCGCAACTACATCAAGTGCATCTTCAACAAGTTCGATCTGTTCGAGGACACCAAGGGCTTCAAGGTTGACAATCTGGTTGCCCAGCTGGGACAGGGACGCGAGGACAAGACCGCACTGAAGGCCGATGTGGAGAAGTGCGCCGATAAGAACGAACAGAAGTCAACTCCCAGTGCCTGGGCCTATCGTGGCTTCAAGTGCTTCCTCAGCAAGAACCTGCCACTGGTCCAGGCTGCCATCCAGAAGAAGAACTAAGCGGGAGACTCTTCTCTTCTCTACAGAGCTAAATCGCATGCACACGACGTTTGAGGATCAGAGACATCAGACTTTACTTTGATCACCTTTACTGTGTACACTGCACTTGATTTCAATTGAAATAAAAATCGTATAATAGCAAGATTTCAAGTCACATCTGATCTTTTATTTATTATTATTTAATCTTTATCTTTAAAACACGCACACAAATGCTATATATAAGGATTGACATATCATAATAATGCTTATCATAATGCAAACTTGGACAGTTCGGGGATGGACAGCATCATCTCGTCCAGCGTCTCGTCTCATCTTGTTTCGCCTCCCTCCTCCACCTTGTCCCACCCAAAGGAAAGGCATTGAAAACTTGTTTAATTCGATTATATTTCTCTTCATCTCTTTTCGGTATAATCAATTTATCTTCTGTACTCTTATATATATTTCTTTTCAAATATATAAACAAGATATTTTTTTGTTTATCTCGATATTATTATTTTTTCTATTTTGTCGTGTTTTTTTCATCTTTCCAAGTCTGCTCATTTTTTTTCATAATTCTTTTTTAGTGAAAATATTTTTTTATCCTTTATTTTATTTTGCCATCTTTCGAACTTCTTATCATTTTATTCTTTTTTGTTTTTAAATGCTGCTTTTGTCTGTATTTCTTTTTCTTATTTTTTTGTTTACCAACTTTTTCCTTCTTATTATTTTTTATTAGGCAGTATATAAATATTCTTATTTATTTTATATAGTTTTTATTTTTTTTGAAAACTTAAAAAGTGTGATAAGGGGTGTTTGTGGTGTTGGGTGCTTCAAAAAACATTATAGCCAAGTTAATATTTTTTTTCCATGTTGATTTATTTCATTTTATGGGTTTTCATCTTTTTTGCGCCTTTTTTTAGAATTTTTTTTTCGTTGATGCTGTTGATTTTTTTTTATATTATTTCATTATAATATATTTTTTTTGTTGGCGTAATCTTGGAGTTTCTTTTTTTTTTGTTTTGTATTTATTATTAGCAAAGAAGTTTTGGCAATAAAATGTTTTTTGAAATTATATATTAAAAAAATCTGAAATCAAATATTAATTGGATTAAAGAAATGTGTCAAAAATAAAACTAAATAGTTGTTGTTATTAAAGCGCCCCGTCCAAAGGAAAAGTCGGAAAAGACGGACATAAACGGTCTTAAATTGGCCAGTTACAGAAACGGATATCATTCATCACTGCGAGCGGCAGTTTACGCTAGTGACGAAAACAGACCCTGAAAAACACGCACGCAGTGAAGTGTGCTGAGTGGCAGGCCAATGGCTTTATGTACATTTGAAAAGTTTTGGATTTATAGTCAGAAGGCGACGAAATTAATTTCCCGAGTCTCTTTGTACTTCAGTTTTTGGTTGGGAAAGCGGACGTTTTTTATAGAAAGGCTCTTGCTCAATGCTGGAGAGGATAAATATAGTTTTGAAGGAGTGCTTAAGTTGTATATTACCAAGTAGCTTTGAATTCTAATAAACGTTTTCCGTTTTGAAATCTTTTTTAAAAAAATCTCTCATTTCACAAATCATACGATTTAAGCACTCCCCAATCTATAAATGCGTTTTCTCTCAGACTATATCTATAGCTCTGATCATTCAACTTACCTTCCTATAAGTTAATAACCAATAATCAATACGGCGCATAGTAATTTGCACGGCCGCGGTAGCCACCTCTGCTGAAACGAAAGACAGACCGGAATTAGCAAATATCACAAAATTGAAATTCAAAATCCAGCTGCCTTACATTGCGCGTCGAGCGCCACGGAAAGTGGAGTGGCAACAGGCGCGGGAGACGCGTGCACCTCGGCCCCGGAAGCTGCCACGAGCGAAGCGATTTGTTGTGGAGAGTCCAGGTCGATTTGTGCGCTTGGACATGACCTGCAAATAAAAAAGGAAATTGGAATTAATGACTGATTGCTTAGATGATTGATTGATTGAACTCACTTTGATTTGACGTCCCCTGAAAAGAGTTTCGTTCATGGCCAATGCAGTCTCCACATATTCCTTGGAGCCAAATTCAATATAGGCAAAACCCTTGGGATGTCCGTCCGCCTTATTGCATAGTATGGTAACCCGGTTAATTGTGCCGCAGCCATGGAAATGAGCCTCGAGCTCCTCGGCAGATGCACCATAATCCACATTGCCAACGTAGACGGACCTTGTGTCAATCTCCTGCTTCTCCTCGAGTGAAAGCGGCACTGTGGCCAGACCGGTTGTTGAACCGCCAGCCATTTGTTTGTCTACCTCTGATTGCATTTGCTTGATTTTCTCAGCCTCCTCCTCCATCTCTTTGACGCGTGCCTTGATGGCTTCCAGCTCTGGGTCGATCTGCATGCTGCCCTCCTCCTTTGATAATTTAATACAATAAAAAATTAATTAGTTTAATTTAATTTTAAAAGCAATTGTTTAAACTTTAAAATGAGTCAAATGCGATGTGCTTTTGTCGCGAGTCAATGTGAATGGAAATGACGCTTCGAAAATGGCTGCCGCTTTGTTTCGTGAGCTTTGCTAAAGCTTTTTTCCGCGAATTTCGTTGTGCTTTTGCATTCAAGGCGAAATGAAACTGGTTTTTTGGCGCTCAGACTTACCTCTGTTTCAGTCACAATTTCAGTCTCCTGTTCGCCGTTTGTCTCATCCAATGACTCCAACAGCTGATCCTCGTTTAAAGTAATATCTTCATCTGCCATTTTTCTAGTTAATTTGTTTTGAACTTTGGTGTTTTGTTTATGTTTACTAAGCTAAACTTTGTGGCGCTAAAGCTTTCAGCGGCACTGTGATAGTTATCGCAACTCACTGAAAAGAGAGAACAAGTTGAAAGAGAGAGTACAACTTTAATGAATATAGCACCCACAAAGAAAGCAACATTTGTTATAATGTACGTGTCAAATTATAAATATGGCGGTATTTCCCGACTGTTAACAATAAATAAGTATCTCTCAATTTGATACACATACTAAAAATGTGTAATTACATATGTATCTATACAATTTTACGCGCTTGGAATACTCTTTTATTAGACACTTACGTCAAGTACAAGGCAAGGGGGTGCTGCTGCTGACGTTTCTGCGTTCGCTCAAAATGGCCGCTACCAATGTTAATCCCCACGCTAACCACGACCGAAACTCTGAATTAACAAGCAATTCAATAATTAGCTACTAAATTTACGAGTATTCTCAATTATTCACACCTTTTGACACAATAAGCTGCTGTAAAACGAACAGATATTTTTCTATTTACAATATAATCCGACACTTTTTTCACAGAAATAAATTTTTGTCGAAATTTTTGCAGCGAAAATATATTCGCCTCGTTATTAGAGAGAACACGGTGTAGTTATCGCATAGTGTGATAGATATCGATAGACTTAAAAAATTAGACACGGTAAATTCGCTTGACGTCGAACTTGTATATTTGTGTATGAAGCTATCGTTTGTTAGGCACGATACAACATTTTTAATAAATTATTAAATTACTTTAAGATCTTGCAAATATAGTTAAAAACAAAATCTTTACTCTCCGTTATCGTGGCTTCTAAGAATTTAATCTACTTTTAGCTTTTCTTTAACTGTTGTGTTGACATGAAAAGTCAAGAAGCTATTCGATCGTAGCTAGACCGCCATGATTTTGTGGCTGCCCGCGATGTATCGATGCTTTTTGCGCGCTAAAATTTGAAATAAAAATTAGAAATTTTTAAAAATCAATAAAAAATTAAATTAAACCAATTTGAAAAAAATCAAGAAAATCCAAAATTTTGTAAAATAATTAACTTCAATCTAAAATTGTTTTGGTGCCTTTAGCTCTTCACGTGGCAAAGTTAGTAAAAAATCCAAAAAGTAAGAAAATTGTAAATTCGAGAGAAATCCAACAAAAATTCTGGTAAAATTTTCAAAATTCTAGCTTCAAAATTGAAAAAGTTAATTTTTTTTCGCGAAAAAACTTCGCACTTTTGAAAGTGCGAGAAGTGGGGCCCAGAGGCTGCCACCTTTTTTTTTTTTTGGCAGTCTTAGCCAGGGCTGCCACCCTTTTAAGTCACGGCTAACTGATTCTGAACTGATGAAAAAAGAGCTGGAAAACTGGAAAAAAGAGCCAGTTTTGGCGCAAAAACGCCAATTGTGGCAACCGGGCTGATACGCCGACATATTTATCATGAACAGCGGAACAAAATTGGTAAACATCCATGTATTTATTGTATTTCTCTAAGAAATTTAAAATTATTTTAAAGAAATAACTGACTGACCAACTGCGAAATAAGCGATTTAGTTCATGAAAGACTGACTAAGTTCATTAGTTCATTTTAATGACCCGTTCATTTTACCTTTTTCAGAACGAAACGACACAACTCTAATCATGAACGATTCAGATTCGGAATACGAAGAAACCGAGTATTTAATTTACGGAGACTTTAAAAATCATTTGGCACCTCACCAATTGAAGCACGAAGATGCCGCAATTAAAATAATTGGTATTGAGAGCGACACTCCCACGGCCGAAGTTAATGGCAGCATCTTTAAAGGTACGCGCGACAGACGTACTAGTGTACATTTATAAACACACCATACATACATACATATATACCATATTTTAACATATTTTGTTTTCTTGAAATCTTTTAAGGTTCCTATGATATGGCAGTGGGCACTTATCTATTTTTCGAAAAAGACAATAACAGCGTACCCGGAGATCCATTATTCGAGCCGGTTTGCCGACAACAATACAAATACGTGAATAAAACAGAAAAAATCATCAATTTCGAGCGGATTTACGTTGAGAACCTGCCCCAAGAGAAGCAAGAAGTCAAGGAGGAAGGAGAGCAGAAACAGTCTGAAGCTAAGACAGAGTCGGCTCTGAAACTGAATATTACCTACAAAGAAGCAATCAATAAATTTGGCGACGACCAATAAACTTTGTATGTTCTTTGTGATATAATTAATATTTAAAAAACAACAATATTTCTCATTTATATTGCTTGCAGCATAATGGAATATGTTGTGGAGCCGCCGCAGTCTTCAATAAATTTGCGTGCATTTCTAGAAGAGTACAAAACAAAGCTAAACTGTTCAGAGAGTGCGCCCTTTTACTTTGATAGCAGTTCACCGGTCGCTGCGGATGTGGAAGCCAGTTGCTCATTGGAACTGCTCTCCTCGCCGGATGACAACGCAATCAGCTTATTTGAGCCAAGTGCCGAGAAACAACGTCCCAACGTAACACAGCCGGATATGAATCGACATGTACCGAATACCTATAGAATCCTAACTGAAAAGAAGTCCAAATCTCGTCGGAATCCGTTCACGAAAACACAATATAGTTACCGCCAGATTGCTGAGCCAACTATTAATGGCAACAAAAACAAAAACGAAAGCTTTACACTGGGCGATTTTGAGCTGCAGATAAATGTGAGATTTTACAGGCCACCGCGTGCTGCGCATCGTTGGTACAAGCTGGAGAGTCCCGTTTTCGCTGAAGAATTCGTTTGCCTGGGCTCCAACTATTTAACCGAGTTTCGCGATAAAATATCCTGCATTTGCAAAGGCAAACGGTTTGTGGACATTAGCGAGGATCCTGAGGCGCCGCTGCCAGTGCTCCAAACAGATCCGGGATATTTCTTTATAAATGGAACATTTTACAACGACACACGCAACCCCAACAATTGTGACTATTCCCAAACGGTGCTCAAATGGGCAAGCTCTGCTCAAGGCCTTCAGAGGGAGCATTTTGATGTTGGGTCCATGGAGGCGACACGTTTTATTGATCTCACTGTTAGCCTGGGCACACCACTCCAATATCTGCACCATGGCAACTGTGAGCATCTGTTTGTTATCTCTCAAGTGGAAGTGTTGAGACCACATAGCAAATACCTTAATCGTAGTCTGTATCCTATTTTGCGAGCCGTCAACAGCTTCAATCGTCGTTCATGCTACATGTGCGGACAGCGTGGCTATCATTATATTGTGGAACAGTCCCGACGCCAGCTCCATGATCCCTCATATCTATGTCGCAGTTGCTTCTACAGCTTCCACTATGTGGATGGCCAAAAGGTGGGCCAGTTCAAGGCCTATCGCATATACGAGCACACGGATAACAGCGATGGCCATCAGGATAAGCAGGACTCTAACGGCAGCAGTGATGAGAGCACTGATTTAGAATAAGACTTAATTTTAATTCAATTTAAGTTTATTTTGATAAAATATATGCAAACATAAATAATTCATACTGTTTGTTAAATAAATGTTAACAATAGTTAAAAATATGCTCACAATCTGATCATTAGATATTTAAATATAAGTATATAGGTAGTATATACGATTACTCAAGTAATTGTTTTAACAAACAACAAAATTCACACAAAAATTTAAAAGCAAAATAAAATATATGTGAATTTGGTTCCTTGTCACATCAATTACTTGACACACTGTATATTTGTAGTATATTAGCAAAAGTTAGTTTCGACATTAGGAATCAAATGCAAATATAACTTAAATCATTTGACTTAATAATAGTTGACTTATGTTTGTTTGCTTATTTTTATAAATACATATGTGTAAATTAGTATCAATATCAATATTGGGCAGATAGACAGTTGACCAAGAGCAATGGTTAAACGAGTTAATAGACTAATTTTGGCCAATAACATATGTGTATTCTATATAAATATGTATGTATGCATGTATATATATCATGTAAATATATACGAATACAAATACTTAAACTTAAGTAATACATTTATAGAGTAAAAACATACATATTTAGTTTATATATGCATGGTATGGTATGGTATATATAGTATATAGTATAACTTTTATCTTGTTTTTATCAATTTTCGTTTGTGCGTGTTTTAATTGCTTGTGTCCGTCCGTCCACAAAAAAATGCTTTTGCTTTTGGTATGGCCTGTGTTTTCACTGTTTTTGTTTCTGTTTCTGTATCTCCGATCCAAGCAATACAATATCTATGTGTATTTGTTGGCAGTGCCGTTTAGTTGTCCGTCCAGCTGCCTCCTTAACCTCTTTGGTTTTTCACTGTGCTCTGTTTTTCTTGTCTAGTTTAAAGCTAATACCAGCATTGGCAAATGCGCCTAGCTTTGGAATACCAATTCACGCTCAACGGATAGATACTCTAGCATTTGGGCCGGCACTGGCAGCTTGGCCAGATCATCAACGGGCATTTGAGCTTGGAGCACGCGTCGACATAGATCCTGCAGCTTGGGCATGTTCAAGTATCGACTTAGCGGATACTTGAGTATCACTGGAAACGGCGGCTGCATTTCGTTCGGCACCTTAACAAAACAGACGAAATTATCATTCGTACAACGATGCAAAATGTCCTCAATCATTTCGACAATCGACTCATATTTCAATTCCTCAAAGTGCCAAAACTGATCTCGATATTCCAGGCGATAATGCAGCGTTACATTGACAATACGAAAGCTGAGCGTAAATTGTGAGCCGCTCGTTTCCGAATCTCGAACCAAAAATGATCCCGTTGGCTTGTCACTCAGCTGCTTCTGGGAATCACGTCGCGAGATCTCACCCCAGTACCAAACTTGACTGCAACAACAACAAAGAAAGAAAGAACATCAGACACATGCAGATGACTCATCAAAGGGCTTAACAAGTTTAACACATACTTGAGCATTTCTGAACAGGCCTTGTACATGACCTCATTTGGTGAATCCTGTCGGTCGAGCCACTTCTTCTTAATGAATCGCATGTAGTCATGGGTGAATGGTAATGTGGGCTCAACGCGTATTGGCGGCGTCAAGAACTCATACATGGCATCCGTAGTGCCTCCATCACAGTCACAATCATCGCCCATTGAGTGCCAGTTGCGCAGTGCGCTCAGGCCCAATCCCATCTTCTTTCGTATACGGGAAAACATGTTCTTCTTGTCCTTACGCTTGCGCAGTGCTCCTCCAATGCTGCTGCTATTGCTAACGGATGCATCTCCTGCTGCTGTGCTGCAGCTGGCCTCCAAAGATCCACCGATTGGCTCATTATTATTATTTTGCAGATGCACGGAATGCGGGCCGGCGGTGACTGTTGAACTAGAGCTGGCCAAAGCTGAATCCGACTTTTTGCGTCTGGTTAATGAATGGAACCATCCTCGCTTTTCTTTTGTATTTGTTGCAGCGGCTGTATTGAAATATAAAACTGGATTATAAAATGTGCAATAAGTATATACATACACAAAAACATACTCTGTTCCACGCTGTCTTGTTGCTGGCTAGTTGGGTCTCTAGGTCGATTCCGGGCTGCGATTGCCCCCGCACTCCCCCCACTCGTATTTGCAGCAGCAGCAGCACCTTGGCCTTGGTTTTGGCTCCGCGAGTTGCTCGTGTTCTTCTCGCCGTTACTCATATTAAACGGTTTCGGGATAATGCTCCCGTGCTTTTTATCACATTATTAGCCTTAATAGGAATTCTGATGACTAACTTAAATTAATGATAGAATAAGAAATATTTGTTTTCGTTTTCTTTGGAAGTGGTATACAATAGAGTTTAGTTCTGAAAAAGTTCAAATGAACGGGTCATTAAGATGAACGAACGAACTTATTCAGTCAATCATGAACTAAATCGTTCATTTCGCAGTTGATCAGTTATTTCTTTAAAAAAAATTAAAATTTCTTAGAGTAAGTTGTAAGTTGAAGTATTTATGGCAAATAAGTTAATTTGTACCGCACTCTTCTCACACTCACATTCGTTAAAATTATCGCCTTATATAATCTGATTTTTAATTCAAATTGCGCGCCATGTTTGCTAGCTCGATACTTGCCGATAACGATAGTGCATTTTATTTAGTACGGGCTTCATTAATTATAGTGCACTTGATAAAAGATAAAATGAACAATAATATTTCGATGCAAGTGGATTTATCCAACTTTTTTAGTGATCTCCGCAAGAGCACCCTAATATTTATAGATGCATCATGGGAGAACATCAAAGATGTGCAGGATCACATACAGAAGCTTTTTCGTTTGGTATGTGTTGAATTCTCGTTCAATCTGAATTATTTGTATTTTGTATTAATGCGTACTTATTTTCTACAGTCAAATATATGCCTGCTGACAGTGGATGGGAATTATTTGTCGCCAAAGGAGTCAATTAAAGTGCTCAGCTCAGTTGAATCGCTAAAGGCCTTTAAGTTTCCCGAGGAGGAATTACAAGATGCCTCAGTCGCGCTTAATTTGACCGAAACCAACAAAAAGCGAAAGAATCGTTCGGCAGAAACGGAACTTGAATTCTCAAGCTCTACACCAAATAACCCGAAGCGAACCAAAAGCAAGAATGATACTTTACAGTCCACATCGAGAGCAGATGCTACCAATGTGGGTCGTCTTACCAGAAATAGCACCAAAAATGATTCCAGGCAACAAACTGCACTATTTGAGGCAAATGAGAATCTCGAGGCGACGGAAGTCTGTAGCTTCCGTAAACCGAATACAACTACACAGAACTGTGCACAAACTCAACGGGAAACAACACACAGAGATGACAGCACAAGTTCCAGCTCCAATATTCACATTGTTTACGAAGATACGGAACAGGAAGTGATCCCAACATTGGAGACGAGCTCTCAACCTGCCGAAGTCATTCCCGTTGTTGATTTTCAGTCTGCACTGATAAATGAAGTCTGTGTTTCTGTGCGCAGATTCAAGTTGCCTCTTAAACCAGATCCTGTCAAAATCATAGAGGAAATTGTATTCCCAGCACCAGTTAAGACACCACAAAAGAGCGTTCAAAATGTGGTTGAACCATTAGAAGCACAGGTGGCAACCGATAATGGTGCAACAGAAGCTCAGGTTCCAGTTCCAGTTGAAAATAAACCCGCTCCTGACATGGAAACCCCCCACGAATCAGAGCAAGAAGCTACTGAAGCACTTTCAAAAGTAGTTGAGCAGAGCCTATTGGAATCGGATTCGGAAGACGACGATGTTATGGTACTGGATGACACAAATTTGGATGACTCCAACTCGGCTGAAATTATAGCTGATATGCTGCAGAATGCGCAGCCACTAACAGCATTGCCGAATGTGGGCGAGAACTTAATCTTTAAGCTGCCCAAAATAAAGCGTACATCACAATTATCGGCTAAAACCGAGTACATCGCTGGCACCTGTTCCTACGTCAATCGTCGCACCAAATCTATAACAATTGCAGTCATTGGTAAATATAGATCCAAGTGTTCCTAAATTTCTCGTGAATCTTATTTAAATTACATTTTTTTTTTTTCAATTGTATTTCAGCTTGTGGCAATGCTACCAGGCAAGTGTTGAATCAATATAGCAACAGTCTGGATAGTTCCAACGATACCGAGATGGTTTTAACAGTCAACTTTAAAGAGTTAATTGATCCAAAAGTAATTGTGTCTGCGGTGGATTAAGATGATGATTAAGCAGGCGTTAGATTGTTCATACATTTGCATGTTTATATATTTATATACTGTAAATGTAAACGATCAAATAACATATATAAATGTACGAGTTCATCTTTAGACTGAATGCGTCTTGATTTGTTCCATCAGCTCGTCGGCCTCTTCTCCAGACTTGACGCGTAGCAATATGGACGTCGCCTTGGTCTCTTCCGGCGTTGGTATGCAAACCATCATGACATTGTTTTTACCCAAACGCTGGCAGGGTAAACCGTTGCTCAGTATCAAATTTATAAGAATATTGCCCAGATTGGTGTCGGCGCGCACCAGCATCTGTGTCTTGTCCGAGTCCTTGACGGGCTTCAAGTACAAGGTGCCCACGCCGCGATCCGTAAAGTCTTTATCCTTTTTCACAAACACCTTGCAGCGTTTGGAGAATGTGGCATCATCTTCAACTACCTGTTGGTGTCATAAAATTGAAAATTATTTCAGTTCTACCTGACAGCAATTTGAGAAAGGTTACTCTTACTTTATTAAACTCGGCTTTTGGTGGTGTATGCTCCTCGTCCTCCGCTGCATCGCCAGCTGCTTCAATTGCTGCTGCTGTCGGCGGTTTCACGTTGCCAAACGAAAATGCTGGCGATGGGGATGCAAATGAAAATCCACTTGACGCTGATGCCGAAGTCTTTGTGTCGCTACTGGCTGCTTTACCGAATCCCGTAAACCCAGAAGTACTAGGTTTATCATCGGGCTTTTGCCCAAAACTGAATCCATTCGTCTTTGGCGGCGATGTGGCAGCAGACGCATCTGTGCTGGGAGTTTCTTTGCTGCCAAAACCGAAGAAACTCGACTTGGGTGGTCCATCTGTAATGGCCACAGTCGTTGAGGATTTGCCGCCAAAACTAAAAGTGCTCAACGGTGAACCAACGCTAGAAGTTGCCTCGGACTTGGTCGATGAACCAATTGATGAGTTGGACGACTTCGGTACAGTACCAAATGAAAACTTTGGTGGTGTGGCGATAGTTGTTGTGCCGCCACTGGTAACTGTGCAGTTGGGTTTCTTCCCCAAAGCTGTGGACGGTGAAGTGCTGCCAGCTCCAATAGAAGTGCCGGGCTTACCAAAGGAGAAGCTCATAGTTGCGGTTGGAGCTGGAATCGCAGGAGTTGTTGTTGTGGTTGTTGCATTGCTTTTGTCATTTTCCTTCTGCTGCAATTCCTTCAATAATTTGTCGTAACTGTTGAAT
Organism: Drosophila suboccidentalis; assembly: GCA_037043435.1. Taxonomy (NCBI): domain Eukaryota; kingdom Metazoa; phylum Arthropoda; class Insecta; order Diptera; family Drosophilidae; genus Drosophila; species Drosophila suboccidentalis. Next base: position 779,278 of record JBAMBK010000572.1, on the reverse strand, counting down.
ACTGGAGTCAAAATGCAATATGGATTCTTATCCATGTGCTCCGTTAGGAATTTCATTACGGACATATTCAATTCAGCGACAGTATCGCGAAATTCTGCTGATGTGGTTGTTGAACTATTCGCAGTTGGTTTCTCAACGGGTACGGATGCTTTAAACATGGGTTTTACGGTTTCGGTAGATGAAGCATTGCCAAAAATTGAGCTGCCGCTTGATAGGGCATTACTTGTTGATTCATTCTTGGGCTTGGCTTCAAACGAAAACATTTTGGCTGGCGGCGGCTTATTAGTGCTGGCATTGGCATTGCTACTTGGCTTTGCAGCGGCGTCCGGAGCCGTCAAATTGCTTAGAAATGCAAAGGGAGATGCGGTGCCGGTGCCGGCGGATGTAGACGCTGCTGGCTTCCCAAAACCTACATACATTCCATACAATTTAACAAAATGTTTTCACCTCGATCAAATTCATTATTCATACCCGAAAAGCCGCTAAATACACTGTTGCTCGTGCTGGCAGACGCTTCATCGGCATCAGCTCCGCCGGCGCCCGCCTTGCGTCTTGTGGCCTTCTTGATAACGCGTGTTTTCAGCTCCTCTGGCGGCGCCGTTTTAAATGTACCCCTCTCTTCTGGCTCTTCCTCCTGATCCCAGTTATCATGGTTCAGATTTGATGTTGCTTGTCGCTTACCAGACATTTGTAAAGTTCTTGTAAATTATATATTATTTTTTGCAGCAATTTTTTATTGCAAGTGCTGTGAGAATAAACCGCGAGTGCTACCAGACTGTCGAACTGCAAGCAAAATGTGACGTTCAACATCAAATGAACAACTAAAAGTTCTCTGTTGAATTTTGAGCTAGTTCACTTTGAAAATTTTGTTACGATTGGTACGCTGCTCACAATTTTTAACTTCATTTATATAAATTGATATCTCTTATTTAACAGACAATGCAAAACCTTAAGGATAATAATTAATTCAATTGTTTGTATTCTATTAAACAAAATTAGGAATAGGTGTCAAATATAACAACTACAAATTAATTGCATATTCAGCTCATTTGGTGGAGAACTATCGATGGTACTATCGGCACTATCGATGGTCAAGCGCTATCGAGCCGCCATCGATGTCAGACCTGCACTATAAGTAGTGGTCGATAGTTTTTTATGACGCTCAACGCTCAACCTAATAGACATTTTAATGAGCGCATTTTCAGTAGGCTGGACAAATAATTTAAGATCGCCGAACTTTGGCTATTACAATAGCTAATAGCGAAACATTGTTATTGTTAACGAAGTTAATTTATTTTTATAGCACCTAAATTAATACCGATTTTAAATTTTGGTTAGAATTTTAGACACAAATTTAAATTTTTTAAATATATGCTCAAATTAACACACTATCGAAAACTATTAATAGCTATCGATGGTTTGAAAAATAATATCGCTGACTATCGATGGTGCCGACTATCGATAGCTCTCCACCTCTACTTATATCCACTGCGCGGCTGTACGAAATTTGTTGCTCTGTCGTTTTTGGTATTTTTCTGAAACCAGAATGTTGGTAACACTGGTGCATTGAACGCGACGACGACGCCAGCAGAGCAGCAAAAATTGCAATATTAACAATAGTTAAATTTAACAGCGGCACGGACTCGTCTAAAACATATTTTTAAAATCAGTTGTAGTTGGGTGCATTTGTCGAGAACCGTTGGCGCTTGCTAGCAATGTGACAAACTGTTGCGGGGTGTAAATATGCGCGGCGCATTTCTCTACTACTGTAACATTAATTGCGCTTCGACTGCGACTGCGACTCGAATTTTGCTGCATGATGAGACGATCAGGTGGCGCGCCTAAAAAGTGTACAAAAAAACAAAATATGTCTGCCCAAATCAAATGTGCAACGGCAGTGTGCGTAAAAGTGTAGAAAGTATTAAAACAAAAAAATAATAACGTGAAAATTGATGCAAATGGAAAGAGAGTAATAAGTACTCCCATACACAGACGTACGTGCCAACACCAATACCACTAGAAACGCACACTCTCACGCACACATACAGTGGACGCACACAAAAAAACACGAAGGCATCGTAATCGTTGTCGTTGTTATCCTGCTTATTCTTGTTGCCTCGTCGTGTGATCCTTTTTGTTGTTGTCCGCAGCAGCAGCAGCTGTGCCGTCTGCTGCTTTAAGCTGAAAACGGCACATAAAACACATTCGTGTCCGGGTCGTGTTACTGCCTTTGCCTTGCAATCGTCATTTGTCGTTTACTCGTTGTTTTTGTTGTTGCCTGGGCGTCCTTGAAGTTCAGCTGCCCGTTTGCTGTTTTGTTTAGTGCGTGCAAAAAAAAAAAAATAAAGCAAAATAAAAAAGTGTGCCCAGAAAAACGTAAAACAGCAACATTATAAAAATGCCGCCAGCATTAATTGGCATCTCCGAGTTTGTGGAGGAGACGCGGGATGATTACAACTCCCCCACCACCTCCACATTTGCATCCCGCATGCCGGACTGCCGTCAAACGATTAGCATATTGGAAGAGGTAAGCATTAACTCCTGTTCCCTCTCTTACTCTCTCACTCCCATCTTTAAAATGCTCAAGTGTAACAAAAGTTCAAGGTAGCTAATCAATGATCCAGCGCTATAAATTGCATGCATGCACTTACTGAATATACTCTATTATACAAACGCCCACACAGCAAAAATAACAACAGCGGTAAAAAAAAAAAAAAAAAATTGTTTATTATGTATTCTTCCGTGCCTATGCAAAATCAAAATGAATTGGCGCTGCGCCAAGTAAGCTCCACAGTCATTCGCCTGTCCGGTCACTCTCTCTCTTCCTGTCTCTCTCTCTCTCTCTTCTCATCATTCTTTCTTTTTGTTCTACGATGACGTCGACGTCGACAGCGGCAAAGTGCAGGTGGTTTCTGTTTCTCCATCAAAAACAATAAATACTCAAAGTGCATATTCGTAAATCAATGCAGCTGCCTCCACTTTCCCCCTTTTGCTTTTGTCGTAACCTCATAAGAACGTGGGGCGAAGATTTATATTTATTTTTAGTCATTGCAGCTGCTGCTTACTCCCCATAAAAATACAAAAATACAAAAAACACATTGCTATGCGTTTTGTTGCTGATAAGGACAAGTGCGGGCGGAAAGGCGCACGATAAAGCAGACGACAGACGTCGGACTTCCATAGAAATTGCCACGCACATGTGGCACAATATTTAGCTTAAATTTGTGGCATACAACACGATCAGGGCTTATCAATCAAGTCGCCAACGCCCCATATGATTACGCATCATTGTGTGTGTATGCAACTTTAGATATTCATTTTAAAACAAAATCTCGGTGCTCCAATTCTTTTTGGCTGACAGAGCACGACGAGCCCCATTGCAGCGCTAAAATTAGCAGAGTAGCATGCGGCAAAAGCACCGTGATCTCCAGGCACTTTGTATGGCATAACGGTATAACGGTATTAAGCTTAAAAGTCAGTTACTCTCATTAACTTGAAAAGCTGTCAGTTTTCTCTATAAAAGTTTTTCTCTTAAAGTTAAATTAAATTTGTAAACAACAACTTGAAAAGCTTTTAATTTACATTATTAAATGCATAAATTGAAATTTCTAACAATCTATAAAATATATTAAAAAAAATTGAATTTGTATTAATATTTATAATCTTTATAATTGTAATTAGCCGTTTTGAACGCATTTCAAAATTGTCTTTGCACCAGTGTGCGCTTAAATTGGCTCTAATCTCTTATTTTTTGTTAACTCAAACGGGACGTCAGGTCATGAACACGCCCAGATTTTTTTGTTTGTTCCTGACGAATGTTTGGCAGCAAATTAAAAGTTTAATATTTAATTTCACTGATGGATTTTCAAAGTGGGCCCAAGTGGCAAATCAATAAATGTGCCCTGTTGGGCCCAGACACACCTTTCCTTTTTATTATTGTCTTTGTTTTGGCACAGCTGTAAAACGACTCAAAATAGAATTTATTTTGTATATAATAGATATAGACATACAACTGTATATATCTATATAAATAGTATACAAGTATGTCTGTTTGAAATAAGTATTAAATCTGGACACACATACAATAAGCGTATTATTTACAGAGCAGCTTATTCATAATACGAATATAAGAACATAAATATAATGCCGTTTTCGGCTAAAAGTAACTTGACCACAGGTCTGACCAAGTTCGTCTTTTGTTATCAACACTGAGAACGGCATAAAAAGAACAACAACAACAACTCACTTGGTAGCTAGAAAGAGAAACGGAAACCAGTTGTTGGCTGTTGGCTGTTGGCTTGACCAACTTTATTTGTTATTGTTCTAAGCGATTTGCGTTCCAAATATTTGGCATAAACTTTAGCTACAAATGTTTATGAACATGAGTATGACTATGACTAATCTTTATTAGCACGTTTCCAGCGTTCCCAACATCTTCACATATTTAGTTCTTATCGCTGCCCACTCACAACCCGCTTGTTGTTATTCTACGAAACCCCAAGTATCAAATTGCAATCGTAAATTGTTCAGCTGAACAAAGTATTTTTAACAATTACGTCTACATATGCAATTTTTTATCTAATCATTGATTTTACTCGTAACCAGGAAATGTTAGTTAAGGCTCAAATCTATAACTGTTTATGGCTTGATTTGCTTAAATTACAATAGCAACTAACTAAGTTGTGAGCGTAAAAAAATATACAATTTGGATTAAATATTCAGCAATAGAATAAGTTTTTAATTGATTTATTTTTAACAAATTGTATTGTTTCTGCTTTTTTTTAATATCAATTGTGATTTAATCAAATTTGCTCTTGCCACATATTTGTTGCACACACCCTGATTGCCACAACTCAAGATCGTGTCTAATTCAATTAATATTAATTGACAAGTCAAGAGGTTAAACGAGTTAGAAAAGTGCATGAGAAATGTGCTTTTGTTGAGTTTAGGGTGAGCTTTCCATGAATTACAGCTGGCAACATACAAAATATGTAAATCTTTTATTTTTGGACTTGACCAATCGATGGCTTAATATTAATCTAATCATTTGTGCTAATGTGTTTAGGATGAGTTTGAGCTTATCTAATGCATTTATTTATAGCTTTATATTAATCTAATCTAAATGATTCCTCTTTCATTCTCTTTGCAGCGTCTGGAGTTTGATCGCGAGGGTCTGACGAAGTTAAAGAAGGCCGTCAAAGCCATCCACAACTCTGGCAATTGTAAGTGGAGAGTGGAGATAATAGATATAGATCTAGTTGGATTAAATTACTTCTTTTTGCTTAGCTCATGTGGACAATGAGATGTTTATGATGCGCGCATTGGAGCGTTTGGGCGGCAAGGTCATTGATCAAGATGAGCCCGACATTGGGGCGGCTTTTCTCAAGTTCTCCGTGGTCACCAAAGAGCTCAGTGCACTGATGAAGACACTGGTAAGCATTTCATTTCATTCAGCACTCTTCCATTTGACCCTGAACTTATCGTGTTGCTCTACATTTTCAACATTTCAGATGCAAAATATCAACAACATTGTCATGTTTCCGGTTGATTCGATGCTAAAGAGCGAGCTGCGTGGCGTTAAGGGCGATATGAAGCGTCCCTTTGATAAGGCGGCCAAGGACTATGAGGCCAAGTTTATCAAAATCGAGAAGGAGAAGAAGGCCCAGGCCAAGGAGGCGGGCATGGTGCGCACTGAGATCGATGCCGCCGTTGTGGCCGATGAAATGGAGAAGGAGCGTCGTCTCTATCAGCTGCAGACCTGTGAATATCTGCTCAAATATAAAGAGATCAAAACAAAAACTGGCATTGAGCTGCTCCAGCATTTAATCGAGTATTATCACGCGCTGAATAAGTGAGTTTCGCTGACTTGCATATTAATTATAAATGCTCTCCCTTATTTGATTGTTTGTTGTTGTTATACCTGTCCCTTCTGTCCCTTCTTTATCATTGCAGTTACTTTAAAGATGGCTTGCAAACAATTGAACACTTTGGCACGTACATTGGCGATCTGAGCGATAAGCTGCATGTGATCAAGCAGAAACAGGACGAGGACAGACGCAGCTTGTTGGATTTGCGAACATTGTTGCGCAGCACACCGGACTTTGAGCGCGGAGTGGACAATGTGCCGTCGTCGTCGTCGGAGAATCGCAGCGTTGGAGCGGGTGCCGGTTACTCGCTCCATCAGCTGCAGGGCGACAAGCATCATGGGGTGACACGGCAGGGACATCTGCTCAAGAAGAGCGAGGGCAAGGTGCGACGTGTGTGGCAGAAGCGTCGTTGTCGCGTCACCAGCGACGGCTTTCTCGACATTTTCCATGCGGACGAATCAAAGCCGCCGACACGGGTTAATCTGCTCACCTGCCAGATCAAGCCGGTGCCGGATGACAAGCGCGGCTTCGATCTAATCAGCTGTAAGTTCTCCATAAACATACCCACATCAGATAACTCTTTAACCCACTTTCCAAATCTGTTTTAGATAATCGCCCATATCACTTTCAAGCGGAGGATGAATCCGATCAAAAGGCCTGGATGGCCGTCTTGGTCAACTGCAAGGAGAAGGCGCTGACCAAGGCCTTCCAGCATGCCAATCCCCAGATGAGCCCCAGCTTGGTGGAGCTACAAAAGACCGTGATTCGTTATGTGCAACTGCTGCCGGGCAACGACAGATGCTGTGACTGTGGCTCCCGCAACGATGTCACCTGGATAAGCCTTAACTTTGGCATCCTCGTCTGCATACAGTGCTCGGGTGTGCATCGCGATCTGGGCGTCCATCATTCACGCATCCAGAGTCTCACGCTGGACAATCTGACCACAGCGAATCTGTTGATAGCACGTGCCATGGGCAACAGCACTTTGAACGACATCATGGAGGCCAAACTGGGCAGGGGAAAGCTCAGTCATGAGAGCAGCATGTAAGTGAATCCAGCGAAGATTCCCTATGAGAGTTTTGGGAAATAATAGAAAAATAGAAAATACAAATTATAAGAAAATAAACACGTAATTAGGAAACTATAGGATACCCGATACTTATTTAAATAAATTTAAAATATTTTTTATTGCATGCTTTTAGGCACTTACATTGCTCAAAAACTTTAATCAACCATTACCACCTTTCTATTTGTCCGATCTTGTTACAATTTAGTAGGATGATAGGCAATAATAGTAGTTAACGTTAGTTAATATCCTAATACCTTGAAAACTATTCGTGTGGTGAATTTTCGCGATTTACGGAGGCGGAAAGGGGCGTGGCAAGCATTTGAAACAAATTTGATCTGCGTGGGTTTATAGAAGTCTGTGTGGCAAATTTGGTTGATCTAGCTCTTATAGTCTCTAAGATCTAGGCCCTCACACAGACAGATATGGCTATATCGACTCGGTTGTTGATGCTGATCAAGAATATATATACTTTATAGGGTCGAAGATGCCTCCTTCTCCCTGTTACATACATTGCAACGAATACAATATCCTTTTTAACTTATTTTTTAAGTAACGGGTATAATTAAAGTTGGGAATCGCATTCGTTTCTTACATCCTTATATTTGATTCTTCTAAAGTGTGATAAAAATGTCCTTTCTTTTTTCCAGGGAGGAACGCTACGATTTCATACGCGCCAAATACGTGGCGAAGCGTTATGTGATGCGCACCTGTGCGGATGATAATGATCTGCGTTGTGATCTGGAGCAGGCCATAGTTAATGCGGATATGAGTCAACTGCTTCAAGTGTGGGCCGAGGGAGCAGATCTCACCTGTTCGTTGCCCAGCTCCGATGCGGGTGAAACGGCTCTCCATTTGGCCGTGCTGCGTGAGGCAGGATCTACGCTTCACATTGTTGATTTTCTCATACAGAATATGCCGCCCAAGGGCTTAAACAAAGCCACCAATCCGCCCGGTCTGCTGGATGTCACCGGCAAGAATACGCCATTGCATCTCTGTGCTCTGCACGATCGCAGGGAGTGCATGAAGCTATTGTTGCGCTCGGGCTCGGATTATGAGCTGCGAAATTCACAGAACAAAACAGCGCTGGACATTGCCAAAGAGATGGGTCACAATAGCTGCAAGGAGCTGGTAAGTGCACTATCCTGGAAAGGGATAAATGTTGATTTTATAATTACTACTTTAATTTAATGCTGGCTGCTTTATTCCCAGATTGAATGTGCCATAAAGCGGGAGAAGAGCGCCTTCGATCACATCAACACCGATTGGAATCTGCCCAACGAGGATGGCTCTACGGATTTCAGTGACGATGAAACCGTCATCGATGAGCGCGTAAGTTTTGACTCTTATTAAATGAAAATGGCTCGCTTAATCATTCTCATATTCATATTCATTCAGAAGTCACGCTCACGTCCGCCCAGCTTTGCTGGTGGAGATTCGCCAGTATTGCGCTCACGCTCCTCCACCTGCGACTCCATCCAGTCCAGTTCTAGTCCAATTGCCAACTGTCCGAGTCGACAATTCACGTTGCCCAGCTACACACAATCCGCCGGCACGTCCCCCAAACAACACACGAATGTTGGCCAATATCTGGGCAGTGGCAACAACTTGGGTGTCAGCAGCAGCAGTGGCAATGGAGGTGGTGGCGGCGGCGGAGGTGGCTCCAGTCCCAGCTCCGCCTGCAGTCAAAATGTACGTGCTGCTCGCAACAGCTTGAATATGCAGAGTGAGCTGGCACACGTGACTGGAGCACGGAAATCCACATCTACGGCCAACATGAACTCGCTGAAGAAGCGCACGGCGCCAGCTCCGCCGCCGGGCACTTTAGTTGGTGCTCCGTCAAGCATATTCTATGGCACACTGCCACATCCGCCCAGGCATTCGCAGAATATGGATGCGAACGACATACGCGCCATCAATCACAAGAATCAATCCATGGATGTGGCTTATGGCACCCTACCGCATATGCGTAGCGTGGAGAGCTCACCGCGGATTACAGGCGGTGGTGGAGCTGGCGGAGGAGCTGCTGGAAATGGCAGCAATAGCAGCCTTATGCCGGCCATGACAACCTTTGGGCACAAGCGTTCGCCCAGCGGCGAGTCCCTAAACCGTAATATTCATCTGGCGGGTGCCAAGTTGGTGCTGCCTCCAACTGGAGAGTTGCCCACGCTAAAGCATGTGGATAAATCGGCGCTAATGAGACCCAAAATACCACCACCAGGCCCACCGGCAGGTAGGCAACCCCTATTCATTCCTTTTACGCCAATTGTTTGACTTTCTGTAACTTTCTCAACAGAGCGCGAAATACCAAATGGGCAGTCAAATGAAAGCATCAGTTCCATGGATGAGGGTCCCATTGCACCGCCTCGCAAGGTAAGTTTCATGCAACCTGGTTCCTTGGATAGAACCAATATGGAAACGCGCGTTGCCGTTGAACTAAAGCTGGAAAAATATCGATGATTATGTCGATCGTCTTGTTTGGAACCATCGATTTCGATCGAACATCTCGATGTTTTTCCAGCTCATCGGATGAGCACTTCCGTTATTCAATGTATCTTGTGTATTCTCCTGTAATTCACAAATTTCAGCGCAAGCAACAAAACATGTTGAGATTAGAGCATTCCAGCGAGGAAACGGTAAATGGCAGACATACAAAAAATCAATCAATTTTGCCGTTCTTGTTGTTGTTTTTATTATACATATTTTATTTATATCTTCCACTAAACGTGACGTACATACATATGCATTTATTATCGATATCGATAGCTCTTCTAACTCCATGCGCGCATATCTAAAAACTTGAAAACTTTTGTGTGTTCTTCTGTGTTTCCTAACATTTGTTGCACTAACTCTAAATATAAACTTAAACTTAATTAATATAACTCAACTAATTGATACGTTTATCATTTGTTAGCTCATCAATCAATCCGGGAATTTCACCGACTACGAGTCTTGGCACACGGATATGGATTCATCAGGCGGCGGCTTGGATCATTCGGCCGAGTCAAATGTATCGTCCAGTGATAACGATAGACTCAACTCATCGCCCGATAATCAAGGCAAAAATGCAAGTGGCGTTGGGTCAGCTGGCAAATTGCATTATGTAAGTGTGCCCTACATTAAAAATGTTGACTTAATTGTGTTAATTACGATCGTTTTAGAATGGTCAACGTCGCTGCCGAGCTTTGTATGATTGCGTTGCGGATAATGATGATGAACTGGAATTTAAGGAGGGTGAAATACTGATTGTGCTGAATGAGCGTACCGATGACGAGAATTGGATGGAGGGCATTATTGAGGGTCATCCGGCTAGACGTGGCATGTTTCCCGTTAGTTTTGTACATATGCTGCCCGACTAAGTGGCATCCCTGATATTATGACTATGTGTGTGGGATTGAAAGTATGTATGTGTGCGCGCATGTGTGACTGTGTGTGTGTTTGTGGATTATTATTTATTACAAGTTTTTATCAAAAACCTACTGTATGTATTTATTTGGTTTGCTTGGTTGGTAAACAAACAAACAAAGCTATACAAAAATGTCTCAAACGAGAGTTGTAAATCAAATCATTTACATTTCTTTTGAAACTTATTAAAAGTACACAATATGTAAACTCAGACGTATTTACTATGTATTTTTAAATTAATACTTTACCCATTTTAAAGCATATACTATAAGTAGGCGCCGCTTTGAATTGCTTTTACTACCGAAATACATATGTCCTGCAAATGTGTTATAGGCTATTTATAACTATCATCATATTATTAACTATATATCTATCTTTACTTGCTAGCCAAAAAAATAAAAACATCACGCTGTCCTCAAAAATGCTGTAACAAATGAAATATGTACGTTTTTAGTGTGAGCGCAAATCGAAATTGAGATCAATGAAATGATGTATTGATACATATATGCTTAACAAAACGCTGCCATAAACATATACATATATATCTATCTGTATGTACTAACAATAAAAAGCCGACCTGGTCTGACTTTTTACTTTAAATGAACTCGTCGTACACAAAATATGTAATACTGTTGATGAATCTAAATGAAAGTTTATAAAACAACGTTAATAAAAAAAAGTTTACTCTGATTAAAGCTTAACTCAATTGCAAACATAAATCGAAAACACAAATGCTATTACACTATAACAAAAGGAATATACATATAATGCTATAAAAACATAAGTAAACCTTTCAACCCCTGTACCTAGAAGTTGTTACCAATTAAGAGCACACATTATCTATGTATATCTACATAATTCCAAAGCGCTGTCTAGCGAGCAAAATAAGAATTCTGGAATTGTTTGAATTTGTTGTATACCATATATCATCATTATGTATATGTAAACTGTAGATACAATTTTTTTTATGTACACACCATCCTTTTACATTTTGTATACACATTTCAGTATTTATTTAGCAAAAACCTTAATATTACATTATAAAACATATTTGATATTATATTTAAGAGAAATAAAAGAAAAACTCAACGCTTATTAAATATACATACATATAAGGTTGTGTTTTTACCAAAAAACCAAATTCTACTTTCAATAAATTGAAGATCGGAAAGGCTGGAAAGTAATTAGTATGAGTGGAACTCACCATACAGATTAAAGTTTCTCATTGCAAAATTATTAAATTCTTAAACAATTTCCATTTGGTATTAAAATTGCGCGCCTAGACTATTGTGACCGAACGGTTGATAGGACTGTGGCGGTCGTTCGATAGGTATATTACTGCAAAAATGCGGTTTTATGGCGCCACCTTTTGTAAATTTTTCGATACATAAATGCGCCCCCTATGGGGACCAAAGGTTGCCACACGTTTCAAGGTTCGGTAACTTATCGTAAAAAAATATGACAAACTCCTGTGAAAGTTTCAAAACTCTAGCTTTAAAATTAATCTTTTTTAAAATAAAACGTTGATATTTAACAACTTTCCTGAAAAGAGTTAAATATTGTCAAATATGCCACCGCTGCCAAGATTGCCACCCAACTTTTTTGCCAATGCAATCAGCTGATTAATGCATTTATTTATTAGAGGTGTGTGTTGTCCCCGATGTTTCCAAAATGCTTCCACCAAATATTTTGTAAATCTGAACTGTAAAAGGGATTGTATTACTCATAAAATTTTGAAATTCTTTCTTTCCAATAATATTTTAGAGGCCGTAATTATCAGGATTGTTTATTTTTTTGTATATAAAAACATTCGATAGTGGTCTACCAAACACCGATGGTTCCGATGTTTTGCAAGCATCGACGACATCGATGTTTCACTCGATGTTTCTCCACCTCTAAGATGTGCGCACGATTTTCGATACAACTCTAAAATTTATGCCAAAAACGAGTGGAAATTTATATGCTCGCAAGCAATAAAATATTGTGTGCAGGACAAATACAGACTGGCAGCTAACAGGAGCAAGAGTAAGTGCAACTAGCAAACAATCAGTAATTGCCGTCGTAATTGCAGAGCCAGCGCCGTGAGCACTAGAAGCTCCAGCGTTTTGGACACTACACACTCATTCCAAGCAATGAGTGCTGCAAAGAAATACAAGCCTATGGATACAACTGAACTGCACGACACTGAGAATATTGCATCCAGCCTTAAAAAGGGCGACAGCAGCAGCAGCTCGATACCGACAACAAATCCTGGCCGGAGTGCCTTCGCAGCCCAAAACATGAATTCAGCAGCGTCCACAAACGGCGAACGATTGCCAAACTTTTCAAAGCTGGGTGCACATCATGGCAATGATATACGTGCGGCATCAACTACCTCAAATCTTCTAAATCGCATGGGCGCCATACACAATACCAAGCCGGGCGATGTCAAGAAGATTGTTATTAAGAACTTCAAGGGTAAGGGTTAAACGATAAAAATATCGATATCGATTTCATGATTTATAACAATTTGCATACGAAAAACCAACAAAAACAAAAAAAAAATAGCTAAACCCACACTGCCCGATAACTATTCTGAGGACACATATGTGAAACTGGAGGAGGCCGTTATCGCCATACAACTGTCAAAGCCCATCAAATATTCACTGGAGGAGCTCTATCAGGCCGTTGTAAATATGTGCAGTCATAAAATGGATGCACAATTGTATGCCAAACTCAGAGAGCTAACGGAGCAGCATGTCAAACGCAATATCAAACTCAAGGAGCTAACTGGCGGTAGCATGGATAAACTGGTAATATACGCATGTTGAAATTTAATTTAAAGACTGGAAGGAAAAGTTGTCTGTTTAAAAATTTTAATAACCTTGCCAAGATCTGTATGGCATTTAATTGAATTTACATGTTTATCTTACAGATTTTATTGGAGAAAATCAACAACTGGTGGCTGTCGTTCTGCCAGCAAATGATCATGATACGCAGCATATTTCTGTATATGGATCGCACTTATGTGCTGCAAAATTCGTTCATACATTCAATATGGGACTTGGGGCTGGACCTCTTTCGTATACACTTTGCACAGAATAGCGTTGTACAGAAGCGCACCGTCGATGGCCTTTTGACGCTCATTGAAAAGGAACGCCAGGGTTCGACTGTGGATCGTGGCTTGTTGAAGAGTTTGGTCCGTATGCTTTGCGATCTGCAGATCTATAGCAGTGCGTTCGAGGAGAAGTTTCTCGATGCAACGAATCAACTGTACAAGGCCGAGAGTCAACGTAAAATGCAGGAATTGGAGGTGCCCGAGTACTTGCAGCATGTGAGCAAACGTCTGGCCGAGGAAAACGAGCGTCTATTGCACTATCTTGACTCCAGCACAAAGTACGTATACTAATATAAACATAAAATATTTCAAGTACTAAAATATATAATTGTTTTTTAACAGACATCCTTTGATATATAATGTGGAAAAGGAGCTGCTTGCCGAACACTTAACCAACATTCTGCAAAAGGGCTTGGACGCATTGCTAGAGGACAACAGACTGAATGATCTAACCCTTTTGTACGGCCTTCTAAGTCGCGTCAAATGCGGCACAGCCGAGCTATGTGGAAACTTTAATGGCTATATCAAGGTAACTAGATAATTTAAACTATTCTATGTACATTAACTTACTTTCTTCTATTTTTTGTTTATAAAGAAAAAGGGACGCACTATTGTCATTGATCCTGAGAAGGATAAGAGCATGGTGCAGGATCTGCTTGATTTCAAGGACAAAATGGATGTGATTGTGCGCAATTGTTTTGAGCACAATGAGAAATTCACGAATTCGTTGCGCGAGGCCTTCGAATTCTTCGTCAATCAGCGAGCCAACAAACCGGCCGAGCTAATCGGTTCGTACTCTTGTTATATATTTAATTTGCTTGTCATATTTATTTATATATGCTCGTGTATTCAATTAGCTAAATATGTGGACATGAAATTGCGCTCTGGCAACAAAGGCACCACCGACGAGGAGCTGGAAAAGACGTTGGATAAGATAATGGTGCTGTTTCGATTTATACACGGCAAGGACGTTTTTGAGGCATTCTACAAAAAGGTAGTGTAGAATTTTAATAAATACTACCAAGTGAACAAATTTAGGCAAAATGTTAGGCATCACAAGAGTAGTTAGGAAATAACAATAACGAAATAACAAAAAATGTAATTTATTGTTAAATTAACCTGAAATGCGTCATTTTTGAAATAGCTCCTAGTTTCTGCTTCCTTTTTTTCTTTTTGTATTTGGTTTTTGTTTTTTCTTATTTTTTGCTTTGTAATTTTTCAATTTACTTAAATATTATTATTGCTATCCGACAGGATCTGGCCAAGCGTTTGCTTGTGGGCAAATCAGCCTCCGTGGACTCTGAGAAGAGCATGCTGTCGAAACTAAAGCAGGAATGTGGCGGCGGCTTCACCTCAAAGTTGGAGGGCATGTTTAAGGACATGGAATTGAGTCGTGATGTGAACTTGGCTTTTCGCGGTCATACGCTTAGCAATGATCGTTATGTTACCAATCTGGATTTAACCGTCAGCATATTGACCATGGGTTATTGGCCAACATACGCGCCCACTGAAGTCACAATGCCGCCGCAGTTCATCAATCCGCAGCAGATATTCAACAAGTTTTATCTGGAGAAGCACAGCGGGCGAAAACTACAGTGGCAGCCAACTCTGGGCAATTGTGTGTTGCGTGCTCAATTTGATGCGGTAGGAACATCGTTAAACAAGTCTTGAATATTCAAATTATCATAGTATTCTTTTGTCATGACAGGGTCCCAAGGAGTTGATGGTGTCACTGTTCCAAGCGCTCGTGTTGCTCTTGTTTAATGATAAACCAACGTTGAGCTATGAGGAAATTCTGGCAGCCACCAGCATTGAGGGTGGCGAGCTGCGACGCACCTTGCAATCACTGGCCTGTGGACGGGCTCGTGTCATTACCAAAACACCCAAAGGTCGTGACATTGAGGATCATGATCAGTTTGATTTCCACAATGAATTCACAAACAAATTGTTCCGCATCAAAATCAATCAGATTCAAATGAAGGAAACGGTAAGAAAATCGAACAAATTATTTAATCATATAAAATAATAATTAAATGACTTATGTAGTATGAGGAGCAAAAGGCGACCGAGGAGCGCGTCTTTCAGGATCGTCAGTATCAGATTGATGCGGCCATTGTGCGTATTATGAAAATGCGTAAAACGCTAAGCCACAATTTGCTCATCACCGAGTTGTTCAACCAGCTAACGTTTCCCGTTAAGGTAAGACAACTTCAACTTTCACCTTTTACTTGTTTTATATTTGTATTACTTATAATATCATTTGTGTTTTACTTACAGCCTGCTGATCTGAAAAAGCGCATCGAGTCGCTGATCGATCGTGATTATATGGAGCGGGACAAGGATAATCAAAATCAATATAACTATGTGGCATAAGTGCGTGAAATTTTCTATCTTTTTGGCCAACATTACAACACACAACACGAATGTAGTTTACTTTATATTTTTGCGTTTCTCTCTGAAAACCCATTAACATACCATAACATCAAATACTATTTGAATGCAAAAGTCCAACGAAATTCATTTGGTAGCGTATTGTGCAAATATCAATTACATATTGTAGTTGTAGTTGTTATACGATCCACACACAAACGTTCGTTCAAGTGGCGAATTTCGATTTTTATTGCAAGTTTTTTGTAATCATCTAATAAATTAGACGATTCATTTACAATTCGCAAATGCTACTTGGCAAATATATGCGTATGTGTTTTTTTTAAACTTTGATTAAGGACATTGTATTTGTTGTTTATGAGGTTTTTTAGTTTGTTTTATTGATGATACATTTTTCCTTCAATTAACAATAGAAGAAACATTTGCAGGCTAATAATGAATAGAATACTTAAATAAATAATAAACTCTAGTACTCGTAATTTGCTGCATCTTGTATGTAAAACGGATATGCATATAAAACTAAATCGTTTTTATTTATGATTTGATTTTTTGCGATAAATAAACAAAATTAATTGTATACATATTGAAATGTGGTTTTCTTTTTTAGTGTTAACCTAATACTCTTTCTATATATAGTAAATAAGTATAGCATACATTTATTTTAGTTGCAAATTGGAGTGTGACGACAGTTTATACTTAAAAGACAGTTTAAAAAGAAGTAATATTTACAATTTCGATTACAAATAAATTGATTAAATACGAGTAAATCAGGACAGATACTTTTGGATATATACAAATAAAACGGGAATTATATTAAAAAAAAAAGGAAATAAAACGTTTTTCGAAAACGACTTTAAACTGAACTCAGACGAGGCTAATTTCGTATCACATTTTCCCCATTGCAAACAAAGCCTTTTGCACATTTAACAGCACTTGGAAAGTTATCAGCGGCCTATACAAAATTCATATACGATATAAAAATATTTAAATGTAGAACTCTTTGATTGCTTGATCGATAGAGAGAGCCAATTATAGCCAAATATAGAAATATATTATTGCGTTTACGCCTCGACGCTATTGACACTGTATTGGGAGCTGTCGTAATCGGATACATTGTCCGCACCATAATTACCAAAACCGGCAACTGACGGCTTCACAATGGTCTCCGTTCGTGTTTTCAGCACGTCGGGTATATAGGCGGGTGCAGGGCCAGCAATTTCCACAATACTTGGACGTCGCGTGGCCGCACATCGCTTGATGGGCGACATGAAGATGAACAATGTGACGGTAATGGCCAAGGTTATGATTAATATTAGAAACCGTGCCATGCCGTCATCGCCACGGAAATAGCATATCATGGCCATAACCAGGACTAAGATTAGTACTGAGAACTTGGTCATTGTGACAGCGGTGGAGTGAATTTTGCCACCCTTGCGTGATATCATATTTGAGGGTCCATATGCAAAGTATAAATTGTAACGATCGACCATATGCTTCAGACAAATATAGATCATGGCAAAGGGCATGACCAACGGACAAAATACGCTGTACACAATCGATATGGTAAAGACGAGCGTTGTCCAGGCATAGTGCGTGCCAAAGGGGAACTCTATCAATATGGACTTGCGAATGTATGGCGTTTCGGCCTTTGAATTTGCCTTCAGCAATGCCCAAATGTAGACAATTAGTTCGGGGAAACGCAACAGCTCCAATGAGGTACCAATAAAGGCAGCAGTTATGATATAATTAACATAGA
Organism: Drosophila suboccidentalis; assembly: GCA_037043435.1. Lineage (NCBI taxonomy): Eukaryota > Metazoa > Arthropoda > Insecta > Diptera > Drosophilidae > Drosophila > Drosophila suboccidentalis. The sequence continues at coordinate 761,699 of JBAMBK010000572.1, read as the reverse complement.
AGGAGCCACGATCCGGCAAGAAAATGCACTGCCAGCGTCCAGTGTCGTTTGTCAATCCCCATTCCAGCAGAGCCTGTGCCGATGTCAATCCCAACGAGGGCAATATCAGAATCATCAGCAGCAGATAGCTAAAACATTTCGTCATTATCGAATAGTTTTGCTTGGAGCGCGTATAGTGACCCATCCATTTGTCCGAAATGGTGACAATCACTGGCATCAGGGCCGACAGCGTCCACAGCATCAACGTGGGCAAGAACTCGGATACCAGCGGTGAGATCTTCGTCTCGGTGTCCTGCAGCCATGGACGACTGTTCAGCAGATTGACAACCATAGCCGGTGTGGTCAGGAAGAAGAGCACAATGAAGAGGACAACGTTCACACACACAAATTTCAAATACCAATGGCTCTTGTTCACATTCAAGTTCTCCCAGAAGATGTCATCCGGCGATGGAGCAAACATAATCTGCCATTGCCTGTAGGTGCCGGGTGTAAAGTGTGTCACAATGTTTTGGGCTTCCTGCACCGTCGACACGGTGAGGAAGGCAATGTCCAAGGGTTCATTCATTGTCGAGGCACGCAAACGGGCCACATCACCAGATAATTTACGCTCCTCCCGCTGATAATACTCGTAGGCATTCTCCTTCTTGCAGGAGCACATCTCCGGCTTGGCCATCAGCGTGTCCCGATCCCGATGCTGCTCACAATAAACTCTCGCCTCATGTGCCCTTTCGTACTCTGCATTGCGGACAAACAGCCGGGATATGTTGAAGGCAATGCTGACACTCTCAATGGTCACATCCGGAAACAGTTCCTGCATGTAGTTCCGTATAACGGTCTTGTTCCGATCACTGTAAGCATTACAAAAATGAAAATAATCCTGTTTTTTTTTTAATAATTTAACTGTCTGACCTGTTGGAGATGTTGGATATCATGATCGTTCTCGTGGCGGCCTTTTTAAAGGCATTGCGACCCGAGGATCGACGCATGACGAGCACCACGAGAGGAATATACAATATGGTGATGACAGTGTGCACCCAAAGCCAGGGAGATTCTGGCGACAGATTCGCCATTGTTGTGCGTCCAAAGGCATTCACATCGTAATCTGTATCCGTGGGTCCATTGAGGAAATTAATGGGTAGAATAACGGCCAACGAGACGATGGTGACCACCGACATGACCGCCATCAAATGCTGTTGGAAAGATAGATAGTGCACGGCATCCGGGCCAGAGTGAAGCAGAATTGTCTCCTTGCGCAGCTTAAATGTCACTCGGATCCAACTGAATAAACCCGGTTCCGGATCGATGGGTGACAATGGTGTGGATTGATCTGCTCCCTGCGAATGATGCGAATCAACACTTGGTCGGGGCGTCTGAGTGGGAGTCTGCTGTGACGATGTGCCTGGCTGTGGTTCCACAACGCTGGCGGCACGTGAATAAAAGATTTCCGTCCAACGCTTCTTATTCCCATTGGTATTGACCAGGGCCAAGCGGTAATCGCTCGCCCGATGACGCAGGGTGGTAAACAAAAGCAAAAGCAATACCCAAAAGATGGTGTTCAATATCAGAGTCTCGGGAATTCCATTGTAGGCGCTGGTAAAGATCGTTGTCCGATTTCCCGTTACCAAACAATACGTGTTGTTTTGGTAGATTCCATTATCACGGAATATTGTATCCATTTTCGAGTCGACAGCTGCGAGCAAGTGAATCACTGCAAATAGACGAAATACTAAATGAATACCACTCGTAATAGAATCTTTCCACCTCCAACAAAATGCCAAAGCGTGTGATGTTTGCTTATACAGTGTACACAAGAACAACTGATAAGAGAGCAGCTGGACTTCAATATTAGTATATTAATGGTGTCCCATTTTGATACCCTTCAATCATCTTGTGTACTATGATTCTGACTAGCCACGTGTGACACACTAAGTAAGCGATTTTCTGGTGTACAAATTAAGAGTAGTTAAATTTCACTGATAAGTTTTCCTTTGCGGTTACTTTGCCCTCAGTCATGGGGGAATTAATAAGGTCATGTCATGAGAGGGAACGCGCTCTCGTTTGAGAGGCCAGATCGTTTTCAGTGTGCTCTCAACGAATAGAAAACCAAAACAAAGAATGATATCTTTCTAACTCTTCGCACTCATTATTCTACTCTTTTCAGCTGGTCTCTGAAACGGGAGAGCGTTCGCTCTCATTACTTCCATAACTTCCTAGCGCCAGTTCAATCAATTTAATTTCAATGCGGAAACCGCAATTTCTTCGACTAGACCGAGATTTATCTTAATAGGTCACTTCGGTCAGAGCCCATTGTAATGGAATTGTAGAGCCTGCAAATGTCGCAATACACAGACAGCTTTATCGAACTATTTGTATATACGTATGTATGTAATACAATGCACGAGAAGGAAATAAAAGAAAAACAAAGAGAAATATCAACAAACAGACTGAAATTTGATTTAAAATAGCGAAACCCGTTTAAATTTGCACTTATCTTATCTTTAAAAATCAGTTACATATGTGCTTCCACCTAATTACTAATTACAACTATTCATATATTTAACACGCACATGCATGTCCGCTGTATATGGCTGCAATTTAAACTTTCTTTCGTAGCTTGCAAAACTTTAATGATATCCCGAAAAACCCCACTCACAAGACTCGGTTAAGTCGTTATGACATTTGTATATTATCAGTGGACACCGTTCAAATGGATTTAAAAATAAGATAATTGCTTCTTTTTTTTTGTACAACGTATTATGTTGGTAAAAGGGTGAGGAGGAGAAGGAGGAGGGTGGGTTGCTAGACAAAGTATCGCGTCACTGCCACCTTTCCATTTCCATTCGTATTTTGACTTTAAGCCTATGAATCATCACACACAAAATGCAATTTTGCACTCACGAAGAAATGACCATAAAAAAGTATATGCTGAAAATATGAGCTACTTTTATATTGTCATATTTTTAAAATCAATTTGTATAGTCATAGTATATAGTATAATTTGGTTTTTGTTACTTTCTTTGGTTTTTTCTATTGTCTTTTCACACAGTAATATAAAGTTATTACTTTTGCCACGTATTTACTGCGATTTAGCGTACCTTGTTGGCTATATTGAAAGTTGTTGTGTAGATTGATATTTATTATTTATTGCAGTTAAAAAGTCATCTGTGATTTTTTATTTTTTTTTAGCACTTTTGCATACTTGCGTAAACTAGTGATGGGGGCTGCGCGTTGTTGTTTTCATTTCGATATGCGGCTGACGATTAGACACGGTGTCTCTAACATTGTCTCTTTTATGACGTCACAAATAAAAATTAATTTTAAAGTACAACATTGCGATTGCATTGTACGCGCAGAGTGAGGACAAAAAAAGTGGTACTCGGCTGAGATTAATTTAAGCCCATGCCATTTTAGAATTAGTCAATATTTGAATTAATTATCCGCGACAGCTATGACGTAGTTGTTGCCCTCGTACTGTGCACAAAAGTATCGATAAGGTTTGTCTGCATTGAAATATCGAAACAAAAGCGTTTATCGAAAGCATCCCTTCGACGACGTAAACAACAAAACGTCAGCGCCGCAGAAAATTTCAAATTTAACAATTTAACAAATTCTACTGCGAGATAGTGTTCAATTATTAGTTTTTCTCTTGTATTGAATCTGAGTAGTAGTTTTTTTTTTAAATTTATACAACTGCAAATAACTCATTAAACCTTCTATTCCCGACACTTGCACAAAATTACCAACTGAAACACAACAATGCCAAGTCAAGCTACAAACGCTAATTTGAGTTTCAAAATCAAGCTATTGTCCAGCAAAAATGTTGTGCTTGTGGATTGTGCGGGCTTTGAGAGTGAGCTCTTCATGCCCCAGATAGTCAAAGGTCGGATCAATTTTCAGAACATCATCCCGAATCATCGCTGCTGCGATGCGGCCGCTGCAAATGTGCAAACGCACCAACTAATTCTGCCCGCCTCCAAGTTGGGTGGGCCCAGAGGCGCTGCTGGTGCGAACACGCCACAGAGATACCAGTATGAGTTGCAGGTTGACAACCTGTCCGCTCCATTGGCCAGAAGCACGCCAGCCACCGCTAAGATTATTGCCAGGCCCGGCAAGGAAAATGTACAGTCTTTGACGCCAGAGCAAACGCGATGTAAGCCTGCCCAGATTGATGCGTCTCCCCTTGAACTCCCTGGGCGGCACCTTGACACGTCTTACCCTCTGGATCTGCAAGCCATGAATCTGCCACATCTCAACGTAAGCGATGCCGTAATGACCAGCCTGCCGCGAGTTTCGCCGAGTTCTAGCCTAAGACCATCTGAGAAGTCAACCGATTCTGGACTTTCGAATTTCATGCACAAAGCGCCGCCAGCACGAACCTATTCTCGGCGCAAGTCCAACACTACAACCAATAATCAGCCAAAGCCGCCAATATCCTGGTCACCTCTGGCCAAGAAGAAAAAGTCGTCTAAAGTCTCTTCCACAAAGGCGCTGAGTCCTGCCATGAAGTTGGAGGTGAAGCAACGTAAACTAATTGTGGATAACAAAAAGTCGATAGCTTCCAGCATACTGCATAAGGCTCCCACAAAGCCGGTCACCAAAACAAAGATTAGACGCATGCAGGTCACAGGCAAGACACGTGTCCAATTCGAAGCACTCAAGGATACGGCTTATGATCATCTAACGACGCCGGGCCATGGTCATGTATCGAGCGCTCTAGCCAAGCAATTTAAGGATGCCTGCTTGGATAAATATTCGGAAACTCTGCCAAACTATGCGGAGTTGTCGAAAACAGTTCCATTGCAGTTGGATCGACAGGTCAAGACATTGATGGCCAAGGAGAAACGATTAGAAAAACAAATGACGAAATCACAGCACGTGAGAATTGTAAAATCGAGAATTATCACATAATTACAGTATTGTACAACAATTGTGACCATGTTATATTGTATGTAATAATAGTCAGAATATATTGTATGTATAGTAAATTTTACCGAAAAGCATTTCCCCATTATATTTTCGATATTTTGGACAATTATTCGAATACAATTTGGAGGAATGGCCAACGGGCAGCGTATTTAGAAATCTAATTAAATTAATTAACTAATCTAAATGAAGATCTAGACTACTTAAGTATACTAATTTAGTATAAGATTGATTTACCAAAAAAAAAGGAACACATTCTTGCTACAATATATGTACAGATTTATATTAACTAACTTTAAGTCGGACTTATGATAGATAAGTAAATTACTAGGAGCTGCGGCAACGGAAGCATGCCTTGAATCCACGCTTAATGGCGCGCATATTATGAATGACTTGTTCCTGGAAGAAAATAGAAAATTCAAGATTAAATTACGATTGAGTTGCTATATAAATAGATAGTTTAAACAGACCTGCATTAAATTGAAACACATGGCAATCAAGGCCATGCCCAGCAGCAGATAAACGGCACATAAAATGAAGCTCACTTCGACCTTGTCTTTATCGGCGGTTATCTAAGTGGCAAAGAAGTGAGATAGTAAAAGAAAGAATATCTTCAAATAGTCTCGAAGTTCTTACCACACGATCACCAGGCACCAAATCGCCAAATCCGATGCTGCTCAATGAGATGAAACAGAAATAGCTGCCATCCAGATAATTCCAATCCTCCCAGCGTCCAAAGAGTATGGCACCCGATAATATATAACTAAAAGTATATTAAGTATGTAATTATTAGATATTAATATTAACATATTCGAATAAAATAAATACCAAATTTAAAGTAATCATAAATTTGAATTTAATTTGAAATACTAGCTACAACAATTACGAATTCAAAGTTGTTGGACCCACCTGACCATCACAAAGACACACACGGTTAATGGCACCGTTATCTCATCGGTGCTGCCGCGTATCTCGCGTTCTATATCCGAATCCGAATCTGTATAGGGCACATCCAGCACGCTGGATGTTTGTACTGAACTCTTGGTGTAGTCACTGCTACTGCTGCTGCTGCTGTTGCTGTTACTTGTGCTATTGCTGTTGCTGGAGTAACTGTTGCTGCTGCTGCCGCGGGCGCTTTCCATTTTATGCAACTGCAACTAAAGCAAAAATTAGCTGGAGTTTTTAATAAAAGAAAGGAAGGAATTTCAAAAACAACACGTTATAAAAACAAGTGGGAAAGGCTATAGTCGAGCTCCCGACTATAGGATACCCGTTACTTATTTAAATATTTTTAAACTATTTTTTATTGCATGCTTTTAGGCACTGACATTGCTAAAAAACTTTAATCAGCCATTACCACCTTTCCTTAATAATAGTACTTAACGTTAGTTAGTAAAAAACTCTTAATATCTTGAAAACTGTGCGTGTGATATGCGCGGGGTTTATATAAGTCTGTGTGGCAAATTTGGTTGCTTTAGCTCTTATAGTATCTGAGATCTAGGCGCTCACACAATACCTATTTTTTAAGTAACGGGTATAAAAAGTTTAATTCTGGTTTCCCTACTTCTATTTCCCAGATTTGTGTTTATTATTGTGGTATTCTTAGTTAGTTAAGAGAATCAGAAATTAGTAAGAACTTACAGCCCTCGCCAGTTGACGTAGTTTTCGACGCTCTCGTATTATGCGTCTCTTGGCCACGCCGGGACAGATGCGACAGAGACAGACCTTGGAGTAGATCCACTTGAATGATTTGGCCAGCACATCGCCTATGAATAAACTTGGGTATTAACAGGCTTTCGACAAGTAATGACTCCTCTACCTATGTTGGACAGATAGAGCAGGAAGAGCGGCATGCCAATGATGGCGTACAGAATGGTCACCAGTTTGCCCCAATCGGAGGTGGGCGTTATGTTGCCATAGCCAATGGTCGTGATGACAGTCAGCGAGTAGAGAAAGGCGCCAGAGAAGCTCCATTGATGATCCACATCCGGTCCCCGCAATTGCTTCTTAACAACAGCCCGTTGATAATCCAAAAGCACTTCATTAACACTAGATATGAAATGAAAACATTTTAATTTTAATTAAAAGTTAAATATTGTTTGTTCAAAGTGATTTGTCTTACCGTTTTCTATAGGCCTGATGATCAAAGAAACTAATATTCTCGGCCGTCAGTTCCCAGATGCGATTGAGGCAATCGCCGCTAAAGTTGCGCTCAATGAAACGATGTGGTTTGCTTGTCTTCAGTTTTTCGTATTCGAAAATTTCAATGGCCTGAAAGATGAAGGCGCCGCCAATGGTATAGAATGTCACCAATAGAATGATGCCCACATTGCTGAACATAAACGCCGTAAAGTGACGGCAGTGATCCTTGAAGCGCTCAAATGCCGGCTTCTCTCTCCGTCGAAAGGAGCTGCGCCGCGAAGACATGACTTGGCCACATCCAAACTGGTCAACTTAGCAGCTCGTTGCGGCGTCTCGAACTGTGTCTTCGGCCTGGACATGCTTCAATTTGCCCATTTAGACGATTTGTTAAAGCTAAAAAATAAATACAAGTACATAAATATAAACATTGAATTTACTCTAAGTTGAAAATAAATACAAGTAAATATAAACATTGAATTTACGTTAACAGTGTCTAAGAACTTCCTCTAAACGCAACAATTAAACAGTCTGCAAAATAAACAAAGTTTCTTCTACATATATTTAAAAAATATATAAATCTTAGCATCGGATTAACTATTTATTTGTACAGGTACTATATGTTTATAACAAAATTTTATATTTATACATTAATTCGATATTTAAAATGTAAATCTTATAAGGAATATTCACGAAAAGTATCTAGTTTTTTAGAATTTTATTTCTGCCGATATACAAATATTTTCAATTATACAGGGGTGCCACAGAAATCGCTTTCGCTTGAATTTCACCTAATTTTCATACGAATTTAAGTGAAATTCAAGCGAAAGCAATTTCTGTGGCACCCCTGATATATTCAGAATATTCAAGGAATTTTTATGTAAAAAAATTCAATTGAAAATACAAAAAGAATTCTTTAAGTTTTTTAATTTAAAATATATTTTAGAAAATAAGCATGAAAAGTATCTAATTTCTAAGACTTTTATTTCTGCCGATATACAGATATTTCAATAATTTATTCAGAATATTTAAGGTATTTTTATGTAAAAGAATTCAATTGCAAATACGAAAAGAATTCTTTAAGTTTTTTAATTTAAAATATATAGGATATGTTCCCATCAGGACATAACTCAATTTAACGACTAATATTTTTGTTAGTGTTCCGTTTGCTTTGACATTTTTATGGTATTTTTGAACAAATTAATTTCGAAATACATTTGGGAAATTTGTTGTTGTTGCTCCTATAAATGAAACTAAATGAATATGAATTATTTCATTTCATTTTGGTAACTGCACGTTCGGCAACTGTGTGTGATCTGTGGTCTCTGGTCTGTGGTGCGTCTCGGTGGATTGCGTCTGACCATGAGTGTGGGTGGCATTTCTGGGATTGCTCTGCGGATGACACTTGTCGCCTAGTTTCAAAAACTAGGCATCAAATTGGAGACTTCCTGGCCCGTAACGTTGCTGTTGGCGTCTGCTGCCAAATGTTTTTTTACCCCCCTTTGGAACCCCTGCCCCCTCTATCTCTAATTTAGTGGGTGTGAAATATGTTGTAGCTTATTTTTATAAACTTCTACAACAGGCAACAGTCATTTGTCTAATTTGTGGCTTTTCTGTATGTTTTGGTTTTTTGTTTCTCTCGTTTTGTTTGCAAAACTCAAGCATATATTTTGGTGGAGAGAGATCAGTCTATTCTTAATTCAAAAGCCCCAAAGCGCCGCCACAGTAAGATCATCTAATTTATAGATTTGGATAAAACCACAAACCACCCCACATAATATACATACATAAGTGAGTGCTCTGTATTTACCTTTCGTCGGATGGGGGCGAGCACGAGGGGGAACCCCATAAATTAAGTACAATTCGCAATTGATGTCTGCATTATTTACAAACGAAAACATATTATACTACATATACGTACATAGATAATTAAAAACCAAACAAATTCGCGCCAAAAACAAATGAAAATTCAAGGCAAAAAAAAGCAAGAGAAACGAAACGACTACAAGATACCCTAAAATTGTGTGTTGTTTCATTTTATCTATTTTCCAAAATTAATATCAAGAATGACAAATATTTTCAGAGCTTTTTATAAAAGGTTTTTCTAATTTCGATCTGATTTGTGTGACATGTGATTTTGACGGATATGATAAGTCTGTTTGTTTTGATTACAGGGTATTGTAAAAAAAAATATAGACAATTACGAGCACTACGTCTAAAATCAGACATCACAAACACATTAATGAGATGATTGAAATGTGGGTGGCAAATACACGATAAAAAAAAAATGGGAAAACCAAAATTTCTGTCAACTTTATGTTTACGAGTTTAATGCAATTAAGCGATCATAAAAACTGGAAATGTTGAAAAACAAGGAAGCACTCATGGAATAAATAATGTCAGGATTATTTCAAGTGAGAAAACTTTAAAATGAATATTTTCCTTAATAAAAAAGTTCAATCTTTTTGTTGTTTCACTATAATTTTATTTTATATTATGTTTTCATATTTATTTTTCCTTGATTTGCTTCGGCATTGTTTCTACAATTAAAAAAACAAAAAACAGAATGCTAATTGAATCGAAAAACAAAATAAAACCGAAATTCGGAAATTTCTTGTAGAGGCCACGTTTTTAATTCTACTGATTAAAGCGAACCAATAACATTAAATAAAAGATCAAAAGCGAATAGCTAAAAAAGGGAAAATGAAAGGAAAAATTGCTGTATGATTTAAGCAAATACTACACAAATATCTACAGATACATACTATCTACATATGTTTGTAATATTTTCTGGGAAGTGGAGGCTCTTTTAACTTTTAAATGGGCAAATGAGTTGCCGATTAGTTTAAATGAAAACTGCCTCATAAATGTTGGCATTGTTTATGGCTAGCTGAGCAGAAGAATTGGAAAAACAACCCCGCCATTCTTCTCCAGGAGAAAACATGTTTATGCTGGGCCAAAGAGCCCACAAACAATTTGCTTAATAATGCAAACAAAAAGCTAAAACATTGAGCAACTCTTAAATCCCTCAAAGAACACACTTGCATAATTAATTTTCTTTTTATTCTGCTTTTCATATTTCTGTTCATAATTGCCCACGTCCAAAATATTCACAAAAAAATAGAATATTATAGACAGGCGTAGAATGTTAAGTGCCAACGGCTACACGAGCAAAAATATTTGAGAATTGAATACAACGAAATGTTTGAATGCATATGAAAACACACGAAAATCGTAATGGTATTAGCCAAAAGTCTGCGAAATAATCTCTGCGTGTGTGTGCAAGTAAAATGACATGGATAATAATAAATTACAGCAAAATTTGCATATACATATGTATGTATTTGTGTACTTTGGCCAACCAAATGTTTTTCATTTCGCTTGACAGACTGACAAACCCAAATTGATGTGAGGCCTCATAGACGAAAAAAAAAAATCTTATTTTCGTACATTGACCGGCGTATTGAGTTGCCGTAAGCTCTGACGACCTGGTTCTGTATGTATATTTTTATTACATATGTACATATATCTAAATTATTATTTGTTTTTATTTCGTATTTACACCAATCGCACAATTCATTAATTCATTTATCATGGACAATCGATAACTATCAGTGATCTCCCACCCGCGCTTCGTGTTTGTTGTTCCTGTCACACATATTCACATACATACATACATATATAGTATGTTGTTATTGCTGTTTTGTGTTATTCCTTTGCCAGATGCCGTTCACAACGCGCCGGGCGTGACGTCATTAATGCGCCGTCGTCATTGCATTGTTGCGATTCGGTTCGGTTCGCTTCGTATCGTTAGGTTTTGATTTTTTTTTTCTTAGCAGCTGATTTTCCATGCACAACATCTATTTTAAACTACAATGGTATGTTATTTTATCAATGATTCAATGTAAAAATATTTATGTTCCTCCAATTCTTGTTATTTGTATTGTGTTTTATGCGTTTTAGCACCTGCAAAACGGTGTTGCCTCGTATTTTATTTTTAAACGCACATTACTTAGTTCCACTTCACAAGGCGATGCCGAATTTCGAATCCAACTCTACGACATTTGGAGAATGCGCGCGCTCTTCTCGACGTGAAACGTTCGCCACAACGTTCTGCTGCCCACTGGGGGCATTATATTTATAGAAAACGAATACAAATGCTAATCTTGACGCTTCACCTGTGACGTCGAAATTGGCTCTGTGATCAGTACATTGAAAGAGCGCCAACGAGAAAGACACAGATATTGAGAGTGAGAGTGCAAAACAGTGCTGCCACAATTCTTAAAAATATTTAAATTTAATTCATTCGGTTAAAATGGCATATCGGTTTCATAAAATAAAGTAAAGCAAGTTTTATTTTTTAAATTAACAACATTCATTAATTTAAATGTGTGGTTTTGTGTTTTCATATAAAATTGGCCAATTTTCTTTCAAAATTATTTGGCAGCCCTACTGTGCGAGAAGGGACCTTTTTTAATTCTCCTTCTCTCCTTTGCATATGTATGTTATCCAAAAAGGCTGGAAATTCTGGTTGACCATTGTTTTTTTCTTATTTGATTTTTTAGTTTTTAATTATTATAAAATATTGGAAAAATATTTCAAAAATAAATAAAAACCATATTTTATAGGTTGAAACATCAGACTAACGACCTTCATTTAAATTTTTTTGATAACTCTTTTAGTTTAGATTTTAAAGACGCCAAAACTTTTTTGAAGGTGCTGGTTGAAATAAGCTGTGAGCCACTGTACGTCACTAAAGATTTTTATAGTCTTTTTATTTGACACAACCATTTGTTTTTTTTATATGGCTTATTTGATTTTTGACTTGAATCCATTCTCCAGCAGCGGAGCAACCTCCTCAGGAGTGCGATTTCTTGTTTCTGGTAAATACCAGTAAGTGAGGAAAAATCCATAGATGCATATGACGGCGAAAGGCAAAAAAGCAAAGGGACCAATATACTTGTTCATGATTGGAAAAATCATGCCAATGATGAAGTTAGTCGACCAATTGGAAAGACTGCCGAAAGCCATGACAGCGGGAAGCGGCGAAGTAAATAATAATTCTATAATGAATGAGGAAGTAAGAGAAGCGAAGGAGAAGCGAAAGAGAAAGTGCGATTACAAACCTGGACCAATAAAATGGGGCAACGCTCCAAGTCCCAAGTTAAACGTCAATATATACATGGATAGGAATATAATGCAGATATATGACATCCATTGGACGGAATCCTAAACAAATAAATAATGCAAAAAATTGTATTATGATTTATGCACTTGGAACTGACCGAGAAGAATAGTCCAAGACCGAGCAGCACCATAAATACGGCCGATAAAGAGCAGGATAGCAACATCAAGATGCGTCTATTGAAGTGCGTCATCAGAAAGGGACCGCAAAGGGCAGCGGCGAAATTGAGAACGCCCAAGACAAAGTTGAGCCACAATGCCATCGGAGTCGTGAAACCTGCACCAGTAAAAATACCCACTGAGTAATACCAGACCTACAAAGAATTGTGGAGTTAAAATAACTGGTAGGAAAGGCAACAGTCAAAAGAATCCGACTGTTAAAGACCCTGTACTTATTAAAATTGCTACTTCAGAAACTTCTGGATTAAAAGTTCAGAATCTAAAACAAATCAATCTTACAGCGTTGACACCGCTTCCTTGCTGAACAAAGTGAAAGGAGCAGACAATAATCAGAGGCATTTTAAGCTTGGCATCGCAGACGACCTCGTTCATGCTCATTGCTTGCTTCGTTGACTTGGAGGCTGCCTCCATTTCAGCTAGTTCCTTGTCAGCACGCGCTTGATTCCTGCGCAACTTCATCAGCGCCGCTTTGGTCGCCGCCTGGTTGCCCTTGGATATGAGATAACGCGGACTTTCGGGGAACAGACACAATGGCAGCATACCGATCACAACGAACAGCATGAAAGCAGATAATGCCCAGTGCCAATGGGATTTGTCGCCCCAGAAGAAATCGAAACTAAAGATCTGACCGACTACAACGCCGCCAGTGATGCCGATGCAGGTGAAGACGCCGACGCTGCCGCTTAACTCCGGAGGAGCCAGCTCCACCAGATACATGGGCTGTGTGGAGTAGACAAGGGCGCTCGCCACGCCCCCCAGAAGACGTCCGAGTAGCAGCAACTCCAGTGAATTGGCCTGGCGGCAAAAGAAATGCAATATACCCGATATCATGAATATTAATCCACTTGTCTGTAGTGTACCACGTCGTCCTATCCTGGAATTGATGGAAGCTGCACACAGCGAGCCACAAATGCCGCCAATCTTGGTATATGATTAGATAAATGTTAAAACATCATCTATAGTTAATAACCTTACCTGGAAGATTGAAACTATGCTGGCCCAGACCAGTGTAACTTCTCCATCGCTGAGATTCGTCGAGTAGTGTGAATTGGCCGATTCCGCAGCCCAGACTTTGATGAACTAACAGATTATTGTTTGATTGACACTTGAACATAATCTCCTATTCAATACTTACATGTGCGGGCGCATTGACCACGCCGAAGCAGTAGCCGACGGGCAGGACAGCGCCAATGGTCAGCTCAATGCAAATGAGCAGCAGGAATGGACTCCAGCCTTCCTTATCCTCCGCCATGTATCCGACTTACATAGCTATTTTGTATACTTAGAAAGCAGCTGTTGCTTTGATTTTGATCAATTATCATAATACAGGGTATCTGCCAGTCGTTGGTACCTCATGTAAACTTCACATAATTGTCCAAGATATACAAAATCTAAGTCAACCCATCATAGGGATATAAGAAAATAATATGTTAAAGGAAATCGTATTATAGGGTATCTGCTAGTCGCATTTATTATGTTTTAGTATATAAGATGTATGAACTTCTTCTAATTGATCTTGGACCGCAATCCTTGACTCATAAGCGGCTTAACATCCTTCGGTTCGCGTCCACGTGTTTCCGGCAGATAACGCCAGGTCAAGATCAGGCAGAGGATGCAGACGCACATGCAGGGCATGAAGGCGAATGAGCTCCAAACCTGCTGCAGTAATGGAAAGCACATGCCAACAAGGAAGTTACCAGTCCAGGAGAACAGGCTGCCCATGGACATGGCCACTGGACGCGGGGCATCCTCCAGTAGCTCTGAAAGTAAAGAACTTTAAGATGACAACTACCCAGAATCTAGTCTCAGTACAAACCCGAGCCAATGAAGTAAGCAATGGGTCCAAGACCAAGTTGGAAGCCCAGTATAAATGTTAAGATGAACATGATGCTGACATAGCTCAGACCATTGCTCAGCGTGCTGAGCATATAGTACAAGGAGAAGGACATGCCCGCCAGGGAGAGAGCACACAGGCCACAGGAGTTAATCATCAAGGGACGACGGTCAAATTTCCGCAATAGGATCGGGCCAAGCAGCGAGGTAAGCAGATTGAAGCCACCAATGGACATGTTCAGCCAGGTGGCAGCTTGTGACGAGAAGCCCGCCTCGGTGAGAATGGATAGCGAGTAAAAGAAAATCTGCAATTGGAAAATTCCATGTAGAACGAAATATCGAGTATTTCGTACTTAAGATTATACATATGTTCTCATTCTAAGTTATATTTAAGACTTATTTAAAGTGTAGATTTTAAGTAGCGCAAATACTAAGAATAAGAAAATTAACTTAATTTTAAAATGACACTTTTCTCTCTGTGTAGAGATTGGCAACAGCAACAACAGTTTACTTACCGCATTGACGCCACTGAGCTGCTGTGTGGCTTGGAAGGCACAGACCAACAGCAGGGGCAGAAACAGTTCCTTATCCCGCAGCACTTGCCACACGCTGCTTGATTTGCTTTTTAATCGCAATGTGGCCTCCAAATCGTTGAGTTCCTGTTGCACGTTGCTCTGCTTGCCACGCAAACGTTGCAAGGCCATCGCACTCTTGTCAGCATCAGCTTTGACCAGATACAGCCAGCGAGGACTCTCCGGGAAGGACAACAGCGGCAACAGGCAGATCAACACCAACAAGCCATAGAAACTCAAGGCATAGGGCCAATGCTCCTCATTGCCCAGCACCTGTGGCATGCTGACAATCTGTGAGAGGAGTATGCCGCCCGTGATGCCAATGCAGGTGAAGACGCCAACGCTGCCGCTGAGCGAGACGGGTGCCAGCTCCAGCAAATACATGGGATGTGCCGTCACAATGAAGGCAGAGGCAATGCCACCAAAGAAACGTGCCGTCATCAGCATCTCCAGCGATTTGGCAGCACGACACCAGAAGAAGAATAAGCCACAGATCAGGAGCATGACGCTGCTAATGATCAGGCAGCCCTTGCTATGAACGGAGCGAGAGGAAGATAATAATATATGTTATTATTATTACTTTCCACACTAATTCATATTAAATAAATTAATTAATCTTTGGCTCACCGTCCATATCTGTCTGTGAACCAGGCGGCAAAGCAGGAGCCAACGATGCCGCCAATCAGATAGATGGACACAATGCATGTCCACAGCAGCTTCAGCTCACTCCCACTGCTAATTGTGTCATATTCGCTGGGCAAGATGTCGGCGCACCAGTCCTTGATTATCTCCGAGGGTGCGTTGAGCACACCAAAAAAGTAACCCACCGGCACTGTGGTGCCCACGGTGGTTGTCAGGCATATGACCAGCAACAACCATGTCCAGCCCTGTCCAGCATCGTTCACGTGCTGTCAACGAAAGAGAGAGGAACTTAATTTACATATGCAAAATCAAAAGATTCAGGACACAAACTTGATGCAAGTGGTACGTGTGTGAGTGTGAGGCTGTAAAGGAATGTGTGTATGTGGATCTATCAGTCACCATTATGACAACCATATTCCGCAACTTGGATGCGCTGTCTATCGACGCTGCTAGACAACTGTTCTCGGTTGTTGACTCATAGTAAAACACAAGAATTTTACACACTATTCTCTTTTTTTTTTATCTTGCGGAAGAGTTATCTGTGGAACCAATGAACAAGTCGTCAAATGGTTTGCCAATTGTTTTTACACGAAAGCATCTGGCCAAGTTACAGATATTTCACAGTTATCATTAACTTGTTTCGTTTCATTTAGAGGTGTTCTCTTATCATAGAGTGAAGGTAGAATGGGATTGTGCTTTGTCAGCGTGGGAAAGAGATACAAAGCATATTTGTTTGATTTGTTGTCTTGTTTATTATACATTATAAGTACACAAAATTATGATTATAGATTGCATTTACATTAGTGTAGAGTATTTAAGACAGACATAAGACTAACCTTTCGCTAACTAACACTTGCACTAACTTTCTGTTAAGTCGCCTAAGCACAATCAACTTAAATTAGCAAAGTAACCACAGTCTTGCTCAAGGCAATTAACTTGAACTTGTGCAGCAGCGATAAGAGTTCTTATATCTTATACGTACTCTGCACGTTATACAGGGTGCTCTTATGCGTTTTTATCTTAGTTATAATTATTAGTATTTAACAAAGGCATTGTACTCTTATTGTCATTGCATTTTTTACGCTTATTACTGAACTTTATAAAAATAATTCTAATAAAAACAATGAGCTTTTTACAACTAATTTTCCTGTCTTCCCTGTTGAGTTCTGAGCCTCATTTGACCTTGGAGCGAAAGCCTTTCGCGACAAGTGGCGCCACATCGGATGGATCCCGTCCAAGCGTTTCCGGCAGATAGAATTTCGTTAACACGAAAAGCAGCACGCAGGTAATTGAGAAGGGTAAGAAGACAAAGGCGCCCCAGGCCCTCTGTAAACTGGGGAAGGCCATGCCAATTATGAAATTACATGTCCAGGACGACAGACTGCCCATCGACATGGCCACTGAGCGTGGCGCCACCTCAAACAATTCTGCAAATGAAAAACGTTAACAAAATGGTTTAAGAATGTGTGTAAGAACTTACCTGATCCAATAAAATAGGGAATGGGACCAAGACCAAATTGATAGAAGAATATGTAGCCCATGATGCAGGCAATACAAGCCCAAGCAAACCAGCCAACAGATTCCTAAAAAAGTAATGCAAATAATTAGAAAAGTTCTATACATTGAAATTGCTGTTGCCCCTGCTTACAATATAGAACAAAACAAAGGCAATGCAGAACAGGAAGAAGGCGCACAGCGAGCTGGATAGCATCATCAGAGTGCGACGGCGACAGGTGGCCATCAGGAGTGGACCAAGCAATGAGATGCTCAAATTAAGGCAACCAGCACCTAAATTGGCCCATTGGGCGTTGGGCTCGCTAAATCCAGCCTTTGTGAATATGGACACCGAATAGTAGAAGATCTGCAAGCAAATAACATTTATTAGATTAAAGTTATCATGACAAGACTATAATATCCTTACCGCATTGATGCCCGACAGTTGCTGACCACCTTGGAAGCTGCACACAATGATCAGTGGCATCAGAAGACGAGGATCGCGGAGGACATCACAAAAGCCGCTACTTTGGCTATTATCATTCGCCTCCACTTCCATTTCGGCAATCTCCTGTTCGATCAACTTCCCGGCATTCTTGCCACGCAATCGCAACAAGGAAGCTCGTGCCGCCGAAGGATTGCTCTTCATAATGTACAGAAACTTGGGACTCTCTGGGAACACATACGAGGGCAGATAGCAGACAATGATGAGCACCATGTAGGCGGACAATGCATAATGCCAGAGCTCGGCTGTGCCAAAGACATCGGCCAGACTGCACACCTGGGCAACGACCACGCCTCCGGTGACGCCAACGCCACAAAAGACGCCCAATGTGCCGCGTTGTGATGGCGGTGCCAATTCCGCCAGATACATGGGTAATGTGGCTGTGGCCAGGCCCGAGGAGAGGCCCACAATCAAGCGACCCAGGATGAGCATTTCCACAGATTTGGCAGCGCGGCAGAAGAAGAAGAGCACGGCTCCAATGGTGAACAGGACGGCGCAGATGAACATACATGCTTTCCTACGAATAAAGTGAGAGTTAATTATGTATAGATAGCATGGTCAAATACTTGCAATGGATAATTGAATAAACAGAAAACAGCTAGCCTATAAATTACAAAGTAACGGGTATTCTCTAGTCCGTCAGACTCTACCTTAAAGAGAAATGGATACAGTATATTCCAGTCGAGCTTACCCTACCACATACAAATTTTAAGCAATAAAAACGGAATTATAGCAAATGTTTTTCATTAAATAAACTAACACATAAATTATAAAGTACTGGGTATGCTTTAGTCGATGAGTTTTAATAATACGGTTCATAATATATAGAATATTTAATGATAGTTGCAATTCCAATAAATTAAGTGGAAAACTATAAGTCGATCCATTGAATTTAAAATTCCGAACAATAACTAATAAGTAGGGTAATTTCATTCAAGTTGATAAGCTGATAAGCTAGCATAAATACCATTCAATTGTATGCATTGCTTATCAGTTAGCTGGGGGATAATCTCATTTACAAACCTGCCAAACTTATTAGCCAATCCAGCGCCGCCCAAGGAGCCAATGGCGCCGCCAACCAGGAAAATGGAAACAATGAATGACCAGAGAATTTCTAATCCACCCAGGCTCATCGTGCTGCCATATTTCTCATGTATCGTTTGATTGCACCAAACTTGCATAAGCTGAAGATTAAAAAATAAAGATTAGGTAAATACAAATTTATAATTATCAAAGTAAAAGTAAGTAAGGGAATACTTAATTGTTAACTCACCGCTGCGGGGGAATTGATGACGCCAATGCAATAACCTGTGGGGACAGCGGCGCCCAAAGTCGTGGCAAAGGCGACCAACAACAGAAGTTTGCTCCATGGTTGCTTCTATAAAAATTCAAATATTGATAAAGTTTATAAATTATTCAATTTGACAAAACTTCAATGTCATGCGAAAAGGAAAGACATTTAATAAAATAAATAGCATAGCATAGAAAATTAAATACTGTAGTATAGTTGATGATTGTGCGTCAATCGTTGGGTTTATTTTTGACGCAGTTTAATTTATTTCCCCCCGTAATTGTCACTAATTAACTGACCCTCGCAGAGAGGGGAGAGTCTACAGTTGATTGGCATTCCCAAATGATTTATTCTTGGCATTTATAATTGAATTGTTTCATATTTATTGCTATAAAAAGATCTCTTATCAGTGCCCCGAGAATTTTATGAATAACCCCGCAAGTGCAGAAATTTAGAAATTATTCAAAAATGAAAGCGAATAACCAGCAGCTCATTAATTTCGGGCACACTGATAAGAAATGCCGAAAAACAGCTGATAACTAATGTATACAAAAGTACAATTCGCCAAAAACACACACACATAGATAGAATGTACACATATACTGTAATTCTCCGTATATAAATATGTCATTGTCAACAGTATTTGGGGAGAGACGATAAAAGCAAAAAGCTCATTTGAATAGATCTCTTTATGAACCTTGTGTATGTAAATAAAATACAGCTAGTCTAAGAAGTATTCTAACAAGGCCAAAAGTATTGCTTCTGTTTAATTGCCTAAAAATAGTCAAAATAAATCAAAAAAACCTTTGAAATATTATTAGTTTATCTATCCATAAAGTGTGCTAATAATCAAGTAAATTATGAATCATTTTATATTACAAAGTACTTTTAGTGTGAACTGTACACATATGTATGTATGTATGTATATGGATATGTACACACTGTATCTCCAACCGATCGCGTTCTTGCTTTAGTTCAGCTACAAAGCAATGCGTAATGCTTTGTAATTTATGTAAATACAAAACTGCATTTATATGCAAAAACATGAATGCATATTTAAATTGCCTTTCGTGCTTCTGCTTAACAAAAGAATTGTTATTTTATATGCATTTGTTGCATATGTACATATGTATGTATGCAAGTACTAATAAAGGCACAAAAACCGAAATATCCACCAAAACAAACTAAAAAAATAATAAAGTGCGAGAGAGATAGAAAGTGCAATCGAAGAACTAGAAAGTGCAGTAATGAATATGAGTAGAGTGAGTGGGTTAACGATCTGATGTTGTAAACAGAGCGTGCAGTAACGAAAATCAGAATGCAGAGAGCAGCAGACAGTAGACAGAGACTACCTTTGTCTTTTGGCAATGCTCACCTGATTTGTGTCCGTCTGAAGTGGCGCTATTTCAACCTTATGTGCCGGGTTCAAATGTTCCGCCTCGGCGCGATTAACGGTTGGCATTTTTATGGATAGCTTTTGCTTATGCACTGTTTTTATTATTCACAATTAAACGTCACTCTTAATGATTGCGTATGATACACGTGTGCGTTTTAACATTGAGCGGCAATTATTTAGTTGCCACTTTCTATGCTACCGGCATCCGCATTTGCTTGTTAGTGTTGTATAACAACATATATACATAGAAAAACAAATATGTAAGGAATCAAAAGCGCGTCTAATGTTAAACACAAGCGTAATTTTTTAACAATATTGCTATAAGACTAAAATAGAATCAACTAAAAACGGAGCCTCGTAAATAAAAACCAACGGCGTCGTTCGACACCTGTGAGCGACTGAATCGAAAACTTTTTGGTAGCATGCGGCTGCAGCGAATAAAAAGCTTTAAATCAGCGGCAACCAGCCAACAACAAAAGCTCTCTCTCCCTCTCTTCCATCCATCATCAACAACATAAAGCTTTTTAAAGCTAGCGCGCGTTTTAATCGATTAATCGATATCGATTGCAACGATAGATTAATATTTGGCATGACATGGCAACTCTTGGCTTTGTCAGCTGTTTTGGTTTTTTGTTGACGTTGGTTGAGCGGTGTTCGCTGTCCAGTTATAAGTATTATTATTATTTGTTGATTGAAAAATAAGTAGATTTAAATAAATGTCGGGAACGATGACGCCGGGCTATGATTCGGTGTTGTCCACAACAGCCGTAATTAGTACAGTATTTCAGTTTTTGTCTGGGGCGTAAGTAAAACACAAAATTTTATCTCACATCGATAATCGACGAGTAATTAAATTGATTTTTTTTAATTAATGCAACATAAACAATTGATTGAAATGCCGGCTGCAGAGTAATATGTCGCAAATATATACAAAAGAAGAGCACAGGCGACTCATCTGGCGTGCCATTCATATGTGGCTTCTTATCGTAAGTGCAAAATACCTAAAAAACCAACCAATTTGTCGACGTAGACAAGAAGATATGGAAATATTAACATGCTCTCTTAACTTGTCGTTTCCCCTCCCTCTTATTTATACAGCTGCAGTTTTTGGCTGCGCTATGGAGTTCTAACTAACGAGCAGAGCGTCATAATGGTCAATATCATCGGATCGACGCTCTTTCTGATCTACACGCTGGTCTACTATGTGTTTACGGTTAACAAACGTGCCTACGTCAAGCAGTTTGCCCTTGTCCTGGCCATACTCATCGGCGTGATTGTCTATACCAACAGCTTGCAGGATGAGCCACAAAAAATGGTGCACATTACAGGTGAGCAACATTTGGCATTTCTTAGTTGAACCCTTAATTCTGCAGAATTTTTTGATAATTTTGCAAGAATAACAAAAAAAATAGATGAATATGATAACATTATTGTTTCATTTCGTTCTTTTTTAATTTAGGTTTTGCTAATCATTATTACCAAATTAAAATTTACCTAGCTCTGTAAATTACTCTAAACTCTAGAATTATTCTTCAATTTGTACCTTTCTATTTTTTAACTTCCTCAATATTTTCCTTACTTAATTTATTCAAATTTAGCTTTGCTAATTTTTATTTCCCAATTTCCATTTTCCTAGTTTTGTCTTTCCCAATTTTAGTATTCAAATACCTTTATTTTTAAAGATTGTAAAGATTTGTTGCTAATTGTATTAATTATATTAATTCCAGGTATTGTCTGCTGCATTGTCACCGTTTGCTTCTTCGCCGCGCCCCTCACGTCGCTTCTGCATGTGATACGAATGAAGAACTCGGAGAGTTTGCCCCTGCCCCTTATAGCCACATCGTTTTTTGTTAGCCTGCAGTGGCTAATCTACGGCATTTTAATATCTGATTCGTTTATACAGGTGAGCATGTTCTCGCGCGTATTAAAACCTATTGATTTGCTACAATATATACTTGTTTTTAATTTCAGATACCCAATTTCCTTGGCTGCCTGCTGTCCTTGTTGCAATTGGGACTCTTTGTATTGTATCCACCACGTAGCTACAGTTATTCCGGTCAAGGCTATAAACTGATTGAACAGGCAGTTCCCTTCTGAATTGAATTGATCTTAATAATTACATTATTTAGTCGTTCGTGTCTTTGTATGTACTTATATACTGCGCATTTTGCAAAAATGTTAATTAAGCATGCTTCATACAGGTATCTATATATATTTTGATATAACGTAAATTGCAAATATATATCGCTTGCTTAGTTAATATAGACATACGTATTGTAGCATTTAATGTAATATATTTTTAAAACTCAACATTAATTTTTGGTGTCTACATTTTATTTACTTACATTTTTAATCTGCTGATTTTCTGCAGCCATCGGAATTTCTTATATAGTATATACAACAATGCGCCCTTTAGCACGTACAGCTCAATTGGTTGCTGAAAACAAACTACTTCATATAAGAGATTTGTGCTTTTGGCCGAATGAAGTGCAAGCTTTATTTATCATCTTGTTCATTGATACGGGCTGATATGTTGATAATAAATGCCAGTATTTTTGTGTAATTGAAAAACTTGCATTGGTAATTCAATAAGCATACTCAATGCGCGCCTTATCTCTACATTACTCTTTTTTTGTTCTATTAATCTTTATTGTTTATTGGCTCCATTTAACGGAAGAGAATTCTATTGATAAGATTCAAATAGTTTTGCCTAATTGATTGGCACTTGACAATAAATTCAAATACTAAACAGGCAGAACTTATTAAATTATCGTTTCACGGCTTTAAACTAATAATTGTCAATTAAATAAAAATTATTATTTATTCAAGTGTTGATTTTCAAAATTCGCGGCAAGCTGATATCGAATTCGATATCACAACCGAAATGAAACAGTGCGCGTTATCGATAGCAGCGAAACAATGCGCGTTATCGATAAGAGCGATTACAATCGCTCCTGAGGTCAACAAATATTATCGCTCTTCGTCATACATCTTAAGTTATTTTCTTTGCATTTATTTTGTTGAAAAAAAGTAGACAAAAGCATTTGGCCATGCAAGAACAAAGCCCCGAGCTGTACGAGGAGGTCAAACTGTTCCGCAATGCCCGTGAGCGTGAGAGATACGATAACATGGCCGACTTGTATGCGATTATAAACACAATACAGCAGCTGGAGAAGGCGTACATCAGAGACTGCATTACGCCGCAGGAATACACGGCAGCGTGCTCCAAGCACCTGGTGCAGTACAAGATTGCCTTCAAGCAGGTGCAATGCGATGAGTTTCCCACCGTGGACACGTTTGTGAAAAAGTTTCGCCTCGATTGCCCAGCTGCTCTGGAGCGCATCCGAGAAGATCGTCCCATCACCATACGAGATGACAAGGGCAACACATCGAAGTGCATTGCAGAGATTGTGTCTCTGTTCATCACCATAATGGACAAATTGCGTCTGCAGATCAACACAATGGATGCACTGCAGCCAGATGTCAAAGATTTGGCCGACAATATGAATCGCTTGTCGCTCATTCCAGAGGATTTCGATGCCAAGGAAAAGGTGGACAAATGGCTGGTGACTCTCAATGAAATGCAGGCATCCGATGAACTGACCGAGGCACAGGTGCGGCAGTTTCTCTTCGATCTGGAATCAGCCTATGCCGATTTCAACAAGCTGCTCCATAGCCAGTAATTGTTAATGCTTTCTATTAATTAATCTACATAACGTACATATTAGTCTGTATTTGTCTCAATAAACAAAATCACTAAACGTAACAATAATTATTCAAATTGTTGATTTACTTTAATCAATTTCCAGGATATCCCATTTAAAAGAGTCCAGATAATTCATATCTCGGGGGAAGGAAAAATGAAAACGCTATGTAAAGTTTTGCATTTGTTTGGATTTAATCGTATCTTTTATCTTCTTTTCTTGTATTTAATTTAAATATTAAGGTTATAATTATACAATACACATAAGTTTAAACCGATTACAATAATTAATTTTTGTTTGTTGTGTTTTCTCGTTCACGTTACGTTTGTTGTTTTGTATTTGTTTGTTTCATCTTACGCTTATAAATCTGTTAAATCGTTTTACGCCTTTAATATTTAATAATTGTTATCTTTTATCTTTGTAAATTATTTGTATGCAATGTGAAAAATGGTACTTGGTATAGTTTATTATGTATGTATGTATATGCAGATGTTTGGGGCTGTATATATATTATGTATGTATGCATGTGTTTGTTTGTTTGTTTTGGTTGTTGTTGCATGTGTTGTGTATATGTGGTATGTATGTTGTGTGTGTGGTTGTATATATACTTTATAAAGTCGTATGTGTGTATTTTGAAGGAGGCGGTTGACGACGAGGAGGAGCAGTGGGAGGAGAAGGTGTAGGCGAGGACGCCTTCTTACGGTGCGTTCGTAGTAAAAACATTTTCTTATTAAGTAAAATATGATCTCTCATCTTCATATGCTAGATAATCATCATTATCATTATTATTTTCCAATGAATGATGCTCGTCGCTTTTTGTTGCATATTCATCGGATTTATTAAGCGGCTGTTGTTGTTGTTGTTGGGTAACTGTTTTCTCCTTTACAAGCATTAATAACTGATTTGTTGCTGTTGTTGTTGTTGCTGCTGCTGCTGTTGTAGTTGTTGTTGTTATTATTGTTGTATTTGTTATAGGCAACATTCTATGCTGAATGATATTATTAATATTATTATAATTATAAATGTGAATGGGTGTTGTTGTTGTTGTTAATGATGGTGTTGTTGTTGTTGTGTTTGCTGTTCCTACTGTAGTTGTTGTTGCTGCTGTTGTTGTTGTTGCTGTTGTTGTTGTGGCGGTGCAAAGACTATTATAAAAATCGCCTTGTGGCTGCAAAGTGATCTGCAATGGGCGCCAAACGGTCTTCTCCGGAACCTGCTAGTTCTGTCCGGTCCAGTACGAGGCTGGATAACTCTGTTTGCCGGCCGACTTTGACTGGCTGCTCGACTGCTGACGTTGCCCAGCACTGTTCGAATCCTGCAAAAGGGAAAATCCCAACAAATGACATAAAAAATTGTTATTTTTGATCTTCTTAGCTTCGTATTGGAATATATATATTTTTATTTATTATATCCATAAACATACAAATATATATATATGTATATGTATATGTGGGTTAGCAAAATATATACATACATTTATCTAAAGACAAAGAGACGGATTATAGATACATATAGTTTATATTTTAATGTATGTATATATCTTTTTTTAATGGACACTGTGATATGCATGAATTATGTTCTGTTTAACCTTTTTCTTTTTTTTTTTTTTTTATGTCTAAGCCAACTAATTGTTTACTATGATAGTAAAGTATAGTATTTAATTTGATTTTAGTTTTATGTGCGTGTGTTGCGTGCATGAAATATGTGTTAGTTTTATATACATACATAATATTACATTGCATAGAGTAAAGATTTGAATATACACATTGATATTAACCAACAAATAAAAAAAACAACAGAAAACAATTTCAATTTTATTATTTTTCTTTTTTTTTTTGTGAATCACTTGATACAACAACAAAGGAAACTTACCCGGCGGGATGAGCTATGAATCCTGCCGTCCATCTAATGTTGTCCCATAAAAAAATCAAAAGAAATTATAAAGAAAAAAAGTCAAACAATCGAACAATTTCCATGCATTTCACAATTTTCATTAGCAGTTATTTCTCGTCGTTAACTTTAACCCCACAACCGCACTAATTAATTGATAAGCTCATTGATTATGTTAATTAAGCTACAAAACTAACAACTAGATTAATACTATTTATGCATATAAAATACACACAATTTGGTCAAGTAATTGTTTATTTTTTTATACTATTATTTAACTTGTTCTAGGAAGCAAAATAAAATTTGTGAAATTTGTTCTTTGTTCAAACAATTACTTGACATAGTGTATTTATGTATGTATATTAAAACATGAGCCTGACAAAATGTGACAAAATGCATGAAATGTGGTTACTGAGTTTAGTTTATATGAAAGTCTTTTAGCCACGTTGAAACTCTTTGTACTTATAGAGAAAAATAGCAATAAAACTAAATAAAAAACGATTAAATAGTGTGCCAAGATGTTCGATGAGATTGTTAATTGGTTCACTTGTAAGTTATGCATAATAATTTAATTAAATTTCATTGTTAATATACAAGGTTCAAAAATAGTGTTAACAACAGCAACAACAACACAAAAATTAAGAGAATTTCTACTCCAATAACAAACAAAAAAAAAAAACTATGAAGAAGAACAAGTGTGCAAAGAAACAACTAATAAATAATTTCGATATGAGGCCAGAAAAGAGAGACATGCATCGGAAATCAATATCACGGGAATGAGAAATAATGTTAACAATAAATATATGTATATGTGTATGTTTGTGTAGACAGCATGTGCTAGTGTGCATGTGTGTGTTAATTTTGTTGAGTTCATTTTAATCTAATCTCGATCATCATCTTCGCATAGAGTTCAGTTCAGAGTTCAATCCGCAAAAAAGGAAATGTCACTGACATCATTATCATTATTAACTTGCTGATGATTGTGATCCGCAGGCGCATGATTCTTGTTATGATTGTTATTATTATTATTATTATTATCAGTATTTTCATTATTGTTATGATTTTGATTATGATGATGTTGATGATGATGATGACGATGGTTGTTATTCTGATTATTCTGATGCCACACTTGCTCACTTTCATATTCGACTTGTATGCTTTGATCTTGATTCACAACATACTGCGCTTGCTCAGAGGAATTGTACTCTACCTGATGGATGGGCTGATGTATCATGTTGTGATGTCCGGCCGCTGGCATTGGCAAATACATGCCATACTGTTGGGCCGACGTGCCGCCAGGTGTCTGTGTGTTGGCCATGTTAAATGGCGGCGGTGTGCCCGAATGGAAACTCTGCTTCTCATACGACTGCAAAATATGAACAAAATGACAAGTTTAATAAGATAAATATTAATGTATGATTATAATTGGGATTGTAAATGATCGAATAATGTAAATGATATGTTTTCATAGTTTAACCATTGCCGATTGTTACTGATTTGATTTCAAGATAAATATTCTATTCAAATTTACATAAAAATTGATTTAAGCGCTATGTTGATCGATCAATCGATGATTCTTTACAATCCTAATAGGTAAATACTTGGTAAATACGCACATTGACCTTGTTAAGCGCAACATGACCCTTGCCATACATGGACGAGGTCAGATCGGAGCCAGTGCCCGCCTGTGGTTGATTGGAAACCGTTTGTGTTTTGCTCTGTTGATTCACGCTGGACGAGTAGCCGCCCTTGCCATAGTCCTGAGTTGTTTGAGAGAGCGCATCGTAGCTGGCTGAACCATAGCCAGCACTATATGAAGGCTTCGGGAACTGACCACCAGATGCAGTATTTGCCGGCGGTATTTGTTGCTATACAAAATATATGTAAATCATTAATTCTCTCACTCACAATTGTTGTTATTTTATATATTTTTGTTAGCTTACTTGGTAGATGGCTGGTGTGCCATATTGGAAACCGCCGGGCATTACATTGCCACCATAGAAATAAGCATAAGGAACATTCAGCATTGGCGCACTGGAGCCAGTTTGTTGCGACATTGTGCTCGACACCTGAAAGCAGATGGGAAAGCACATTAATTTAAGTATATTACGTACATTTAAAGAGGAATTGGTTAAATCAGTTTCTTGGAAATTACCTCAAAACTCAATTAAAACTACAATTTGTAATAGTATCAATTGAGTGGCAGACATTTACTTACATTACTAACAGGACTGGAATTATTGTCGGTGCGCGCAAAGCGTCCATCAGTCATGGTTGAGTATGCCACCGATCCCAGATTATCCCGACCAGCTCCCAGGCTGGTTGGCGTATAATTCAGATCATAATATCCTTGCTGCAAGTTAAAATAATGAATGAAAGTTCTTTAGCGAAATTTGCCAATCGCGTGAAGGCAGCAAATGTTATGAGATAAGCTGCGAGAGATTATGGTTTTGGGAACAGCGTTGCCAGGACATCACGTAAGTTGTTTAAACAGAAACTTGGCAACAGCGATAACGAAAATGAACGAAACGTAAAACATAAAAATCAATAAATGAAAATAATAATTAAATCGGTTAATAAAACAAATATGAAAACACAGTTAAAAAATGATGGACACAAATTTGGTTAGTTAATAATATTT
Source organism: Drosophila suboccidentalis (assembly GCA_037043435.1). Lineage (NCBI taxonomy): Eukaryota > Metazoa > Arthropoda > Insecta > Diptera > Drosophilidae > Drosophila > Drosophila suboccidentalis. Next base: position 733,305 of record JBAMBK010000572.1, on the reverse strand, counting down.
ATGATAATGTTAATGCAGTTGTTCTTGATGATAATGATGATGATGTTGATTATGAGCGTGGAGTGGAGAGGATGCGTTGGAAATAGTTGAATCTCACCCGCACACAGTTCATGTGCAAAGTGATATTGAAATATTTCTTATTCGTTAAAGATCTTTTACAATTTTTTAATGCCAATTTCAATTTCTTTTTTTTATGGTTTTTTTTTAGTAACATGGATTTTTGTATTGAATTTTGTGTGCAGGGAAAATAAATCAAATATTTTTTGAAAGGAGCAGGAAAGGAATCGCACTTGAGTTTTAAGATAGACGTTGCATTTGGATTATGATTGATTATGAATGATTATAATGAGTACAATAACAATAAAGTGCAAAGTGAATTAAAGAATTTGTTGCAATATTTCGTTAATTATCTCTAGTAATTGTTTGCGCAAAGAAAAAAGTCACATTTGATTTGGATTTTTAAAAATTAATGCGAACTTTTTCTTTGTCAAAACAATTACTTGCAGTACTGTACATACACACAAACACACCACACACAGAGATACAGATACAGATACAGACAGACACCATTTATGTATTGATTTTGAAAGTTGTTGTTGTTAATAACAATGGGTTAAAATGGTAATGCACACTGGGAAAACAGTTAAGAGAGCAAACACAGCTGCAACGTCTGTGAGCCGAAAGTGTTAAAGGAGCGAGAGAGAGGAATGCGTTTTGTTTTGGGAATGCGCTGAGAGAGCATTAATATATTAAATATATATATATACACATATTTGATTAATATGATTTTTGAATGAAATTTGGTCGCATTTGTTTTAATGGAATTTACAAAATTGATTTTGAATTGATTTGATTTGTTGATTTGGTTGCATTGAATTGTTGTTGTTTTTTTTTTTAATTTAATTTTTTTGTTGTAGTTTTTTTATTTTGCTTTTCTCCATGAACTCACCACATGTGGCACTCTCTGTTGCATCATTTGTAATTCCTCGTAGGAATAAACTGGTTGCTGATAGTATGGCAATCCAGTCTGAATATATTGACTAACCATTTGGATGTTGGTGGGCACCAAGCCGCTGCTGCCGCCGGCGCCGCCGCTGCCACCACCACTACCAGCACCACCAGCACCAGTTGAGCTGCTGCCAACGCCGCCGCCGCCGCTGCCAACGCCGCCTGCGCCGACGCTGCCCGTTGTGGCGCCATTGCCATTGCCGTTGCCGCCGCCGCTGCTGTTGCTGCTGCTGCTGTTCTTGTTGGTCAGCGAGGCGAGCACTGTCGTTTGTGCAACGGCCGAAGCAGAGCTGGCATTGTTGCCACCGACGCCGACGCCAACACCGACGCTCGATGCACTGCCGACACCGACACCGACGCTACTTACGCCCGTCAAGGAGTTGCCACCTTGGCTAACAGACACCACATTACTGCTATTGTTGGCCGCCACGCTGCTGGCCGAGCTGCTGCCGCTCACATTGTTATTGGCTGCAAACAGAATCAGACAAATTCATTGATTAGTAAACAATTTGTTTAATGAATCGAAAATCAACTCACTGTTGGATACGACCGCCTGATTAGCACCTGTTGCACCTGTCACAGTGCCTGGTGCACCGTTGCCAGTGCTGGCGCTGCTGCTGTTCACGCCGCTGCTAGTGGAGACACTGTTCCAAGTAAAACAAAACAAAATTCAATTGCATGTTGGCAAACTTTGAATCAAAGACACATTTATTGATTTGTTATTTAGTAAGTAAAGGGACAGAGGGCAGCAATGTGTTTTAGCCATGGCCAACATCAACATCAACAACAACAACAACAATCATGTCAATCTCACCTGTCGTAGTGCGCTGCAGCTCCAGCGCTAGCTGCATCCTTCAGCTTGGCGCTGGCACTAAAGTTACCATACTGCGAGGACGAGTTGCTTGCGCTGCCAGCAAACCTGCAGGCGGATATTAAAACACAGCAAAGGAATCAAACAAAACGAAACGCAACAAAGGGAAACGACAGTCATATAGAAATGTATATGCATACAGTGGTCCACAGTTTATTTAATCCACTACAATTTTAATATTTTAATGCTTTATTCTGATATAATGATCTAAGTTTCCATTTAATCTACACTCAGACCAACATTTATTCGTACACCCTTTATTTTACTTTAACAGCTACATTAGTCAAGTCTTCACACTAAAAAAAATATATTTGGAAAGGTCGTTCAAATTCCGTTTGAATGATGCAAAACTTTCCTTAACCCATTAAGTACCCATTGAATATTTTGAGTTCAAAAAAAAGTAAATTTTTAAACTTTTTTCCTCGATTTTTTACACAAAATATTTTGATGCAGAAAAATTCTTCAATAAATTCTAAGAGTTACTGCAAAAAAAAATTTTCAAAAATATTTTTGCTAGTATTTTTAAAAATTTATTGAAATTCCTGAAAATGACCAGTTTAACCCATTTTTAACAATTTTTACCACTTTTCACACAAAAAGTGCCTTTTTCGCAATTTTCAATAAATTTTTAAAAATACTAGCAAAAATATTTTTGAAAAATTTTTTTTGCAGTAACTCTTAGAATTCATTGAAGAATTTTTCTGCATCAAAATATTTTGTGTAAAAAATCGAGGAAAAAAGTTTAAAAATTTACTTTTTTTTGAACTCAAAATATTCAATGGGTACTTAATGGGTTAAGGAAAGTTTTGCATCATTCAAACGGAATTTGAACGACCTTTCCAAATATATTTTTTTTAGTGTGAAGACTTGACTAATATAGCTGTTAAAGTAAAAAAAAGGGTGTACGAATAAATGTTGGTCTGAGTGTATCTCTAATTCTTATTAAATTTGTAATATATAAGAATAGTGGATCAAATAAGACTTGAACCATTGTATACAGACTCAGTGTGTTGTGTTTAAAATGCCAATTTAGAAATTAATTGGCACAATTATTGTCAATGAGAATTGTTTGCCAAAGGCAGAAAATGTCGAATATTTTTGTAGGGAACGACGAAATTAGAATTATAAAGTTATGACAGTTTAAAGTTGGTCTGGTTTTCGATTTAGCAACTTTTCAAGTCAAAATTTACGGTTGTATTTTGTATTTACAACAAAGTCTTCTTTGAATTTGTATTTGGGAAAACGCGATATATCATTTTATAATTTTAAAATAATTCGACAACTCGCTTTGTAAATTTTTACATTTTGATATGAAACTCGATCTTCTGTTTGGATTAACAACACTTATTTAAATAAAAACCTAATGCATATAAAAAAATATATATTTTTTTTATATTACTTATAAAATACAGTTTTAGTTAAAAATTTAAAAACTCAACATGCAAAGCAAATAGTTAATTCAAACATATCTAACAACTTGTTTGTTAGTCGGTTGGTTGTTGGATTTTTGTTTAAGGGAGCTGGTTAAAGGTAGTTGAAGCATATAAAATACATACCCGCTGCTGTTGGAGAGACCAGTGCTGCCATAGACACTCTGGCTGGACTGGTAAGCACTTTGTGGTGTCGAATATCCCGATGTGAGATAGGCGGAGCTCGCATTTGCGCTGTTATTGCGATTATATATATATAGTTTAGTTGAGAGGGGTGGAGAGAGGAGTTACATGTTTAAAGAATTGGTAACAAAAAGAACAAATCAAAAAAACTATAGTCGACAGTAGTATACCCTGTACCAGGGTCTATATTAAAAATATAATTACTTGTATTTAATGTTAAGAGATTATACATTTACTGATCTTTAATTTTTAAAAATTTCTTCTTTTTTTTTTAAATCTTGGTACAGGGCATAAAACGAAATTAGTTGGAGCAAACCAAAAGTTGAACAATAACAAAAGCAAGCCAAGTTTAAAATGTGATAGTGGGGGAGGATTGGGATAGATGATTACGCACCTGGAGCTATTTGGTCCGCCACTGCCGCTAATGGGAATGTTTTGTGTTTGAACGCTGCCAACGTTGCCGCCAGCGACGCCGCCTCCCGTCGCATTCTGTGCCACGCCCGCTGCCACCTGCTGCTGTTGGTAGGAGTTGACAGCATTGACAGGCTGATAGCTGGCATAACTCGACGCTTGATAGCTGTTGGCCACCGATGACTGGACATTTGCGTAGCTGGAACTGTTGTAGCCCTGCACGGATGCAGACGTTTGGTAGGCACTGTTCGCCTTGCTGGCCGCACTGCTTTGATACGCATTCTGATAGGGCGTGCCACCATTGTTGCCACTGGTCGCCTGGCCATAGGGATCGCTCTTGGTCAACTGATCCAATGCATTGCCGCCTTGTTGTTGCGCCGTCGAGCGTGCCGCATAGCTTGCAGCACTTAAAGCATCGCCCTGTAACTGAAATGGAGTACGAAAATGGTTGATAATCCTCGAGAGAAGTGCATATGATACTGTGACCATAAGTAACCAATTGATTTTTAATTAAATAAACCAGTAATTTTGATCACAGTATCATAAAACAGCTTTAAATGTATCTATATACTCACAATTTGCGCATTTTGCAGTCCAGCTGTTAACGCCGCCTGCTGCTGCTGCTGTGACTTGGTCTGATAGTCATCCTGTTGTTGTTGCTGCTGCTGCTGCTGGCCATCGATGCTGACGCCCGCATTGAACTTCTCGGGCATCGCGTCGAAGCTATCATCAGTGCCAAAGTCCATGGCACCAAATTGCACATCCAAATAGCCGATATTATTCAGGGCATTGTCCCCTGGCATTTCCACAGCTGTCGCAGGTATCTTCGATGGCGGTGGCAGTTTAACACGTGCTCGTCGCATCGGCGCCTGCTGCGATTGCTCGCTGCTTGTGGGCGTGCCCACACTGGAGCCCGGCGCCGAGGCAAATACATTCGCATATGTGCTTGGGTATTGGGAGGATGTTCCACTGCTCTGGCTGCCATAGACACCGCCCAGAGAAGGCTGTCCAGCAGCTGCTGCTGCCACTGCTGCCGCTGCGGCCGTGGGACTGGCGCCCTGCGACGTCAGCGAGTTGAAATACTGAGATTGTTCCGCCGAAAGTGTTGCCGATGGCTTCAGTGGCGTCTGCTGTTGCTGCTGTTGTTGTGCCTGCTGCAACTGTTGTGCCTGCTGCACCAACGTGGCAGCTGCCGAGGCCGCGCTTGAGAATGTGTCGGTGGCATACGTTGAGGCACCGCCAGCCACGCCTCCCACGCTGCTGGGCGTGCTCACCACACTCTGCAGCTGGGGCGGCGGATTACTGACCGCAGCACTGTACTGCATCATTGGCGTTGTCGCCGCTGATGACGACGTTGCCGGCGCCGTGTTGTCCACGTCCAAATGAGTTGCCTGCGCCACATGATGATGCTCCAGACCTGGAGGCGCCGACAGTTCATTCGCCGTCACCGACGTCGCACCACCGACAACATTGGCGGCTGCCTGAGAGTTCAGATTGCTCGTGGTAAAGACCTTGCTGTCCTTAAGCGAGCCCTCGTACTCCTCATTGTTCCAGTCGCCCCAGGCATCGTCGTGCGCCGGCTGATGCTGCTGCTTTTCAGCGTTCTGCGCTATGGTGTTGTCCCAGAGCTCAACCTCGTGGTGATCCTCGTTGTTGGCATTGCTGCGTGCACCAAAGCCCCGTTCACCACGTGGTCCACCGCTGCGACCGCCCATGCGTCCGCCGCCGCGACCTGGTCGCGACATAAAACCGCCGCCACGCCCACCATCGCGCGGTCCGCCACCGCCGCCGCCACCAGCAACACCGCCAGGACCACCGCGTCCGCCATTACGCTGACCACGGTAGTTGTCATTGGCGCGATCCTCACCACGATCGCCACCACGAGATTCACGCATATTGCGATCATTCTCACGTGTCTCTCTGCCGCGCCCTGAAGAAGATCAAAGAAGCCATATATAGATAAGGACTAGCTAGATCGTTACAGTCGAGTGACTGACTATATGATACTCGTTACTAAGTTTATAAATATATTGTCAATGAATTTTAAACTTACAGCCGCGACTGTCGGTGCCGCCGCGTCCACCGCGATTGGCGCTGCGATTGCGCGACTTTTCACGCCTGTCCGCATTTGCGTTGCCATCTGCCCAGTCACCGTCCCCTCCAGCGCCATCCGCCACAGTATTTGCAGCCTTATTCTTGCGCTTCTTCTCGTACTTGGCAAAGGCGCCCTTGTTAAACAGAATAAACGAATGTTAGAACGGATAATAAATCTTAAAATTGATGCACACACACCTGTGGTAGAATCTCAATCAAGAAATTGGCTGCCGCCTGCAAGTCGTAGTCACACTCGTTCAAGGCGCAACAGACTTCCTCCTCGGAACGTTGGGTCATTGTTAGCAAGAGTGTGACCTTTTCATTGATCTGGGGATCCTCTGTAGTGCTGCTATTGGTTATCTGGGCAATGCGCAACTGTTCCGTGGTGGCCTTCGGTTGTGCCTTCTCCAATTTCTCTGTCTTGTTCGCATCGCTTGTCTTCTTGCTGTTCAACGTTGCGGCATGTGTGGCTCCAGCATCGCTGTTGTTGATGTTGCCACCGCCACCGCCTCCACCGCCGCCAATATTTGCGGAATTTGACTTTTTCTGAGTTCGACCGCCGCCGCCTCCGCCCCCCGAACGAGTTTGTTGTGTGCTCATCTCTATGTACACTGTATATACAAATTAGCTGCAAATAGCAAATAGACGACAAATTATAAGTAAGACTTTGATTTTGATAAATATCACACAAGATTTCACTTAATAACAACAACTTGAACAAAACTGGAGTCTTGTTAAAGCTAACAAAAGCTTTGCCTACTTTTATTTATTTTCTATCAGGTGTTAGTAGTGGAATGATACTTGTTAGTTGACCATTTATTTTTCTCATTCTTCCTTTTTTTTTCAATAATAAACTTAAGCCTTTTAACTGTTTTCTGGTAATGGAATAACTTTTGTAAGTTATCCATTTCATCAAATTTTCGTTTTCCAATAACAAACAGACTACAACAAATTGTAATTGCTTTGTCTGCTTTGCACTACTTCTAACTTCTTTTTCGACTTAAAACTAGCAAGTGTCATCAGCGCATAAAAAGATGTTAAGAGACAAGACGAGCTGAAAAAAAAGAAGCTAAATAGCCAGCCCAGCTGAGTTCAATCACTAAGCAAATAACCTATAGAGAACCCATCCTATACAACTAAAATGTCACAGAAAAAATGCTTGCGAAGCGTCCACCGCAAAGTGTTACCGATCTGGCAATATTGTTCGAGTGGAATTTATAAAAATTAAGGGTGTTGTTTTGAATAAAATAATGTGGGTTAAAAGTTTTAAGGGTAGAGGGTATTTCATATTTCACATGTTTTAGTTTCGCAAGCAACGGCCCCAAAAATAAAATCGCTTCTCTTATAAATTCCACTATAACAATATTGCCAGATCGGTAACACTTCGCGGTGGACGCTTCGCAAGCATTTTTTCTGTGACATTTTAGTTGTATAGGATGGGTTCTCTATAGGTTATTTGCTTAGTGGTTCAATGTACATTTAATCAAAGAGAACGGAATAATGAAAGAACATGAACAAGCACACGCACACACACACACACAAACAGACAGACACACACATATGGCGAAAAGATGCCACACGCATGAACAAAGTGGAACGCAGCATAAAACGAAGAGAATTTCAGAAAAACAAAAACGAAACTGCAGACGAACGGAAGAGTAAAGCAAGAAGCGAACAAAAGCAATAATAGCAAACGCCATCAAGAGGCGGGCGTGTGTATTCGCAAACAGGTAATAGGGGAGGGTGCAGTGCGGCATTGGAACGTGATCGACGTCTCGATGACAATGAGGGAGGTAAGGTAAAGAGGGTTGCTCTTGGCTTGACTTTATGCTCAACTTTAAATATATAGCATCCCTTTGTTCTCAGTTTATATTCAATTTTCAACATTTTTAGCGTTTTAATACGCGATGAATAACAATTTTCGTCACATTGCTCATATCACACAAGGCTTTGTCATACGCTCATTGCCAGGCCAGCAGCTGCTGTTGCCGCCGCCGCCGACGCAGCCGCTACCGCCACCGCATTTCATGGAGTCACTTTTTTTTTGGCAGCAAACTAAGCAACCCCAAACAATAGTAATAAATAAATTATATTCACTTAGTAGCACTTCCACATCTTTTAGATGTTGATTTGTACATTTATTTCACGCAAGTTCCACTTGCATTAAACAATAAAAATACCTTATTTGCGGTATGAATTGCACAGCTCTTGCATACACAAAAAATTGATTTATAAATTCTTTGCTTGCTCGCTTCGGTTTTCTTCTTTGCTTTGTGTTCGGTTTTCGTAAAACCAGAATAGAGGCGTCTCGTTCGCTCTGCCGCCGCTGGGGTTCAAATTGAGCGTTGCCAGCTGCAAAAGCTGTGCTCTGCGATGCAGATAAAGTGCAATAAAATATTAATGCAAATAATATAAGCAATAATTTAGGGCACATTTTGTGATTGCACTTTATATTAGTGAATCATAAACAAAGATAATAAGTAAACAAATGAAACAGTAATGTGTTGAACTAGTGTTATAACATTGTCTAACACTAGACACGCACACTGGCATTTAACAGCACTGAAAGCGAGGGCATTGAAACCGAATAATGGGCACAAAGCGGACTGAAAAACCGGACAAAATGGTGTACATTGAAGTGAATGAAGCACCCACTGTTATTTTTTATATAAAAACACATATTTTCACTTATAATTTCCACTGTCGTAATTGTTTACTAGTGTTTAGATTGGAAACGTAATCGTTAGTTATTTGTATGCGGGAACCAGTCATTGACTGACTAGTAGGCCATGTGCACACTTCGACGCCATTTCTGCAAATAATACACTAGCTGACCCTTTCACTCTTATGTAAATCAATGGACAATGTAATTATATTGACTGCGGCTCCAGACAGCGGGCTAATTGTAAATTTTCAACTTGATTTTATTGCTATTAAACCGTCTAATATTAATGGACAAACACCGCACATTTGTGCAACTATACAATTACTACACTTTTACACTAATTTTGTATATTTAACGCGACTTTTACACGTGTAAACAAATTTTCAATGCGGAGCCAACCTCAGTACCTGCAAATGCGAGAACGCACTTTATTCACGGTTGGAGTCAGTGTTGCCAGATTAGCTTATTTTAGGCTAGATCTAGCATATTTGAAAATGGAATTGCTTATAAAATTTGCAAATACATAGCTTATAGCCATAAATCTAGCAGATTTCAAAGTTCTTATAGCATATTCTATCAATAAATGTATTTTATTGACATCAACGAAATATTTATTATTATTATATATTATATTATATTATTTTTTTAACCATCGATAGCTATCGATAGTTTTCGATAGTGTGTTAATTTGAGCATATATATGTTAAATTCCAAAAATTATAAATTTTTTTTATAAAGTTCCAAAAAAATTGTTAAGTTGGTATTAATTTAGGAATTTTAAGTCTTAAAATAAATAAAATTCGCTATCAACAATAATGGTTCGCTATTAGCTATTGTAACCAGTGCTGGTAGTTTAGCAATTTAGTTGCTAGATCTGGCAACTTTCAAAAAAATTTGTAACTTTTTCTTTTAAAACACTAATGGTATTCCGGAAAGCGTTTTAGATTTGGTTTAGATTTCGAAGTCAGCTGTTCACAGCTGCTCCATTAAAAGTTTTTCAGTGTTCTCAGAGCAAATTAGGGAAATGTGGTCTTACTAATTGATTTCGTGAAATCTGCTCTGAGGCTGATTTCGTTTTGATTTCGATTTGATTTCAAATTAAATCTCAATATTTTTGTTGGTGTTGGTGTTTGTTTACATTCTGCTGTCATATCAATATGGAGAACGTAATTCTTATGCATTTAAAGTTTTTAAAAATAAATAAATATATATTTAATGCTTTTTAGGATGCTTACCAGCTGCTTACGAAATCTAAACGGTTCCCGGAATACCATTAATATTTGACATATCAACATTGTTTTTTTTTTAAATATGTAAATATTGAAGCTAGAACTTTGAAACTTTTACAGGAGTTTTGTTATATTTTTTTCGATTTTTTAAATTTTTTTTTTGGAGTTTCTTCCTAGTTATTTAATGTTTTTTTTTTTATTTTTGAAATTTTTTTTATTCATTTTTTTAAATAGTTAATTTTATGGGTTCAATTTTCTATCGATATATATTTTTTTTCTGTACCTGCAAATGCGAGAACGCACTTATATTAAACAGGGCTGACTACATCACAGAAAAAGATTTATCGAATTCAAGCGGTTAAACGGCAAGCTATTGGTTTTAAATTTATTTATGAAATGATTTAAAATTCTTGGGGGTCTTCACTTTTATTGTTTATTCAAAAGAAAGAGTATAAATTTGTTTGATATAATATAATTTAAAATGATCGAATGCAATTCGAAAACTAGTCGGTATCCAAAGTAGATTTGTTTATAACTTTAATACTTAGTACATAAATTGCCGACTTATGTAAATAGGTTACAAGTAGTAAATATAGGTATAAGAATTTTAGTAGATGTCGAATGGTACTAAATATCACTATAAAAGTAAGAAAAATTTATACTGCCGACCTTGAATAACGGAAAATCGGAATACTCAAATAGAATTAAATTATTAATTGAAAATGTTAAAAAACAATTAATTAAATTATTAAATATTTATTGGCTATTTATCTAATGAAGCTTATTCGATAACGATAACAACGAAAATGGCGGTACGTTTGAATGGAATATATTCGCATCATTGCACCGCTATGGCGGTCTAAAGTTGCGCAATTAGAACGATTGCATTTTGTGCAAGAAACAAAACAGCAGACGACCAATAGTTACTGCAAACTCGTTGGCTGCCGACTCCGTCCCGATCCGGCGCAGCCATCAAGTTGCTACTATTGGCGTTGTACATTTGTTTTTTTTTTTTTGGCCTAAATCTGTAGGCCTTGAGGAATCGTCGAAATCGCTTCGACTTGTTTACTGAGCGCGCGCAGTTGAAGCGGGACTGACTCGAAACTGCAACAAAGAGAGGCACAGAGCAGCACAGCACAGCAGCAGTAGCAGTAGACTCAACAATAGAGCGGCCGTCGCGGCGGCGGCAGTGCTGTTTCGTCTTTTGGCCCATTCAGATGTGGGCAACGCGTGTGCGTCCGTTATTTTATTATTATTGTTGTTTATTATTTAAGCTTTAACTTTTGCTCGCTGCGCTTGCCCTTTCGTTTCGTTACGTTTCGATACAGAGTTGAATTTTATTTTGTGTTTGCATTCGCTCCAGAAATAACTACACAACACTACAAGAGACGCGCGTTTTTTTCGGGTGAGCGGAGTGGAGGTTAGTTTGTTGTTGTTGTTGTTGTTGCTGCTGCTGCGCTGCTGCACCTTGCGCGGCTCGGTCCCCCTAAAACTTCCACCACTTCCATTGAGAAAAAATCAAGCCAAGAATTGCAGTGAATGTGTATGTGTGCGTGTGTGTGAGAGTACTGAGAGCGGGCTGCTTTGCAGTCGCATATATCTATGAGTGTGTGTGTGTTTTTGAGTGTTTTCTTGTTAGAATGCACCTTGTGGTATTTCAAAATCTGAAAATTGCCAAATCCAAACGAAAAATGAGCCAAATTCACTAAAAGAGCGCCGAATGTTAGTAACAGACGTCGGAGAGCGACATGCTGCAAATGGCACTCTTCTCTGTTAGTATGCAAGTATTAGTGAGTTTTTCTGTTAATTTGCAAGTATTAGTGAGTTTTTCTGTTAATTTGCAAGTATTAGTGAGTTTTTCTGTTAATTTGCAAGTATTAGTGAGTTTTTCTCTGCGTTTGTAAGTATTTGTGCGCGCTAAATTTGAAATGGAAAAACGTGAAATTTTCTAAAATTAATTTAAAAAGGCTGAGAATTAATTTCAAAAAAACAACAAAATCCAAAATTAGGTAAAATAATTAACTTTATTTAGAAATTGGTTTTGTTGGCAAAATTGAGAAAAACCCCAAAAAAATTGAGAAATAACAGGAAATTTGAGAAACAAGAAATATCAATAATTCGAGAAAAATTCAACAAATTCTCTGACACTAATTTCAAAGCTCTAGCTCAAAAAACAAAAAACTTCACTTTTTTGGCTTTGTGAGAAATTTCATAAAAATTTGCTGGAGAATTGATTTTGAAGTCGCAGGAGCCCAGAACCGTCAAAACAGTAGCAAGTAGATACACAGAAAACGTTTTGCGTTTAGCGGGAGCGAGAGAGCGCGCTTTACAGCACACTGGAGTGACGGGTGCGACTAGCTTTTGGCGGTTTTGTGAAAATAGGACTCACAAAACTGCCGCAAGGTGTCGTTATTTACTGAACAATTAAATTTGGGCTACTGAGCAAAAGCGCCACCTACCTCTCGTCTGTTTGCAATTTTCTTTACGAACGAAATGGCGCGGACGAGAGAAAAACGTGCAAAGCAGAAAGAAACATTAATATTTCACAGAGAACCGCATGTTGTAGTAATAAATGCCAACGAATATAAATGAATTTAAATAATTTATTGGTAGTTACCAAACAAATCGGTGCAAGATAGTGCAATATTTTCAATTTTAAAGTGACTTTCAACTCTTGCAGACAGCAGACGATCACGAACGTGAGCGAGCCGCGTCGCAGCGACGAAGCGACAAGAAAAAACATACAAATACCTAATTCTGAACTGATCAAAAAAGGAGCCAATTCGAAAAAATAAGTGCCATTGCGCCAACAGGACAAAGAAGAGCCAGTTTTGGTGCAAAAGCGCCAATTGTGGCAACCGTGGTTAGAATGCACCTTGTGGTATTTCAAAATCTGAAAATTGCCAAATCCAAACGCCTTTCGGAGACTGTTGCGAAATATTCCAGCTGCGCTGAAGGTAAAATCAGCAACAAGAACAAACACAAGGCCCATTATTGTCTATTGTTGTTGTTGCTGCTGTTGCTGTTCTTACGAAAATCCATGTGGCTATTTTAGATACTTAAATATGTATGTCTGACCATTTCGAAAGGCATTTTTGTGTGTGTAGTGTGGATCACTTTAAATGTGGATTATGTGGATTCCAAGGGTAACACAGCCTCTGTCTTTGCCTTTGCTTCTTGCTTTCCAAAATGTTCCCACACACGCACACACACACAGACGCACATGTACACCAACGCTTACTCACACATTAATACACATATGCATTGGCCAACATTTACCTACGTCACGCCCACCTGATTTCAGTGCAATCGCGTTGGCCCAGTTACGGGCGTGCGCGCGCTCCAAGACAAAATACTCCTACAAGGTCGATTGCCTCTATATGTGTATTTCTATACCAGTTTCTAAACTTGCCGCAGCCAGTTTCAATTTCTACTGGGATTATCTGCTGCTGCTGTTGCGGCTGCTGCGCTGCGCTGCTTGCAGGTGCTGCGACTGCGACTCTGTGGTTCACTCATTACGAGCGCTCGTTTTGTCTGTCTTTTTTACCTTTTCGCATCTGTTTGCGCGTATGTGTGTGTGTTTGTATCTGTGTGTTTGATTGTGACATAGAAACCAACTAAGAAGTATGTGGCAACTCATGCTGTGAGTCTCATGGACAAGAAGCAACGAAATGAAAACAAATTCAAGTTGGACACAAAAACACATGCATACCAGAATGTACACACATACATACATGTGTGCGTGTGTGTGTGTTGGTTTGTCTTTTTGGATGCATATGGGCTGCCACAGTATTTCATACAGTTAGTCGAGTAATTGTTGTGACAAATCATAAATTCACACAATTTATTTTGAAAAAAAACTCCTATTGTCTTGTTTTTTCATGTTCTTTTAGAACAAGTTTAAAAAAAGCTATGATAAGATCTGATGGTATTTATTTTTTTGTAATAAACAACAAATTTGTAAATTTTGTATTTGTCAAAATAATTACTTGACTAACTGTATTTGTATGCGCGTTCCCAACTGGCGACATTTTGCACAAACAATTTTCCCCAAATGCACACGCACACTCACGCACGCACACACACACACACACACGTGCATAAGCTGCGAGCTTGCAAAAGATCTATGAAAACGGGCGCAACTTAGCTCACGTTTCCTTCTCTTCCTACACTTCTTCCTCCGTCATTTGCTTCTAACCATGCCGTGTGCTCAATTTATACACAAACACATGCAGCGTGCTTTGCACTTCGGTGGGATTGTGTGAGTGTGCATGTGTGTGTGAAAAAAGCTCAAATTGTGCATCTCTCCCCCGCAAACGTCTGCCAGCCTGCCTGCCTGACACCCGCAATTGCAATTGCAACTGTGGTGCAATAAACGAACGCATATTGCGTTGGCGTCAACGTCAGCGCCAGCGTTAGCGTTGGCGCTGCCGACGACGTTGGCTTGGATGCGATGCAAAGTGTTGCGATACGATGGATGCCCGGATGGTAGCGACAGTCCGAGGTCGTAGGTAAACTCAGCAACAAAAATCAAAAAGCAACAACAAGAAAATAAAGCAACAACACACACTCTAGTTACTATCATACGAATATGCCGCAGTCGCAGAGCGCTCTTCAGGCCCACTACCAACTAAACCTGTTGACCTAATTTCAAATTCTGCTGCTTGCGCCAGTCGACTGCGTAGTGTTGTTGTTGCTGTTGCTGTTGCTGCTGCGGCGGCTGAGAGCTCGAGCGCGCCAACGATTGGCAAATCTTTGTGCAGGCAGGGGCATGGGTTGTCAAGGGGGGTCACATAAAGTGCCATCAGTAAAAACATTTTCTGAAAAAATTATTTAAATTGATCAAGAATTAATTTAAGTATTTTTAAGTAATTAATACTCGTATTGATATATTATCATCTAAATGTAAAGTTTTATTATCCTTCTGTCAACAAGTTAACATACATTTATTTTTTAATAATTCAAACGTATTAATGTGTTAGAACGTAAAAAGTCTAAAAGTCTTAAAAGCTTTTTATAGCTCAGCTTGCTAAGCCCCCTGTTTAAAGGGAGCTGCGACTACGCCTCTGGCATTTCCGTCCCAAAACAAAACAGAAACTGAGACTGCCAGTTAGCCAGAGACGCTCGGTCGGTCCGTCGTCCGTCGCTGTCATACACACACACACACATTTTTGTACTTCCACCAGCTATTGCAGTTTGCTTGGGTTTCAGTTCGTTCGTGCGCGTCGTCGACGCTAGCGCCAATAAGCGGAATCGGCATCGTCATCGGCATCGGCAAACGGAATCGGAATTCGAATTCGAATTTATGTTGTCGACTGATCGAAAGAACTCGCGCGTAGTGAAATTCGTGGGAACGTTGCGCAGGTGTTCGTTAAGAAGATCAAAAGGAAGATAAAGAAGCAGAAGTAGATGATACGAATGCGCTGCGATAAACAAATGCAATTTAACAATTAACTAGAACGAAAAGTGATACAAACATAAATAGAGTGCGAAAGAAATAAGCGTGTGAGTACTTGCACAAACATACATACATATGTGCATACATGTCTATCGGAAGCCCAATAATGTACATACGTCCCAGTAACCACAAAAAAATTGCGGTCGCCGAGCCGCCTGCCCCAATGCGCCACCGTCGCCGTTGCCGCCATGGTCGCCACCACAAACTCTGCTGCTGCTGCTGCTCCACTTGTCGTCGCTGTGACGAAACTTTTGTGTGTGTGTGTGTGTGAGACGTGTGTGTATTTGTGTGAGCAGAGAAAATCAAGTGAATCAAAATGAGCGTATAATTAGGTCAGCACAAAAAAAATTATACGACAGCCAGTGCCACTTACCAAAGAGAGCGAAGAGTGTGTGAGCGGCACGGCACGGAACGGAACGATACGAAACGGGCCTTATTGCTTTGCCATAAATTAGAAACTAATTCATGACGCTTTAATCAAATGCAATTTATATCCCAATCAGAACAAGCCACTAAGAAAGTTGTGTGCTTTTTTTTTGGTGTCAATTACTTATTGGAGTGTCATTTAGTTATTTCTTAAATATGTTGTCATGTATGTTATTCTTAAATGCAGAGATAGCAACAATAACAATGCGCAGAGCATAAACAAAAATTGCATGCCGCATGTCCACATGATTCCCAGTTGTATAAAGCGCTCTCACCATTTTTACTCTCACCTTACACTAGAGCGCTCTCACTCTGGTTGTGTTGCTCTCTTGCACTCTCTTACTCATTTGGTCTTGCTCTTGGTGCTCAGCTGAGCAATGTTTTGGCGCTGCCCCCAACTGAACTATTTTTTACGCCTTTTTTCTTACCGTTTGCCTGCTTTTCTCGTGTGCTCGTGTATGTGTGTGTGTGTGTGTGTGAATGTGTGTTTGTTGTTGCTGTTATTGCCATTTGCTTGTTGGCCGTGGCAAGTGTTTCGCAATGAGCGCGACGGGCGCTCGCTGCTGCAAGCCAAAATGAAATCATCGTCGCTGCTGCCGCAGCAGTTGTTGTAAGCATTGTTGTTGTTGTTGTTGCTGTCTCTGACGCCGCATTGGCATTGATGGGAGGGAAATTCCTGTTCCACTTTCTATTATGGGAGTAGCGTCGCAGCCGGCGTCGCTGCTGACGTCGCTGTAATAAAAGCAGCAGCAAAAGTAGCAAAAGAGCACGTAGCACTAAAGTGTGTCACCGTGGAAAGTGGTTTGTTTCAACGCGTCAACGTCGACGTCGACGTCGTCTCGTGTGCCTGTGTGTGTGTTTGTTCTTGTTGGCATCTCCAAGCACATGTCAGTCACATACACAGAGATACCAATAAGAGTCCAGCTTGGACTCGGTCTTATTTGGGGGAACACATTGGAATGGTTCATTGATTTGCGCTCTGATGAAAGCTAAACCAAAAGAGACAGTCAGAGATGGAAGCAAAAACAAAAACAAAAACAAAAGCAAAGCAAACGCCGATCGACCGACTGACTCATAATTGAATGAGGGCAAGAGAGAGGTGGCCTAAGAGAGAGGGAAGAGGTGATGAGGAGAGGTGGAGAGGGGATAAGGGGAGGGGGAACATCATCATCTTTATGGCACTAGAAAACCGGTAGGTGGTGAATGCTGTTAAGGTCAAATCTGTTATGTATGTTGGTGCGTGCATATTATTAACCATCATCGTCAATGCAATGATTTATCAACAAACATTTGATTTTGAATTTGAATTCGTGAGCTGAGTTGAATTAAAGCTAAGTATGCAAAAGATACATTCGGTTGGCCTACAACGCCGCGTCGCAGTCGCCGTCGCCGTCGCTGCCGCAGTCGACGTCATTAAGGGCTCTCAAACTGTTCCAATTATGTCGCTGCTCTTCTCTAAGTATGCGTGTGCCTAAGTCTCTGTGTGTGTGTGTGTGCGCTCTCATTTTGTGAGCCAAAAGCAAAGGAGCTTTATATTTATTTTCATTTTTCATTTTGCTTTTGGGTTTTAGTTTAAGTAGTTTTTTTTTTTTTTGTTTCTTAGCAGTTTTTGAAAATGGGAACAGCTAGTGAAAATGCGGGACACCCCAGGCGTTGCGTCGCTGCTGACGTCGCTGCTTTTGGCTCTGCTTTTGCCTTTGGTCGTTGCCAAGATAAAGTGTGACCCAGTTGCACTCTAAAACTTGACCCATTGACTTCAAAAACCAAAACTATCAAACTACTAAAACTGCTCTCGCATTTAGTATAATGCCAAAACGTCAAAAGCAAACTCATAATTACCCATACCACACATATTGCAAAGCCCACAGCCTGTAAACACATACACACGTGTATATACATGTATGTATGTGTGTATGTGCCACTTGGGTTCCACTCAAACGGCAAAAGAGAAAAACAAAAAAAAAATGAGAAGAAACAAGTGCAACGAAGTGGAAATACTCTTGTGCTTCTAATGGGAATAGCAAGTCTTATTGGATTTCTGGTAAAAGGAGTATAAGTCAATAGTTCTTAAATATATGCTTTAGCAATACATATAAGCAGATGTTTCTTATACAGTTCGGACCTTAAGAATGTAAGAATGCAAGTCTTATACTTGTAGAGTATAAATAGTCATCTCTTATACCAGTTATTATGCTTATAAGTAGAAAGAAATGTTGGCATAAATGTCTTATACTCATGCTAATAAGAATTCAGCCTGTCGTATACTTCAACTTATACAAACTCTGTCTTATACTTTTATGTGACTTTTATTTATTACTAATAATATATGAACTGCTTTAAACTGACTGATCAGCATTATCTGTCATCATATAAATTGTCTTATAATTGTATGATAAGTATAAGAGTACACAAAATGTAGTCGAGTCGATTAATTCTATCGATAATCTTTAAGCAAAATGATTTCGATTATATATTTTTTTAAATATGTAAATTTGTATTTTAGCTTAACAAATGAGTTGAAAATATGACAATACCCTGTAAAAAAGGGCAAGGGCATGAATGAAACCTGTTATGTATCTTTCAGTAGTTTTCAATTTGAAATTATTTACATAAATGTATCTCAGCGTGTGTGTGTGTGTGTGTGTGTGTATGAGTTTGAAATAGGCCTAAAGTAGATGGCCCAGCGACATACATTTTTATTTTAGCTTAAATATGATGAAATGCCACTCGCCCTCAATTTGCATGACCTGCCCCAGAGTTGAATGCAGATACAAATGTATCTTTATATGAATACACAGACACACACACACATAAAGATACATTTGTATCTTTTGCTGTTATAAGCATATGCAAAAGTGCTTGGGGGCTCAAAGAGAGGGGAGGGGAGGGGAGGGGAGAGGAGGAGAGGGAATTTGGATGATGATCGTCCATGGCTTTTGGTCTTTTGTGATCTGTCTCTAATGCTAATGCTAATGCATCTACAACTATTTCAAGGTCGCATCATAAATTAGCTGCAACCAGACAACAAACTTGGCCCAAACTAAACTAAATTAAACGTTTGTCGATTCGTTTCGATACATGCTTTGTTGTTTTTGTTATTTTTTACTTTGTTCGATTTTAGTTTGAGCTACTAACTAACGAACTAACTAACTTACTAACTTAGTATCCCAACTAACTAACTAACTTTGACCTATTGACAAATCGCATAATTAAATTTACATTGAATTTTGATTTTCAATTTACGAATTTAAGAATTTAATGCAACATTTTGTATCTTTATCTGCAGTATGTATCTGTATCTGCGTGTGTATTCGAGTGTGTGTGTGTGTGTGTGTGTATTGGTGTGTATTGGTGTGTGTATCTCTGTGTATTTGCCCACCTGCAAGACCAGTAATTGGCCTCAATAACTTTGGTATTTTCAGCTGCAAACGTGGCGTCGTCCGCCCAAAAATGGTTACAGCCCAAGTTGTTGTTGTTGTTGTTGTTGTTGTTGTTGTTGCTGTTGCTGACTCTGCTTGCCGTTCTTAGCCAATTTGGCAGTTATAGACAGTTAGACAGAGTCACCAACCAAATTGCACCTCTCCCCCCTCTTCTCTTCTCTTCTCTCTGCTCTCCTCCAGACGCTGACCTCGATTTGTTTTATTACAGCACAACTTGATTCCACTTTGTCATCTTGGCTTTAAAACAAAAAACAACTAACAATATATATTCGTTTGGCCTTAAACAGGTGATCATTTATCTTCCATTTTATTGCAACGCTTTTTTTCCGAAAACTTTATCCTAAATGCACTTTATAGGATACTTCAGTTAATGGCAAAAGACTCTTTGATTTCAACTGAACAGTTTTATTCTTAAAGAGAAAAACAAAAAATAAAATTAGTGTGTTAGGATGGGATAATCAGTTAATAAAGAATTTCATATAATAGTATTTATTTATTTATTTTTCTATTCCATATAAATCAAAAGATTGATTGATTAATCGCATTGAAATTTGCAATATTTATTTTTTAATTTGCTTAAGTACCAAAATAGGTTGATAAAATATATCTTAAATTTCAATCCTTAGCTCTGATTACAAGTAAATACATTTTACATACTTTTCAATTATTTAAAATTCTCAAAAGGAAACTTTATTTGAATTTTTAAACAAGTAAAACTAATTTTAAACTGTAGTAAATTCTTTCAAAAATAATAATAAGATTAGCTTCAGTTCAAATCATAAAATTTTCAATTACAGTCGAACTATTCTAACTCGAATCAGCATTATCCAAAGAAAAGGTTCGAGTTATGAAGATATTCGACTTATAGAACTCTTTTTCTCAAGTTTATTAATTTTGCTGTCACTCATTTAGCTCGAGTTAGAGAGAAATTCGAGTTATAGAAGTGCGAGTTATGGAAGTTCAAGTGTATTTTATTTATACATTTATAGAAAGAATCTTAGAATAATTTCGAAATTAGAAATCTATTAAAAATCATTTCTTATATCTCTCCTTAAAAAGGTCTCTGGCTTGATATCAGATCATTTGCTGTGTCTCATATTATAGTTGTTTTATTTTAGCTAGTGTCATAAATTATTTGTCAATTGCGCTAAAAGTCCACGCGTCTGATTTTGTTTACCCGTCGACGATGAAGAAGGCGACATTGTGATGCAAATTTGCAAAACGAGCTGCAGGCCTAAATATTTAGATAAAAATATTAAATTAAATAAATTCGAGTACCTTTATCATAAGTATTAGTTTGATTGTAGTTAGGAAGTAATTAATTACTTATAAAAAAACCTCTTTACGAGGTAAAAGTCTAGTGACGAAAACATTTTCATGCCCCAAAAAAATTCTAAAAATCAATTTTGTGACGAATAATATTAAGTTTTACATATAAATAATAAAAAAAAATAATTTGGCACTCGGCACATTGTGCTAAAATGTCTCAATTCTTCATACCAAATGAAACTCACTGTTTTTCGCATCCTTTGTGCTGCTTTCGTCACTAGCGCGGACTGCCGTCCGCAGTGATTAATAATGAGTAAAATTCTTGTACTAATCTCCCATTTTTGTTCTCTCTCCCTTTAATCTCTGCCAGATGGCCGAAGCAATCAGCTCAGCAGCCAACAGCATGGAGCTGGCGCTTAAGGACAACAATGTGGGCGTGGGCGTGGGAGTCGGAGTTGGAGTGGGCGTGGGAGGACTAATTGTGGACATGACACCGTCAACAGCGGCAGCGTTGTTGCATCACAATGCGATGGCATTGAGGAGCCTGAAGGAAGCGGCATCTGCATCTGCGTCCGCATCGGAATCGGAGCAGCCGGAAGCGCGAAGGTCGCTGGCAACGACGCCGACGCCGACGCTGACGCCGACGAATCTGAGCACGACGTCGACGACGCCGCCACCGATGACGTTTCGGTGCGAGCGTTGCGACAACTTTGAGACGAGCTCGCGGGCCACGTTGCTGCTGCACGTGGTGCAGTGTCTGGCGGGGCAGGCGGCGGTGGCGGCAGCGGCGGCGGTGCGTCTGAAGAGCGAGCCGGAGCACGAGGAGCCGGAGAACATGAGTGTCAGTCACATGGACACCACGGGCAATCAGAAGTCGGCCGAGTCCAGTTCGTCGGCCAGCTCCTCGCCCGCTGGCGGCGGCAGCGGAGGCGGAGGTGGAGGCGGAGCAAGTGCATCATCGCGCAAGGTGTTCGAGTGCGATGTGTGCAACATGAAGTTCTCAAATGGCGCCAACATGCGACGCCACAAGATGCGGCACACGGGCGTGAAGCCCTACGAGTGTCGCGTCTGCCAGAAGCGATTCTTCCGCAAGGATCACCTGGCGGAACACTTTACGACGCACACGAAGACGCTGCCGTATCACTGTCCCATCTGCAATCGCGGCTTCCAGCGCCAGATTGCGATGCGTGCGCACTTCCAGAACGAGCATGTTGGCCAACACGATCTGGTCAAGACGTGTCCGCTGTGCAGCTATCGCGCCGGCTCCATGAAATCCCTACGCATTCACTTCTTCAATCGTCATGGCATCGATCTCGATAATCCTGGTCCTGGGGGCACCTCATCTCTGTTGTTGGCCCTCGAGTCTCAGGCTTCGGCGGCGGCGGCGGCGGCAGCTGCCAATTATGTGTCGCCCTCAATGGCAACAACGATTCCCCAACAACAGCAACAACAACAGCAACAGGCGCCTCCTGTTCCGCCTCCGTCGGCGCCGGCAAGTCATCAGAGCGACAGCGGCGAGTCCATGAGATCTCTGGAGAACGCCACGCCCCCGATGCACTTCCTCACGCCCCACGTCGAGATTTCCACGCTCAACGAAAACGGCAACACGGAACTTTTCAATGTAAGTCTCCAAATACAGAGAGAGAAAAACTATATAGACAGAAATTATGTTTAAATGAGCTGAAATCAAGTATTTGCGTTGCTCAAAACCCATAGAAAACTATGTACTTAAATTGAGCACAAGTATTCTTTAAACTAGTTCTTTAACTAGC
Organism: Drosophila suboccidentalis; assembly: GCA_037043435.1. Classification (NCBI taxonomy): domain Eukaryota; kingdom Metazoa; phylum Arthropoda; class Insecta; order Diptera; family Drosophilidae; genus Drosophila; species Drosophila suboccidentalis. The sequence continues at coordinate 711,049 of JBAMBK010000572.1, read as the reverse complement.
TATATATAAGGAATCTACAAAGATTTTTTTTACAAGTTCAGAAATCGCATTCAAAAGGATTTTTTATTTTTAGAGCAAAGCAAATTTGTATTTTAAATCTAAGCCCCATTCAGACGAGCACTTTTTCACCGACACTTTTTATCACATTTTGTCAAAAAGCTGTCCATGTCGCGTAACCATACAAAATTTCAAAGCGTCAGTAAGAAACCGACGCTCACCTATGGAAATAGAACACGTTCTATTCCATCGGTGAGCGATGGTGAGCGACACGGAAGGTTTTGTGACAAAAAGTGTCGGTGAAAAAGTGCTCGTCTAAATGGGGCCTTAAAGTTTGTTTTATGTGGTGTGTTTGTTTGATTATTTTCGTCATAACTTTTAATAAAGTGGAGTGTCAATTCGATCATTATTTGTCCCCCAAATTAGATCTGCATTTATACTTGCTTCATTTTAGAAATTAAATTCTTTTCAAATTTTTCAACTTTTTCTATACAAATTTTCGAAAACTTTAAACTCTCATAACTTTGTCAAAAATTAGCCAATTTTAATTTGATCATTGTTTGACTTTTTAATTTATTCTATAACTAAATATTCTTTATTTGGAAAATTTAATTTTTTTCCGAAATTTTCCGTTTTTCCATACATATTCCATGACAAATTTTCAATTATTTAAATATCTTATAAATTTGTCAAAACAACCGAATTTCATGAGGAATGTCAATTTTATTATTGTTGCATTACAATTTTCTTTATTTGGAAAATTAAATTATTTTTGAAAATTTTTCAATTTTTTCCATACTTAGCCCTTGACAAGTTTTCAAAAACTATAAACTCTCATAACTTTGACAAAACAGAACGGATTTTCATGCGGAATGGCATTTTGATCATTGTTTGACTTCTAAATTGATTCTTCATCTAATTCTTATCTAATGTTTATATATCGGAAATTTAAAGTTGTTTTCAAAAATTTGGAATTTGATAGAAATTGTCAATTTAAGTAATTTCAATAACAGTAAGAAATCAAATTTAAAATATGTATATGGGTTTTTAGCTACTTGAAATACTTGATTTTTTCGCTCAGTGCACTCGCGTTTGTTGCACGTTTCCAATGTTTGGCCAATTTTAGCTGATTTGCGTCTTGCGTGAATCTGCTTTGCAGGGCAACAACCACATCAGCAATAACAACAACAACAACAACAACACAAGCAACAACAATAACAACAACAACAGTGAGCTGGACTCGAATAGCAATGAAAAGTTAAAGGAACACGCGATTCTTCTGCAAACTCCCGTTGTCTTGGGTGCTCCACAGGATCTGCCCATGGATTGCAATACGAAGGCCACGCCCATCTCGTCCAGCACGACGGCAAAGAGTCTCCATCACCATCATCATCATCATCAGCCGCATCATCATCATCACCATCATCATGAGAATCACATAACGCCCTCAATCAGTCTGATTCCCATCAAACAGGTGCGTCACAATCTCTTTCTTTTGACCCAATCCTCGCCAGCGTTTAACTTTGATCCTTCCTCTTCTTCTTCTTGGCTATAGGAACCGCTGCTGGATGATGCGGACAAAAAGGAGGCGATTAATGGCAATGCGGCTTGTGATGCCAACAGCGATTCGGAGATTGCTTCCAACAACAACAACAACAATAGCAACAACAACAACAGCAATAGCAACAACAACAGAATCACCTCACTGATTAAGGTGAGCTTTGAAGGAGGTGACATACATAGTTGAGAGAAGTTATAGTCATTCAATGAAGGATGTGTCCCAATGAAATGTCAGTAAAGCTTGTCCCAAAAGTATGGAGTTCCAATAGAGTGTCCCAAAAAATGTGTACCAAAGTACCAAATAAAATGTCCCAAAGAAAGTGTCCCAAAAAATGTGTCCCAAAAAAGGTGTCCCAAAAGTGTCCCAAAAGTGTCCCAAAGAAGTTTACCAAAGAAAGTGTCCCAAAAAATGTGTCCCAAGAAAGTGTACCAAAGAAAGTGTCCCAAAGAAAGTGTCCCAAAAAGTCCCGATTGTCCCAGAAAATCACTCTTCTAAAAGTATCCAGAGATGTGGACCAAAAAAGTTTCTAGAAAATGAGGAAACGAAAACGGAGTTGTGTTCAAAGAAAGTATCCCAAGAAGTTGTCCCAAGGAAGTGTACAAAAAGAATTTACTAAGGAATTGTCCCAAATAGGAATTGTACCAAGAAATTTTTCCAAGATTGAGCTAAGGGAAGCTTGCGAAAAGAATGCCTGAAAATACATTCCCAGATTTGATATCTCTATTCTCCAATATCTTTGGATCTAGCACTCTCTTAACTCTCTCTCTCTCTCTTCTCTGCAGGTTTCGCCTCTGAAGTCGCTGCTACGCGAGGATTTAAAGCGGAGAATCTGCGCAAAGGCGAACAATCGGATCACGAGGAATGCGACGCCGTTGGAGCACGAACTGCAGAATATGCCGCAGAATCTGATGAATGGCAGCGCTGGCAGCGTTGCCACAGTGGCAACTGGTGGCCCGGGTGGCAACGCGAGCGCAACAACAACGCCCAATGGCAATCACAATGGCAACAGCTCGACGCCCATTTGCAACGGCACAATAACATCGACGGGCCAGGAGAGCGATCTACTCTTGAACCGCAAACAGATACTCACCTGCCACTTTTGCGGCATCGAGTTCCCCGACGAGACCCTGTACTTCCTGCACAAGGGCTGCCACTGCGAGAGCAATCCGTGGAAGTGCAACATTTGCGGGGAACAGCTCAACAATGTGTACGAGTTCAACTCGCATCTGTTGAGCAAAAGTCATCAATAGCAGCCACAGTTTGCTGGCAAGTGAGAATTGCCAGCCGAATCGAGCGAAATGTGAGAGAATCTGTGAGAAAGCATTGAAGATACAACAGCTCAATCCAAGAGGAACAAAAGAAAAATGAGACACACAGAAGCCCAACTTAGATTTAAAACAACTTTAATTCAAGTTTATTTTCGAGCAAAAGCTTAAAAGGAAAAAAACAAACAAACAATGAGAGCTACGTAGTTACCTAATTCTTCCCCTACACACAACACACACCACACACCCAACACACACACACAAACAAGTGAGAGTGTTTTAGAGAAAAGATAAAATGATGATAAATGTAGAAATTTTGTTAGCAATCCCCGAATCCTGTTATGTAGTGTTAATTATTGCAATTTTAGTCTGTAGTCTTGTGTAAGGCAATAAATCTACAAAATATATATACATATATATGTATATTTAACGATTTCCAGCCAGTTTAACTGGCAGGTTAACGCTTACGTAATGTCATACGTAACGTATCGAAACGTAAAGCAATGTAACGTAAGCCAAACGTCAGTTTAGTGCGATGCCTCAAAGGCGTCCAATTGGTTTAAAACTAGGCATTTTCATATATTAATCCAAACACACACACACACACACACTTTGTCCATGCTACACACACAAAAAAAAAGATATATATATGCAAAAATATATATGAAAATAAGGGCTTTCAATTTGTTATGTTTTTCAGAGTTTATATATCAACAAAATTTAATTATAATCACAGATATAAACAGATTTACAGATATATATATATAATATACAAACAGTTATAGCCGGAACACAGTTTTAGCAATCACATACATACATATATACACACACACACACACGTACAGCGAGAGATAAACAATATATATGCATATATATTATTATTATTATACTCGTACCTTTTACTTAGCTCTTAGTTCAACTAACTTATATAAAACTTGCAATAATAATTAAGCGTTAATATGGGAAAATTTCGCTTTACAAAAGCCCAACAAAAACAAAACGGTTTTTCTTCAATAATGTTTGAAAAATTCGCACAGTGCTGCTCAAAAGTTTGCATACAACAAACGGACACGCATCGGATGTGTGTGTGTGTGAGACAATTTCTTTTTGTAAAAATGAAAAACAAAACTTGGCAAAAATGATGCAAATGTGATACAAATTTGTTGTAAATAATTGGATAAACAATAACAAAACAAAACAAAAGAAAAGAAAAGAAACGTACTTTGTTTTTAAAATAAAAGATAATGAAAACTATGCCTTAGATGCCTATATACGATACGAGCACGTTTTGCGTATACACTGTACAAAACAAAACAAAAAAACTGTAAGAAAGAAAAACTGTTGATTAGCAATATATATTTGCGTATATATATCGATATATATATATAGTGTAACTTTAGTGTAAAGTATCAAAATTGTGGTAAACCAACTCGAACTTCCTTAACTTGCCCCCATACTTCCCAAATCCTAGATCCTAGATCCTACATAACCTCAATCCTCGATCCTAAGTCACATTCTAACCTCACACTTTGCTGACCGTCACTCGGGGGTTGTATGCAGCCTCAGATGAGCTGCTGTGCGCCAATTTAACTTCAGATTTAAAAACATCCGTCCATGAGGTTCACAAATTTCTAGAGTTGAGATACATATGTAGTAAAAATTTACATTGTTAATATTATTTGTAAAATATTATACATAATTAATATATAATTATTGTTTCGGTTATTTTTCGCTAGTTCAAGTTTATTGTTAAGTAAAATGAGATATGGAAAAAAACAAAACAATATATAGAATTTATTGTTGTTCTTTTGTTTAGCACAGTCAACTAATGGCAGGGCCTGCAGCACTTGCATTTTATACATAAACAATTACACACCTGCACACACACACATACACATATAAACATACATATGTTGTAGTTACCTGCAATTGCTCTACTCTAGCCAATTAATTTGATGTAAATGGTTTGTTGTGTTCACTTAATTTTTAACTTAAACTTAAACATTATTCATAATTATAATAATATGTAAACATTTATTTAGTTTGCTAGTTGTATTTCTTTTTTTATTGTTTACTTCTTTCTCTCTTTTTATTATTATGAAACATACACATTTTGCAACAAAAAAACAAAAACAAAACATTGTTAATTAGAATACGATCAAATTGTTATACACATATATAGACAAAGAGCAAGGCGGCTGGGGAAATATAAAATAAAATATCTAAATAATAAACAAATAAAATTTCGAAATCAAAAAACGTTTAACGTTTAACGTACAGTAAAAAGCAAGAAAAACAATTGAGCAATTTTTAGCTAAACTTTCATGTTGAACTTTTAATAGATTTAAAATGGCTAAGAAATGAAACAAAAGCAAAAACAACAACAAAAAAAAAACATTTACTTAATTAGTAATTATAACTATAGCTGCAACAATAAAAGGCATGTTAATTTTTTTATTAAAAATAAAAATGATTTAAAACAACAAAACAACATTTATTTATTAAATATTTACTTCGCTTTGTTGAAATTCCCCCAGCAAGGGAATTAATTCAAATAATTTCCCTTACTGCTTGCTATGCCACCCTCGAACAGCACTGCAGCAGCAGCACACTGCTTGCCAAGCAGTGCACATTGCTTGACGTTCATTGGCGCGCGCTGCTAGAGCCAATCAATGGAAAGGCAACAAGGCACAGTGGTGCGACAGCTGTTGAAAACTGAAGCAAACCAATGCGCAGGCGCAAAAATCGAAAATATATATATAAATATATGTATATAACGTTTTCTGTTGTTTGGCAACTGTAAAAAACGCGCTTAGTCAATGCTGAGAGTTTGACTAAAGAATAAGCACAGTTACTGTTGATAAATATATTATACAACATTATGGCAATCATTAATTTAGTCATTAAAGTAATCTTAATATATGTATAATAGTTAATAGTTAGCTGGATTATATAATCCGCTCAGTCAACGTCAATGTGCCTGTTGTGTGTGCATGTGTGTGTGTGTTTGTATGTGTGGATTTGGCTTAGACAGATTAGAAAAGCAGCTTTGGTCTATATCGATGTCGGAAGCAATGAAAATCGTCGCCTTTGCGGCATTTTTCACTTTTCATTTGTCCATTTCCATGAACTGTGTGCAGTTCTTGTTGTTGTTGTAGGCCATTTGCCAATTTTTGGGCATATGCTGGTTGTTTTTGGCCTTAAGCCGAGGTGTGCTATGTTTGGACTGCCAGCGGCAATTTGTTTGCGATTTAGGGGATAATGCGCCATAAAGCCAAACACGATTGACTGAGTTCCAAAGTCCCGCACACACACACACACACACACACACATATATTCTGTGAGTTTTAACGGCGGCTGCAACTAATAGATATGTGTGGTGACAGGGGCAGGGGCAGGGGTAGTAGAGTGAGCCTGATCGTTGGTAAGGATAATGCACGGCAAGTCCATTGTCAATGCATCAATAGGCATAATCGCAACATCAATATTTACCCTATATACACATATATCTATACCCAAGACATACACAAATGCTAGAGTATATGAGTGACTGTATGTGTGTGTGTGTGTGTGTATTGTTTAAAGCACAAATCCGATGGCAACGTTCCAATGAGACGATTAACACCTTAAATATGTCATTAGAGGCGACAAATGGAAAATACATTGACAGCCGAAGGTTTTCGATAATATCTCAGTGTGGCATCCACATCCACATCCACATCCACATCAACACAGCGCAACACGATGCGGTTGCAGTTGCCACAGTTGTTGTTGTTGTCACTGTTGTTGTTGTTGTTGTCATTTGGCTTATAATCAAATGGTGTCGTTGAAGCGCGTGTTTTTATTTTCAAACGATGATTATTTGACCCTAAGCCGATTTGCTTCAGATATTCAGATATACGTATATACATATAAATACTATATCTACATACCTACCTATATCAATTTATATATATTTTTAATTTTCATCTTATATATTGTTGTTGTTCATCTCTTTTTTTGTTTTTTGGTAAGTGTGCGCTTGACATAAGCCTTTTTTTTAACCTTTACTGGATCATATTTTTTGGCTGAGTCTGTGTGTGTGTGTGTATGTTTCTGTGTGTGTGTGTGTGAGGTCCGAGCCTAAGCCGCTTAGATCTTGACACCTCGTAAGACGATCTACTAAATGCAAATATGCCAAGACTATCTAAATGAGGTCTAATTAAATTCCAATTTAAACTCTGTTAACGCTTTTAAGCTGTCCAACTGTTGGAGTTTCTGAAATACAATTCTTAGGGCCGTTTTTTCAATGTACATATACATTTTATTTAACGTATAATTTCAAATTTGACATTAATATCTAAACATTTTACTCAAATTTTCTTTTCAATAGTTATCAAACACCTTATTTAGACATTAAAAAAACGAGCCTTAAGTTTTTATAATTTTATGAAATGTTATTTGTATAAGTTTGATCTTGAGTTTGTACCACATATGGGTTAAATTCAGATAAAGTCATTTGATCAATTTGTTTATTCCCGTGTAGCGGAATATTGAAATGCACAAATTTGGGCATTTTAAACAGTGAACTTTACAAATTGTACGCTAAAAGATAACACATATAGACTAACGACAGAAAAAATCTATTTTGAAATTTCCGTTTATGAGTAGAAATTCGGGAGTTTACCTCAGTAACTTTCCCAATTTGATCAATTATTCTATCAATTGGTTAATTGCCATGCATGATTACCGGGATATTTTCCAGTATAACTTTTTGACATTTACGTCACTAAATAAATATTATGTTGGGGATGCGAACGTGGATTTTCCAGAATTTTGGTATATAATGGAGCTGATCCCCCAACAGAGACAGTTCCAATCACGTCCTCGTAGAACAATCAACAATCATGAAGTTCTTCTCTGTTTTCGCCATCTGTGTGTTCGCTCTTTTGGCTGTGGCCAGTGGTAAGTGTCCTTAAAAGGATCTCTTTAATATTTACCAATTCCGAATTAAATATCTTCTATCTTTAGCTGAGCCAATTGCTGACCACGGAAATGTCCCAGTCGATAGACAATGGAAATTTTGCATTGATCACGGTAGGCTGTGTCGATTGACAGACACAAATAAGGACACTCCAATCTAAAATCCAAACTAATAAAATAAATTAATATTTAAAAATAAATTGCATTCTTTCTTTTGAGTTTTATTTGTAAAAAATATCAAATTTGTACATAATGAGAGAATAACATTTACTGCTTTCGTCACTAGCGCGGACTGCCGTCCGCAGTGATTTTAACAAAATTTAGAATATACTTATTATGTGGACAATTTAATAGATTTAGTCCACTGTGTCAGCAGCTTATCACTGTGGATGGCAGTCGGCGCTAGTGACGAAAGCATCACGAAGAGTGCGATTAACACAACACAACACAACACAACTAACACAAAATATACGCAGCAGTTTTCTTTTTTTTAACTTTACAGAAAAATTTTATTTTATTTCAGCCAACATATTACAAATTATAAAATGTTTAGTTTTAAAACTCGTTTGTTATTTTTAAAGGTTTTTAAAAATATGTTCGACAGAAGTCTTTGTCTTAATTTAGCGTATGCTATTGTCGTGACCTTGTTGATCCCACACAATCCCATCCCATCCAATCCAGATTGAAGCTGGAAGCAGATTCCCATTGCTGAGGCCACATCAAAATCATCACGTCATCGCGGCTTCAAGTTACATTTAATTGTTAAACATTTGCAGTCGAGGGGAGATTGAAGGAGGAGTGGGAGGACGGAGTAGAGAGGAGTGGGAGTTGGGTTTACTAATAGATTTGTGCAGAAATCTGCCACAAAACGGGGCATGTTGCATGTTGCGGGGTTTAATTTGTAAAAGAGATAACATTTACACGTCAAAAAGCAGAGAGGGATGGGATGGGATGGGATGGGAGGTTGGCTAAAGTAGGCGTGGCAGTTGCGGGTGATGATGATGATGATGATGTTGGTGATGTTGGTGATGGTCTATTCCCAAATGTAATACAATAAGTTCCAGTCTTTGCAACGTTTCAACTAAGTAAATTTGAATCTCAATTGAATTGTGAGCTGGGAGTTGGGATTGGGATTGGAATTGTGAGCTGGAATTGGGGTCGGTTCTCGATTTGGATTTGGGTTCGCTTTATGCCTGTCTGCGTTCGTTCGTTCGTTCGTTTGTTCGTTCTGTGAACCCAATTATCTTTCAATAAAAAGGGGCCAAGCAAAAGTGCATCCTCAAGTTACACACACACACACACACACACACACACACACACTGAGAGCAAAAGTTGTGCTAGATTTGTTGTTGTAACGGATTTGTGTGTTTGGCAAATCCAAAAAGCCAAAACGGCAACACTTTACGGTATACGGGGTTGCTGCCCAGTCTCTCTCTCTGTCTGCCTATCTCTCTCTCTTTGTCTCTGTCTAGCTCTCCCCCTCTCAGCTGTCGTTGTGTAACCCAAATCTTGCCTGCGGGCAAAACATCTTTATTAATTCATAATTCAATCGGGGCTGCATTTTGTTCGCATTTCATTGTTTTTTTTTTTTCTCATTTTTTGATTTGACTTCAATTTTCAACAGTTTTCCCATTTTGTTGCTGTAATTTAATACGATTTTTCAATTTTCATGGAACAATAGCGAGGCATTCACATCATTTCAGTTGTTGGCTAAATTGATAAATTGCAGAGCTAATTTAAGTAAATAAGTATGCTTAAATTAGTTAATTACCTGCTAGTTAGTATAAGCAAAAGCTGCATAAAAAGTTTGTGGACTGGCTAATGAATTGAATTCTTTAAAATATTTTATATAAAATTGCTCAAACATAATTACAATAAGTAACAAAGTAAGTAATTTAAATATTAATTGGCACATAAAACATGTAACATATAATTTGTTTTAAATTAAAACAAAGTGTTGAACCTTTCTATTTAAAACAAATTTGCGAATCGCTTGTTGAAGATTTCTATTCTCTCATTCTCTGTTTCATTCTCGGACCCGGACTCGTTCCCATTTTCATTTTCGCTTGTGTTTCTAATCCGTTTGGAAAATCTCTAAATCCCCGTCGCAAGAACAACAATAACAAACAGGCGAAAAGCGGAAATGTTTCAATCAGTTTTTGGCTGCTGAGTGCTTTTGTTAATACCCTAGGCTGAGAATGAGAACGAGAATGAGAACGAGGATGAGAATGTGAATCGGAATGAGATTGAAATGTGTTGAGTCTGTGGAAAAGTGGAAACCGCAAATGGGCGCAACCATTTGCCTGGGCTCTTTAGCACGAATCTCGAATCTCGAATCTCTTGTGTTCCCAGAGCGGCCACAACAGCCACGCCTTATTTTGCTAACGCCCTTTGTTACCCCTGACAAGCAGGACAAAGAGTACTGAGAGAGAGTGAGAGGGAGAGAAACAGAGGCATCTCTTTGCCTTTTCAATGGTTTTATGAATTACGCATCGACGCCTTAATTTCAACCTCTGCCTCTTTTGTCTGTATCTCAATCAGTGTGCACCTTTCCTGCACGTATCTTTAGCTGCAAATGTATCTCAAGCTGAATCTGACTCCTTGTTGGCCGTCGCTGGCCAAATCTCATTAGACGCGCCAACGTCGCAACAATAGAAAATTGGGAACTCAACTCAACTCAACTCGATTCGATTGTTGCTCATCTTTCACGTGGATTTCCGATGATGCTCAATGACAATTAACACAAGTGTCGAATTATTTGTAACCAAACGCCAACGCCCACGTTATCTCAGTTTGCTCTTTGCCTCAGGATTCTCTTTAAGAATACCAAAAATGGGGAGAAATATGTGGAACACAAAAATATAAAGCCTGTAGCTACTAATTAAATTTTAAGATAAGAAAATATAGGAGAAATATAAGTAGATAAATTAACTAGTGTACGGTGCTACAGTCGAGCATACTCGACTGTCGGAGACTCCGTACAAATACTGCTTAAAATAAAATTATATAAATCGCTATTAGTTCAGATATCTTAAACAACAAAATAGTTTTTCATACTTAGACTTGACTTTCGACTGATCGTTCCTATGGCAGCTATATGATATAGTGGACCGATCCAAAATCTAGAGCAAACTCGATCTGAGTGCAATATAGACGAACCTACATACCAAGTTTGGAATCTCTAGCTCTTATAGTCTCTGAGATCTCGGCCTCAATACAGACGGATAGACGGACATAGCTATATTGACTGACTATATTGTTGATGCTGATCAAGAATATATATACTTTATGTACTTTTTTTAAGTACGGGGTCTAAGAAATGTAAAAAATTTAAAATATGGGGAAGACAACATGCAAATACATTTCACATATAGAAGACTATGAACGATATAACAAAGGAATTGCAAAATAATACGCTACTATTTGAACAGAAAATTCATCCGGATTCAGAAAACGAAAGTTTATTATTACTAAGTATTTTTTATTATTTATTTTTGTATTCTACAAACTTTTCATATTTAAATTTCCTTACTTTAATTCATATTTTCTTGTTTTTTTTTTCGCTTTCATTACCTCTATATAAAACTTACTCTATATTCTCCTTCTATTTATAAAAGGCAATCGGATTCAGAAAATCAAAGCTCATCTTTTCTTATATCCGTCAACTAAACTTTTCCTAATGTTTTTGTAATTTACTTGTTTTTCTTATTTGAATTTCCTACATTTTATTCCTGTCTTCTTTATTAACTTCTATTGTTTCTATATTGTTTTTGTATTGTAATTCTTATAAAAATGTTCGGAATTCGCGTGATATATCTTGCTTAGCTATGCCTCTATATTAAATTTAGACTTTCTTCCTCTTTTCCTCCTTGTTTTCAGCCCCTTTCTCCTTTCTCCTTTGTTCGGCTAAAGGGTTTAGAGTCTGGCATGTGTGAAGTGTTTGCCTTGCGCATTTAGCGCTGCAAATATTGTGACAAAGCTAAAAGTTCCTTCAATTTGTCACGCCAAATTATCATAATAATGCTCCTACACCCCCTTTCCTTCTCTCTCTCTCTCTCTCTCTTCTCCACCTGCCTTCGTTTTGGCTTCTCTATTGATTCTACGCCCTGTTGACCGCCAGTTCAACAATTGTTGGAACAGATGCGTCTGGGGCATGATAATAGTATGGTACATCATCATGTTGTCTGGTTTTTTGTTTGCCCAGGGAATTTGCATTGCTAACAGTTCCCCCCGCTACCCCTCTGCCCTCCTCCTCCTCTTTATGTGGCATATTCATCCCCAAACGGAGTGCAACTCTTTCCGTTGTCAGTAAATTTTATTCAAAACGCGTTTGTCTATTTACAGTACATTTACGCACTTAATGATGGGGTTCATTTGTTCACTCCCCTCCCCCAGCCCTTGCCACCCACTCCATCTGCCGACTAAAAGTGAGCAAATGTCAGTGAGCAAAGATTTCAAGATGTGAGCATCCAAATGCCTTGCTCCAATATTGTGGTAAACGAGCAACAGCAGCTTTGTCTGTATCTCCCCCTGGCAAATGATAAGCTGCTGGCACAGTGGACTAAATATATTCAATTGTCCACATAATAAGTATATTCTTCATTTTTAAATATTAATTTATTTTATTAGTTTGGATTTAAGATTGGAGTGTCCTTATTTGTGTCTGTCAATCGACACAGCCTTGGATAAATACCGTGATCCCAGCAAACTATCCGATTTCCATTGATTGGGACATTTCCGGGGTCAGCAATTCTCAGCTAAAGATAGAAAATATTTAATTCGTAATTGGTAAATATTAAAGAGATCCTTATAAGGACACTTACCACTGCACATAAAGCTAGGAACTTGAAACTATATTATATATTTATATTTATATATTTTTTTCGGTTTTTTAGTTGGACCTAAACAAAAATGGATCCCCCCATTTCCCTTTATCCACGACTCATTGAAAAATATGTTTATTTTTTTAAAAGCTTCAATATAAAGGAAAATAGTTCAAACTTTGCATGATAGCTAATCAGACTAAACTAGAATTTATAATTTTTTAATTTTTTTTTCATTTAATTTCTCCTATTTTTATTCTGTTGTAATTTCATCAATAACTAATTTGAGGAGCTAAGGATTTTGCATTCTTTGCAATCTCCGTTGATTAGGACATTTCCGGGGTCAGCAATTGGTTCAGCTGTATATGGAAAATATTAAATTGTACTACTCGTGATTGTTAAATATTAAAGAGATCCTAATAAGGACACTTACCACTGGCCACAGCCAAAAAAGCAAACACACAGATGGCGAAAGCAGAGAAGAACTTCATGATTGTTGATTGTTCTACGAAGACGTGATTGGAACTGTTTGCTGTTAGAAAATCAGACTCTTTATATGTGAAATTTGTGGAAAATCCCCAAAATAATATTTATTTAGTGACGTAAATGCCTAAAAGTTAAACTAGAAAATATTCCGCTAATCATGCAGGGCAATTATCCAATTGATTGAATGATTGATCAGATTGGGAAAGTAACTGAGGTAAACTCCCGAATTTCTATAGTACTAATGAACGAAAATTTCGAAATTGATTTTTTCTGTCTTTATGTGTTATATGTGTTATCTTTTAGCGTACAATTTGTAAAGTTCACTGTGGTAAATGCCCAAACTTAACATATAATGCAATTTTTCCCGCTAAATAAAAATTTGGGTATTTACCACATCAAACACAGGAAAGAAGTTTTTATATCATTAAAGCAGTTTTTTTTTATTTTTTTTATTTTTTTTTATAAATGTTTAATAAAACCTGTATCAAAAAAAAAAATTAAATATTAATATATGTGTATTAATATATATATATATATATCTACATATGTATGTATATTTCACTACTAATTCAAATCATAAATGTTTAGAAAATTTGTAAAACTCTTAACTTTGTATCACTTTTTGAGCTCTAAAATGTGAATGCACTCCACTGTCTTTCATGGTGGAGTTTGTTAAGCAACAATTGGAGCTCAGCCTGAAGGGGTGGGCTGGTGAGGGGAAGGGGAGGTGGTTGGGGTTGGAGTGGACGCGAAATAAATTGCGAGAACCATTTGCAGGCACAAAGAAGGGTGCATAAATTCAATTTTAAATAGATGTGAACTTTTTGGTCTCATTCCAAAGTCGATGGCCCGGCGTTTTTATTTTGTGGTTTAACTAATTGAGTTGCCTTGTAAATATGTAAATCGGCAAAGCAGGAGAATTGAAGGAAGCGCTGGATGAGAGGGGGGGGGGAATGTAGGAGGGTGTAGGTAGAGAAAGGACATTGTTAATTTGTTATAACAACAGTTGCCGTCTGTCTCACTTGACTGTTTGTTGTTTTAGCTGTTGTTGCCACAGACTGTGGCTGCAACAAACACACACACACACCCATACAAACACACACACACACAGAACACAGCCAGCTGACAAACTGCAAAGAGCTAATTAAAATGTATGAGAATCATCGAATGTAATTGCAATTCTATTTATCGGCTATCGATTGCGGCATGAAAATGTAACAGCTGAATTCAGAGAGCGAGAGCGAGAGAGAGATAGAGTGAGAGGGGGAGTGTAAAAGCAGAGGGACGGGGAACGGGACGGGGAAATGAGGTCAAAAGTGTCACATCATGCTTAATGATGACGATGACGATGGCGCCGAAATATATAAAAGAATTGAAAGGGAAAACGCGAGTGGAAAATTAACTGACAACGTGGCGTATACGCAATCTGTTTAGATTTTGACTGGAAGACGACGAGCGCCAGCTACTGATAATTGCAGGCGCTTTCAAGTGACGGACGGACTGATGGACAGACTGATGGACTGATGGACTGATGGACTGCCTGACTGACTGACTGACAACTTCCACATGGAGCTGTGACTCGCTCACCTTGTAATTTGAGCCCAAAATGTATGCTTTATAAGAAGGAAGCACTTATACTCGAGCAACTAGTCAGTCATCTAGATGGCGATGGAGACGGCGATGGAGATGGAGACGGAGACTCGTTGTTGTTGCATCTAATCGCGCCACAGATTAGATCACATATGCATATACACTGTGACAAAACTTTAATGACACTCATTTTCGAAATTCAGATGTGTTAGAAAATGGATTTTGAAGAAATTTTTGAGAGATTTTTTATGAGAATTATATTTTTTAATTCCAGAATTTTTTGAAGTATTTAGAAATATCAGTTTCAAAATTTTGATAAAGAATTTCTTTCAAAAAAAAATAGTGTGACATGATTTCCTTTCCTTTGAAATATTGTGTCGAAATTTACGCTTGAGAATTGGAATACAGTCGAACTTCCCGAACTCGAATCACCATTATCCAAAGAAAATGTTCGAGTTATGAAGATATTCGACTTATAGAGTTCTTTTTCTCAATTTTTTTTAATTTTCCTGCCACTTATTTAGCTCGAGTTGTAGAGAAATTCGAGTTATAGAAGTTCGAGTTATGGAAGTTCAACTGTATTTATTTCTGAAATTTTGAAAAATTGCGTTTTACAAAATATTTTATATTCTTTAACTGTTTTTTCTGTTATTTCATAAATCTATTTATGTTTATCTCTGCGCATAAGAGAAATAAGTCTGATTTCTTAGAAAATATATTTCTGTTTTTCAGAAATCTTTATAACATTCATAAATCAATATTTCGAATAGCTTCTTTTCTAATAAAAATGGTAATTTGCACTAGTAAAGAAAGCAAATATGAATATAGCTGATTGGCGAACTAGGGCACATTTTTTTCGAGTGTAGCTATTGATTCTATATATAAAATATATATATAGAATGTGTTTTGGCTTTGTACAAATGTTTCCCAGGGCACTTTTGTGTGTTGCCCTCTCATAATGACGATGATGCGTTGCATGTTGCACATGGAACGTTGCACGTAGAACGTTGGCCATTGCATTTGGTGTGTGAGTGACAGTGACGCGTCAGTTTTGAGTTTTTGGTGGCCTGCCTCAGAGTCAGAGTCAGAATCATCTTTATGGCTGCATCTTTTGGCCAGTGTGTGTGTGTGTGTGTGTTTGCCCACAGGCACGGATATTTTCATAAGGCAGCTAAGTAAACCACTCAAGTAGGACATGTCATCGTTGGCGCCAGCGCTCAACGACGCCGACGCCGCCGCCGACGCCGCTGCTGACGCTGTGGCAACTGGCACAGTCAGTTTTTACCATTTAAACATTTAATGGCAAGTCAAATGTGGCTGTTGATATTTTTCTTTTATTTTTCTGCTTTTGATGTTGTTATTGCCCCTTGTTGCCGCTGTTGTTGTTGTTGTTGCTGTTGTTGTTGCAAGCTGACTTCTGGCTGCATTTGCGGCTCAATGGCATTTCCAATACGTTTGCATTGTACATACATATGTATGTATGCATATATGTATATTTTCCCAGTCAGCATTTGTTGTTGTTTACACAGAAATTGATATTTTATTTCAAAATAAGCGATAACAAAGGAAATGCCAGTTGTTAGTTCAACAGATACCTCAACTTATGTTTAAGCAAACAACTACATTGAGAGAACGAATATTGATGTTTCAACTACTTCATAGCCATATAAATGAGGATTTATGTAAAAATAAAATTAAAAATACTAACACTTTTTACTTTTTAATTCAAGTTTTTCGCTAATTATTCAGAGTCTAGCTTAGTTTCCTTCAAAATTTATATTACTTTCCGTATTCTAACTCCTTATCTATAAGACTAGAAAATTATTTGAAAGAATTGTTGTACAAATCGTTTAGTCAAATCGTACAATATTAATTTATCATTTGCATCTCCCCTTAGTAAATGATAAGCAGCTAATACAGTGGACTAAATCTATTAAATTTTCCATTTAATAAGTATATTCATCATTTTGTTATAATAAAGTTTATTCTCTTATTTCTTAAAAATTTAATATCACTTCATGTCTTTCTATTCATAATTCTGTAAGTATTTAAAAAAAAACCAAATTAACAACGCAATCTTTAATATTAATTTTGTTTACTAGAGTTGAAGTCTGAATAAGGATTGTAATGCTATTATCATTTTAATTTTAATTAATGACTAATATGTGTCTGTCGATCAACAGAGCTTTGGACACCTATCCAGCGCGAATGCGGCATTCTTTGCAATTTCCATTGATTAGGACATTTCCATTGTCAGCAATTGGTTCAGCTGTATATAGAAAATATTAAATTGCTCTACTCGTAATTTTTAAATATTAAAGAGATCCTTTTAAAGGACACTTACCACTGGCCACAGCCAAGAGAGCGAACACACAGATGGCGACAACAGAGAAGATCTTCATGATTGTTGATTTTTCTACGAAGACGTGATTGGAACTGTCTCTGTTAGGGAATCAGCTCCATTATATACCAAAATTCTGGAAAATCCATAGCCGTAGTTATACCATAAGTGATATCAGTTCAAAAGCTCATTGGAAAAAGTATTTGAATAGTATTTGTATTTGTATATATCGCACATTTACATGAAGAGTGACATAAGTCGAAAAACACGATTTTTGAGTTAATAATGCAGAAATATTCGCAATTTGACAGTCTATGTTGTGTAAAAATTTCATCCTATCTTTAATACCGAGAGTGTGAGAAGAGTATATCTCGTTTTTTCATTTCAAGCGATTCGATTTAATTAACTCAAAATAACGATATATCTCAGTTGCAATGCAATCGTTGACTAGAAAGGATTCTTTATGTTTCATAAAGCTCAGTTGTTTTTCTCAAATTTACAAGTTTCAAAAAACACAGGCGACACTTGAAAACTTTAAATGCGTTTGTCTCGAAACGCCATTTTTTGGGATATGTCATTCTTCATGTAAATGAGCGATATCATTCATCAGGAAAGAATATATTTAAAAATTTTTGTAAAAATCGTTTAGTCGAATTGTACAATATTAATTTACCATTTGATCTTCTAGTATAAGTGTTAAATTATTTAGAATTAAATTGAAAAATTACCTGTGGTAAATGCCCAAATTTAGACTGGTAAATATCGTTCTAATTTACACGGGAAATTACAAATTTATCGGATGAAAAGTTGGAAAAGTTTACTAGGGTTATTTTTTCCAAATCGAACTCTAAATTTAATAAAAATGTAAAAAATCATAGCAATCAATATAATTTTAAGGAAATAGTTTACTATAATGTAAGCTAACTTTCGCTATACAGAATGATGATATCAAAAATGGTTCTCTGTATTTCGTAGTGGTTTCAAACTCACATTTTATTTAAATTTCTGACTTTTTGTATAGGTTCAAACTTTTAAAAGTATATACTTACATAAAAGTATAAGACTTTCTTTATTGAATCCAATCTGACTACCTTTAAAGCCCACAACGATATCATGTAATGTTGTTAGCAATATTTTGGTGTTTTTAAATCACAGTTCACATTTTATTCTTTCGCCTTTTTATCCATTGTCTGTGATTTTTTTTTTTTTTGCTGAAATCCCGCCCATAAGTGGAAATGAAAAGTCCATGTTGGATGTTCGGTAATGATTTAAATTCTTAACTGTTTTCATTTCGTGTTTTATTGCAATCTAAATGTATACGTAAGCTCTATGATTTGCATACTTAAACTCTATTTACAATATACGTACACACACACACACGCAGAAATTAGAGTGAAAAACTTGTTGAAATTCTGTTACAATTTTAATTTCAATTTCAATTTCAATTTCAATTTCAATTTTAGTGTCAGTTCTCCAATTCGATTCTCATATGCGCTCTTGAATATCTTAAATAACTATCTTTGAAAAGTGTGCGACAATGTTATCAATATTTCAATATATATCTCCACGGGATCCATCAATATGTTACTTAACTGTTGTATAGGAAAGATCTTGATGATGAAGTTGGATGTTTCTTATTGCTTGCCAACTGTAGACTTAACTTAAGCTAGGAATTGAAACAATTTGTTTAGCTGGGCCTTAATGTGATGCAGGATTGGGACAGGACGAGGGGCAGCTGTGCAGAGAAACCCTTGGGGCAGGGACAGGGGCAAGGCCGCCTCAGACCCGCTGATATCATGTGATCTCGGGCGCACTGATCTTCAGCTCGGGCGACGTGGAGAAGGGTCGATGCAACAGCTGGCCACTGTGGTGGTAACCTGTCGTGGTGGTGGTGCTGCTGGTGTTGGTGCTGTTGGTGGTGCTGCTGCTGTTGCTATGATGATTGGCTGCCACGGCCGCCACGGCAGCTGCCACAGCGGTTGAGTTGAGCTTCTCGGGCGAATTGATGCGCAACTTTGGCGGCGGCGGCGGTGGCGCCACCACGCCACACTCCACACTGTACGCAGCCGCATAGCCGGGATGATGGAGATGCGGTGCACCTGGTGCTGTGCTGCCATTCAAGGCCAACGGCTGTGGCAGCTGCGGATGCGGCCGGATGACAATGGGATGCTGTATGGGAAACTGCTGGGACATCTCCTTCAGGTTGCTAAAGCTTTGCAGGTAGC
Source organism: Drosophila suboccidentalis (assembly GCA_037043435.1). Taxonomy (NCBI): domain Eukaryota; kingdom Metazoa; phylum Arthropoda; class Insecta; order Diptera; family Drosophilidae; genus Drosophila; species Drosophila suboccidentalis. The sequence goes on along the minus strand of JBAMBK010000572.1, from coordinate 691,799 downwards.
AGCCGGCGTTGAACAAACTGCTGGCCGCATCCAGCTTGAATGGCGGCAGGCAGCCAGGTGGCAGCCCACCCGAGGCAGCTCCACCACCGCCGACGCCACCGTAGGCCGACGGCAACTGCGGCGGAGTTGGCGACGCCAATGCACTGCTCAAGTCCCGCGGCTTGTCGTCGTCCACGCTGAGACTCTCCTCGTTGGCCCCGTTGGACATGCTGCCCGGACTGTGCTGCAGCTGCAGGCTGCTCGGCACCGGCGAGTGCGTGCCCAGCGATATGTCCGAGTCGGAGCTGTCCGACGGCGTCGGCGACGCGGCTCCGTCCGCCCGTCGGCTGCGACAGCCCATCCCCGAATTGTTCTGGTTGTGCTGGATGCTGTAAGGATACAGAGAGATAAAAAGAGAGTATATGTAATATTAATCACTTGAAAAATAATATTAAAATCTTCGATTTTGTATAAAATAAAGTGTTTGATTTTAAATTTATAGGAATAAAATACAAAATTTTATTAAATCATTTGAATCCCCTTGATTTCAGTTAAGTAAAGTTACTTAGATTCATGTTCAATGTTTAGTTTTATAAAAGCAATATAATATTATTATTATTAGTTAATTTTTACTCTCCGAAATTTAGTATATTTGTCTGTACCCTACGATTAGTTTCGAGTGTTCTCCGCTTACTATTAAAGCCTCTATATTATCATGTTTAACTAGTATAACCGACTAACTACTCATTAATATCATTTTGGTCTGATTGGGTTTTCTGGGTTTTTCCCAATCCTAGCAACAAATATTGGGCCAATCATTTTCTCTTAAATTTTAGACTCCCCAGAGAATTTAATTTTAAATTTCATTTTAATTTATTTTGTAATTTAAATATATATATTTTACAATTTTAATGTATAATTTGCTGTGTCAGCTGCTTTTAGCCAGACAATAAATAAATAAATAAAGCATACATATGTTGATGTAAACATCAATTTAATGAATGTCCGACATTTTTAGGAGAATGTTAGGAATGTTTTGTGTAACATTCACTTGAAAAATAGTATTAAAAGAAGTCACAGATTTTGTATAAAACCTACGGATATTTCAAGTTTTTCCCTAATTTAGAAATATAAAATAAATATAATACCTTATCAGATCATTTTAACTCTCTTGGTTTTAGACTTAAGTTTTTCATTTGATTCCAATGATTGATAGTTAAGTAAGAATGTTTTCAAAGGTTAATTTTATACTTAAGCTCATGTTTAAGGTTCACTTTGATGAAAACATTATAATATATTATTAGTTAATTTTTATTATTTAAATGATCGATAGTTTTCTGAGAAAGTTAGGAATATTTAGTCAAACATTCACTTGAACAAATAATTAATTTATCTTAGTTACATTAAACATTTGCGCTAAAGCTTAAAGCCCCATTCAGACGAGCACTTTTTCACCGACACTTTTTGTCACAAAACCGTCCGTGTCGCGTTTTTTACCGACGCTTTGAAATTTTGTATGGTTACGCGACACGGACAGCTTTTTGACAAAATATGACAAAAAGTGTCGGTGAAAAAGTGCTCGTCTGAATGGGGCTTAAAAGCATAAGATTTTATAGATCAGAGCAAGTTCAAGTGTCTTCTACATTTTTCAAGTTCAGCATTTTTTTTGTTCATTATTTTCAGTTGAAATTTAGTGGGAGAGATAAGTATAGGAATCATTTAAAAAATCGTTTATTGTTCAAGCCAAATTGACATGGAAATGTTTCCCAATATTCCTATTTTTTTTAAGAATTTCCCCACTAACTACTTTCAAATGTGAAATAATTCATGTCCCATTTCAAACTACAAATTCAAGCTTAAATAGATAATATTAATGGTAGCTTGCACAAATTTATAGACTCAGCAGCAATATAAATCAAGCAGTTAAACGTTCAATGATTAATTTAATCGACAATTAATCAAAAAATTGAGCAAATCCCCAAATTGTGAGAGATTTGTGATTTCAATATTCTCAGTTATTAAATGAAATTCTTAGTAGATAAAAAATTGAAGTTCGTTTAGCAATTAGATGTGCTTTCAATGCGGTTCAGGAGTTACACGAGTTACGCGGTTAATTAGTGAATGTGGCAAGACATGTTGTATGTTGCTGGTTGTATGTTGCTGGTTGCATGTTGCTGGTTGCTGGTTGCATGTGGCATGTTTGCGGCTGTAAACACGCCCCATTAGGCGGCTCATTTGTCGTTGGGCTCGACGGGCGGGCCGTGGCCATAAATCTGAGACAACTTTCACACATGCTTAAGACAAATTATCTAAAGGTGAACCCAAAAAACAAAGGTGTGCCCCTTTGCCACAGATGACTTGATTAGAGAAGCAACTGTGCAACAAACGGCGGCAACAACAAATAGAGACATCAGAGATGAGTTGAGAGTGCCACAAATACATCATCAGCAAGAACATCATCATCATCATCATCGGCATCACAACATGACTCCTGCACTGTCATAATTATAATTATCGGTTAGGATTCGCTCAACTTGCCGCAATTTGTTGACCCATCAGCATTAATAATGCCACGACTCGGGCATCGAGAGTTGAGAGTCGAGAGTCGAGTGTTCGTAGTCGTGTTCGTGTTCGGGAGTCCAACCTGTAGTCGGCACATTCCCTTGTCCTTTGCGGCTCGTGTTGTGTGATTAATGATGTGCTTTGGCAACTGTGAACTCTCTGTCGGACCGAGCCGGGCAACTCTCAACAGCAGTCACAACTCAGCTGGAGCTGCTGGAAATGTATCTGCGGCTACCTTTTATTGTTGCGAGGCATGAAAATGGAATCGTTTAGCTGCCTAATGCGCCAACTTGATGGATTACCAACTGACCAACCACTTGCTCCCCATGAGCCACAATCCATTCCCCTCCATCTCTCCACTTGCCACAGATCTTTGACTGCCTCTTTGGCTACCCGCTGCTGGGATACTTTCAATTTTTAGTTGATGACTCCATTTCAAAAATCTCTAGAGATTTTGTTGACAATTGCTCTGGAATTCCCAGAACGAAATCTTAGAATGGTTCATTTTTTTGGAAGTTACAATTATTTAATTATGATCATGAACATATTAATTTTTTTATTTAGTGATTAAACCAAGATCAAATTGACAATTCTAATGAAAATCGATCAAGTTTTTAAAAGATATGAGAGCTTAAAGTTTTTAAAAAATTGTCAAAGTTTTATTGAAAATCTATAAAATAATTTAATTTTCCAAATAAAGAAAATTTAAGGGGACAAACAATGATTTATATCAGGTACCGAAAATAATGATTATTGAAATTATTCACATCAATGACTAAAAAAAACATATACAAAAAAAATAATGATAATGATTAAATTTGAGCGAAAAAATAATACTCACATATAATCATTTTTCGCTCAAAATAAAATCATTTAAAAGAAACCCAGAGAACCCATAAAACGCAAAAACAAATCTTTAAAATGATTACGTAATCTATTTTAAAAATGAGTTTTATTTTGAACGAAAAAATAAAAATCATAAATAATGATTACTTGTGAGTTTTATTTTTTTCGCTCAAATTTAATCATTATCATTGAAGAAAATCCTTAAAAATCTTTAAATAATCATTACTATGTAATTTTTATAATAATCATTACTGTGATCATTACATGTACTATAATCATTACATGTACTATAAAACAACTTTAAATACTCATTACTATGTAATTTTTATAATAAAACTCGTAATGATTACGGTCCCTGGAAATCGGATCAGTTTTGACAAAGATGAACATTTGAAGTTGGTCCGATTTTTGACCTATCAACTTAACTAGTAAACATTTTTGTTCATTTTGGCATGATTTTGTAAAAAAAGTTGAAAATTTTTCATACTAATGAGTTTATAAACATTTGAATAAATTTTAGCATGTTAAATTACATTTAAAAATCTGTCTGAAAGTTCTGTTAAAATGGCGGACAGTTTGTGAAATTGTAGCTGCTTCTTTCAGGCGGTAGCAAATACGCTTCAGTGGAGACAACAACAACTTCTGGCCCCTGGTGAAGATGTGGCACGGGTCGCGACGTCAAGGCCGTCTTCGGATCTTCAGCACGCTCGGCTTGAGCCAAGTTGGAGCTGAATCTGATATGGATTCGCAAATTTTCCAAACAATTGACCAAACAGATCAAAGAGAGAGAGAGAGAGAGAGAGATAGGGGTAGAGGGAAAGGAATAGAATGATAGAGGGAGACCCAAAAGGGTTACTCCAATTCCAATTCACTTGGCAATCTGATACTGTGGCACCTAAATGAAACCGAAATGACACGTATGTAATTACCCGCGTGGACACAAAACTGAGACTTAACTGACAGCAAGAGAGAGACAAAGAGATAGAGAGAGAGACAGAGAGGTAGAGAAAGAGTGATAGAGAGAGAGAGAGAGAAGAAACCCTTGCTTCCCTTAGCTGGTAACCTGAACCAGAGGCACAGGCCCGAGACATTGAAATGTTTATAATCGGCTCATGTCAGAAGATTCATGTATGCATCTGTATGTGTGTGTATCTGTATCTGTGTATGTATATCTGTGTATGTATCTTTGGATTGGGAAAATTAATTCAGCTGCAAGAGCTGCTGCTGGTAACATGATCTGATCATAGGCCAAAATCCAACAACAAATTCAAAAACTCTTTTCGAAACAAATCTGGCTTTAAATCGATGCCTCATAAAAGGTCTGTGACATGCCCAAGCGTTTGGGCCCTGTTAATAGAATAGAAGATCTACTATAAGGCAGATAAGTTACAATGCTCGCCTAGCAAATACCCTGTACACATGTAGCTAAATTATTGTTTAAGAATTATAATTTATTATTGGTTAACTTCATTGACAGGAAACCATAATTGGTATCAAAATTTTAACTTAAAATATTGAATCCGTGTCAGGCAAGATTATTGTCTTTTGGATAGGATTAAATGCTGTACTTGTATTATAGTTTATAATATTTTAGTTGAAATAAAATAATTCGATCATCACAGCTTGGGACAACTATTAAGATTCAAGTACGCATTCTTTGCAATCTCCGTTGATCAGGACATTTCCGGGGTCAGCAATTGGTTCAGCTGTAGATCGAAAATATTAAATTGTACTACTCGTAATTGTTGAATATTAAAGAGATCCTTTTAAGGACACTTACCACTGGCCACAGCCAAAAGAGCGAACACACAGATAGCGAAAGCAGAGAAGAACTTCATGATTGTTGATTGTTCTACGAAGACGTGATTGGAACTGTTTCTGTTAGATAATCTGCTCTATTATATACCAAAATTCTGGAAAAGCCCATCTGCAAAACATTCCCTAAGGTAAATGCCCAAATTTATAACGGAAAATATCCCGCTTATCATGCAAGGGAATTTACCAGTTGATCGAACGACTTTATTTAGCGCATTGGGAAAATTTACAAAGGCAAATGCGCAAATTGGTCGATTGGATTTTTTTTAAATAAAAAGTTTTTTGTTTTATATTATATTTTATTTTTGAAAAATATCCCTTTCTCTGCTAGCTTTTAAAAATAGAACAAATAAACTTTGTACGAAAAACTTCCACTACAACGTGTTGTCAATAATTGTGTCATTCAAATTGAAAGTTATAAATTGTGTCAATATTTGGACAGCAGCAACGAGAAGTGTCAAATCCCAGGGGTTCCGTGTTCCTAAGTGGACCGAACAACGCTTCTGGGGTGGATTGAACTGGGTATGGGGTTGTTCTCGATTTGGATTTGTTTCCGCGCTAAATGCAATCAACGTTTATTTTGTCGTTGTTGGCCTTTTCTCAACTGAGAGGATCTGTTGACAAACAGGATTTAAATTTGTTCAATTTGAATATTGTTATCTTTTGCTCAATTGCAGTTGCGAGGAAGCTGTGTCCCTTATTTGCACAGAGTTACTTCACATTTCACTTGTCAAACTTCCATTCTCATTCCTCATTTCTCATTCACATTCACATCGATATCCACATCCGGTCATCATCATCATCATCGATGAGTTTGACTCTCTGTTCATTCTTTATTTCATTTTCATTTATTGCTTTAATACACTTTCTACACGTTGCTGAAGTGGGCGAGGCAGTCTCCTCCAACTCCAACTCCAATTCCAGCTCCAACTTCGACATCAACTTGAACTTCAACTGCCAAGCATTGTATCTTGTATCTTGTATATTTTTCTCACAAGCCACCGAAACGGTAGTTGTGTTGTGCAAACATCTTCGAGTGCTTTGACTGGAATGGACTCTGTCCGACTCTACATAATATATCTGGGGATCTGGGCAGCTGGGCAGCTGGGAATCTGTGGAGCTGGTATCTGGTCTGGGTACTTATCGACCTCGAGTGTGCCTGTCCGAACGCGCAGCCAAGTGGACACTCCGATTTGGATATTGACAATGGCTGCAGCTTCTGACTGACTGTCTACCCTCTTCCCTCTCTCTCTCTCTCCCTCTCTCTCGCACTCTGTCTCCTTCCCACGACCTTTCTTCATTAGAATTCAAACTGCTGTTGCTGGGAAATCGATGATGAGTCTCTTGAGCTTCACTTTTGCCAGAGTTCACAGCCTTCTCTCGTCCTTCAACATTTCACTTTGCTCCTCTCTCCAAAAAAAAAGGTTGAGTTAATTTCTACTCGCATTTCGTTTATAATGCGTGTTTCATATTTTGATTGATCACTGACATTTACAACATATTTGTGTGTGTTTATTTGTTGTTGTCATACAATTTTATTACACACTAGAAATCTCCCCTTCCCTTTTCCATACCCATTTCAATTGTCGTTGATTTCATTTCATTTTATTTCGCTTCGTTTCGCCTCATTTCTCGTGTTCTGAACTTGACAAATTGCTGCCAGTGTTGTGCCCTACTTCTCTACGCCCCGCCCCGCCCGCATATTTCGTGGCATGTTCATTGACACCCGCCCACTGTGCCTCCTAATTTGGCTTCTGTTTTTCAGAGCGTTGGCTGTGCGTGTGTGTGTGGGCAGATTTTTAGTGGCTATCACGAAACTCGCATTTCATTTTGTGTAATTCACGCAATAAAATAATCTGTGTTGTTTTTCGGAATTACACGAATCTCATTTCCAAGTCCATCAAGTGCTGCTTCATAATTGAATGAACTCAAGTCCATAATTTGGCAATTGAATTAGCTGCTCGCAAACTGAATATCTCTTTTATATCATCTATTAACATTATTATTATTGTTGAACTTTCACAAGTTAAGTTTAGTTGATATAATTTTTCAGATAATTGTTTTGGATATTGATGAAATACTTAATGATTCATAGATACAAGTAATATTAGGTAAGAATCTGAAGTATTTAATGTGAGTTTGCAACATAGATCCATTTTATTTTGCATTACTGAGCATTATTTTGAAATCTTTGCTTAGAGTCTCATAACTCATTTGTACTCGTGAGGCGGCAACGGAGCATAACAAATTGTTGAGGCTTACACTTTCCGGTTAATAAGATCTTAATTGCTCCATTTCGAACCTTTCTAATAGAGTTGGCGATGTTGCTGTCTAGTTTTCGCATTTGATTGATTTGAACAACATGGCCAAGAGGCATAGATAGTATCGTTGAAGACCCAACTCCAGATCCAGATCCAGATGCCTTGCTGTTTCTCTCCTCTCCTCTATCGGCTTCTCCTTCTCCTTCTGCTTCCTTTGTAGCCGCTGCTCAAGTGCAGTAGCAAAAATGTTAACAATTTTTTCAGCACTCTGATGCTTGAAAAGTCAGCGCCTGTTGTTCAGTCTGTATATTGCATGTCTCCCCTCCCCCCTCCTCAGTCACCCCTCTTAGTCTCTCCAATCCCTCTTCAAGCTGGTTAGAATGTCTCAGTTGCGCTCTCTCATCATTATTGCTGGCGCTGTCGATGATGTTGATGCCCCCGTTGAATGGCAGTCTGTCTCTCTGTCTCTCCGTCTCTCTGTCCGTCTCTCTGTCTGTCTGTCAGTCTCAGGCATATGAACGGCTTTTAATTTCATATTTTTTTATATTTATTTCATTTGGTTCGTCGTTGTCTCTCATAACTTAACTGAGTTGCCGGCAAATTTCTTGTCTTGTTGTCTGCTTTAATAGCACGATGACTACACGAAGACCAGTGTTGCCCTTAGCTTTAAAAAAGGAAAAAAACGCCAACATTTTGGCAAAAAAATACTAATAAACCTCTAGATAATTAATAAAAATACACACCAAACTTATTCAAAACAAATTTGAATCATTTTTTATCTTATTTTCGTGTTCTTTGAAATCAAATTTAATCAAAATGGAAAAAAAAAAAGAAATAAAAGCTAGATAAAAATACGGGGCTGCCACAGAAATCGCTTTCGCTTGAATTTCACTTAAATTTAATACAAATTCCAGTGAAATTCAAGCGAAAGCGATTTCTGTAGCACCCTTGATAGTTTAGATGTCATTTCTATACACTAGTATGCTAGAAAAAAGCCCAAAATATTTGTAAAAAAAATCACCAAATCGACATCACTGACGAAGATCCAATGTCAAAAATCCAAAACTCGAACTAGGACTGCAGACTCAACTTGGTTGCCCACTTGGAGAATTGCAGCACACACACACACACACATACAAACACACACACATACACACATACAAACACACACTCAAGTTGCAGCTGAAGATGGAGTTGTAATGTTGCATGTATGAATCTGTTTGCCGCCTTTGCTGAAGTTTACAAGTCGAAATAATCGCCATCATTTTAACTAATGACCCGTTCCAAAAAGGCGCTTGCTTCTTCTTCTTCTTCATCTTAAACTCAATCTTCTTGTTCTTCTGTTATATGTATGTTGTTGGCGCTATTGTGCAGATTCATTCAGTTCCTAACTTAATAAACACGGTTCGTTCGCCTGCAAGATTTCTAAAGAATGCCAAAATGTTGTCTCGTCGGGAGCCAGCCAGATTGAGCAAGAGGGGGCAGGTGGAGGCAGGGAGAGGAAGGGGGGGGGGGCTAGCTAGCAGGTAGAAGCAACTTGAAATATTTGCGCATCTGCAGGAGCAGCGTACTTGAGTTCTTTGTGGGGAGCTTACGGCTTTTCTGCCATGTCATTCCACTTAACTTGCCATCTTTCACTTGGCCGTGGTCGCGTCTCCAAGATCCAAGATCCGAGATCGCAGATCGCACATCGGAGATCCGCGATCCGAATCGCGTATCTTCTTCATTTCAACTTCGCGCGAATTGGTCGAGTTTTTAGCTTTATTTCTTTTGCTGTGGCTTTTTCTGCTTCTTTTTACACCCTGTACTTACAAAGTACAAAGGGTCTATTAAGTTTGTAAAAGAAATTAAAAGCGAAAACTGCGAATTCATTTTGAAAAGGTCATTCAATAAATTTAATAAAATTTTCCCCTGTGTTTGATAAGCGGGATTTTTTCCAATTTTTATATTTGGGCATTTAATATTTCAATGAATTTCCCCCTGCGCTTCGGAACCACTAAGATTTTGTGAGTTCGATTTTGGATTTTCCACAAATTTCACATATAAAGAGTCTGATTGTCTAACAGCAAACAGTTCCAATCACGTCTTCGTAGAACAATCAACAATCATGAAGTTCTTCTCTGTTTTCGCTATCTGTGTGTTCGCTCTTTTGGCTGTGGCCAGTGGTAAGTGTCCTTTAAAGGATCTCTTTAATATTTAACAATTACGAGTAGTACAATTAAATATGTTCTATCTACAGCTGAACCAATTGCTGACCCTGGGAATGTCCTAATCAACGGAGATTGCAAAGAATGCAAAATCCATAGCTCCTCAAATTAGTTATTGATGAAATTACAACCGAATAAAAATATGAAAAATTAAATTTTTGGAATTTTTAATTTGAAGAAGTGGAGAAATCTGTCGCTGCAACAAATGAGTTTCTTGCGGCACAAGTACAGGGCCTAACGCAGTCGAGTCTTCCCTGCTAGTTTCCTTTTTTTTTGCTTCTTGCAGTTGTTCAACTGCTTCAAGCGGTTACACCTTTCAGCTGAAGGCAACAACAAGAGGCAGCTTTGAGCTTACATTGTTGTTGTAATTCTACAGCTGCCGTTGCTGTTGTTGTTGTTGCTGTTGTTGTTGCTGTCGTCATCGTCGGCGGTCATTTTAATGTGGCCAAAAGCGACGACCGCAACAAACGGCAGAAATCGAGAACGCTTCGATGGATGCCGCCGTCATCGTCATCGTGGATTCGGCACGGATCAATGAAATGGAAATGGCACGCAAACGCCACAGTAACCGCCCCTTCCCCTCTTCCCTTCATCCTACCCCTTCTGGTCTCACTCCCGCTGCTGTTTAGCTGCTCCTGTGCTTGATTCCCGCTTCCACTTCCACTTGGCTGAGAATAGATATCGTTTTACGCCCGTTTGCTTGACGGCGCTTTGAATGGCAACAGCAGCAGCAACAACAGCAGCATCGAAGGCAACAGCTCGGATTACACAAACACACAACACAACACAGCACAGCATGAGGATGATATTTCTCTAATGGCCAAACTAATGATGCAGTGAAGCGTTCGACTTTAACTTTAACTTCAACTTACCGATTCTTGGCAGCAGCGGCACGATCCCGTTGACGTCGATTCTTGAACCAATTGCCAACTTGCGTTGGATTCAGGCCGGTGGCCTTGGCCAGCTCACGTTTCTTGGTTGGATTCGGATAGGGATCCTGTAGGTACCATTCGCGCAGCAAACTTCTCGTCCGCTCCTTGAAGCAGTGCGTCTTCTGCTCCCCATCCCAGATCGTGGGCGGCAGTGGAAACTTTTTGCGAACGCGATATTTGTCAACGGGGCCTGAAAGAAAGATTTTTATTTTAAAATATGCATAGATAAAAGTTAAAGATGCAGATATGGATGCTGATAAAAGATAGAGATAGATATTTTTGTGGATGCAGATATACTTAGAAATAAATATAGATATTCTTATAAACGAGCATGTAGTTTACCAAATAGAAGTGTAGAAATATAAAAAAAAATTATATAGATAGTTAAAGTAAGGTAGATATGGAAAATATGGCATATAGATACGGTCATATAGATAAATCTTAAAAGAGATATGAGAGTGTACTAAAATTAAATTTAAAATGACACATAAATATATAGACCTGTGATAAATACAGAAACAGATACAGATATGAAGAAATACCTTTAGATTCAAGTAGATAACTTTGAAGATATATATTTGGAAGATAGATATATGGAAGATAGATATATGGATATATGGATACATTGAAGATAGATACAGGCAATAATAATTGATACAAATTAAAAGATAAATTCAAAGAAAAGTTACGAATGGATGGAAAGAAACATATAGATTAAATGCAGAAACAGAAATAAAACAGATACAAAAATAAGGATAAATATAAAGATACAGATATATGTATATGATAGGATTAGAAAAATGTTTCCTAAATATAGTTAAAAGTTCAAATAAAGTTCTATTTAGTTCAAAATTTGGAGATGAAAAGAGATGGATGTAAATTCAGAAACAAATGCCAAGATGCTATAGATAAATTTACATGCAGCAGAAGATATATAGTATATGGAGACACAGATTAGTATATATTTTAAGACTCACCCAGTGATCGACCGCGCAGCTTCTCGGCCTCGATATAATGGGCCTCGAGCCACATTGCCTGCAGTTTGCCATAGGATGCTTTAGTAAACTTATGATTTTCTATTATTGCATAGAGTTCCCTGCCAAGAGGAAAAAGATGAACAATGTTACAGTTGACCAATGATATTTGTGCATTAAGAGACTTAAAGTCAATCGAGTGGACAACCCTATTGCGATCCAAATGGAAATCAACCCTGAAATGCCATTGTACTCTGAGCAAATCCTAAATGCTAAATGTCCTGCTGTGATTCTGGCACTGGTAATGAATTTCTCGACTGTTTCCTCCCCTTTCAATGACACCTCCTCCTCCGCCTGTTTATCCTAAATCGAGCATATGTATTTTGAAACAATTTCATAAGCAACGATTGTCGTCAGTTGCTGTCGTTGACAGCCAAGTTGAGTACGTCAAATTGTTTTAATTGGAAGTCATTGATTTACCAGCTCAAAGCAATCAAATCACTTTGCCATATACGACTGATTTGGACTATATGTATATAGGCATTATATGCATATATGGTTTGCATACTGTATACATACAATTTCATTTAAATCGTCAAAGTTTTTTGCTTAAATTTACGTAATTATTTGACTTGTGCAGTTGAATGAATGTCAATTAAAACATGGGTAAAATCAAGTTACACCTTTTCAGATACTTAACAAAACAGATATAGCTATTTAACTATCAATTCCATTAGAATATTGCAATTCAATTCAATATCTTATGACATATTATTGAATAAATTCTTCATCAAAATTCAAAAACACACTTAAAAACGTTTTACAAAATGTAAATTTAAAGATTGTTAAGATACTCAAAGATATTTTATTGCATTAAATTTATGTAATTCAATTCTAAACTTAATGTTCAACTGAATTCAATTACTTTGTTTAAATAAATGTCATTAGTGCAGATTTCGCAACAATTTGACTAGGACTTCAACTTGGCTGAAACGGTTGTTAACCACTTGGCAAAGATGTTTCCAAGCCCATTAGTCAACGGCTTTTAGCCAGTTTGTCAGATTGTCAGTATGTCAGTTTGTCAGCTGTCATAAACAATATATCAAACTTGATTCAGCCATAAAAGAGGCTATAATGAAACGTATGAATGTAGTATATGTTTTATGATACGAGATACGAGTACGAGTACGAGTATCTTGGCCAAGATGGAGAGCTGAAGTGGCGACGTGTTTGTCCACTTGTTAATAACCTGATGTTGAGGCCAGTAAGTAAATAAAAAATGCGCTTTAGCCGTGTATCTATGACCAGTTAAAGTAGTTTGTCAATCATGCAGTTAATTGCATAAAGATCTATAGATCCATAGAACTTTGGGAAGCTAATGTCAGGAAAATGATATTCAAATCTTCTGTGAAAAGCTTCAATGAACTGTTTCCGGCAAATGCAAATGCTTCTCATTTTTATTTTTATTATTTTTGATATTTTTTTGTAATTTGAGAATTTAGCAAACATTCCATAGAGAGACGGAAGCTGAGATAGAGAGAGAGAGAGAGAGGGGAAACACTCCTCCTATAGAGTTCCCTTGTTCATTGTTCACTCGGTGTTTTATTAATCAAAGTTTGCTTCAATTGTTCTTTAATTAGTAAATTAATGCCATTGTTTATTAATTTAGGAGCTCATTGTACAGTCTTATTACGTGTCCAACTCCAACGCAGACAAAGCTTATGGAAACTATCAAATAACCAAAACCAAAACCAAAAAGTGCCCTGTCCCTAAACATACATATGTAAATAGATTTACCCTTGTGCCTTGGCTCCAGGTTAATCAGAGCTGATATTTGAGCTGTGCCTGAAGTTTGTGCTTTTGTCTGCATTTATTATCTCAAATTCGTTTGGCTAAATGGCTAAATGAAGTCGCAACCAGAGTTGCCACCATTTCAAGCGCCTAAATAGCTAATTTTATAAAAAAAAATGTGGCTAGAAATAGCTAAAACATAATCAAAACATAATTTAAAAGAGTGCTCTCAGTTTTAAATTGAGTTAATATAAAGAAAATCTCATATTGGAAGTTAAAAAATGTTTTTCTGAACAAATTGTGCTGAATTTACAATGGAATTTGCCGTAAGAAAAGCTTTTTCCTTTATATTTTCTTAAATAAAATATATATTAATGCTTCAAAACAGGAGATATATTGAGTTTTCTTAAGTAGTTATCTGGTATTCTGAAAAGGTAGCCAAATCCGATTTAAAAATAGCCAAATTTCTAGCTAAAAGACTTTATTTAGGGCTGTCAAGCTTTCAAAACTAGCTGACTGGCAACACTGATCGGGAGTTGGAGAGGGTAGCCTACCTGAAGTTTCCGACGTGATAGGCGACAACAGCCCGGGCACGGAGGACAGCCTCACAGTTGAGGATCTCGTGCATGTTGGGCAATGCAACTGGCAGGCTCCATAGGAAGCGGGCCAGTCTCTCGATGTCGCCCGAATCTTCGAGGGTCTTGCAAACGATCTCGACTTGGGCGGCGGAGAAGGCGAGTGTCGGTACCGCCAATATCGGGCTGGGTGCTATAATCTGATGGTGTGTGGGCGAGAATGTCTCTGAGGGCGGCTGTTGTTTGCCCTCCGTCGGTCCAACGGCCATTTTATGCGTTGAATCCACTGTGAACAAATTCGCATACTATTCCAAACCAAAACGAAAGAATTTTGTTGATTTTAATGTAATTGATTAATCACAAACACGCACACGCACACGGACACAATCACAGTCACGGTCACAGTCACTAGAAAGTTGTTCTTTCGTTATTTCGATATATCAATATCTATATATATATATTTCAGTTAATTAACTTGGCATTTTGCTGCTTGGGTTATTATTTCGGGGATCACTCGCGGCACTTTGGGGGATCCTTATATCTTGCTTTAGTGGCCACCGATAACAGCGAGGGTATTACTTCAAATGAATGCCAATGAGGCAGCTGATGATTGCGATACCCGACGACAACTACAACGACAACCACGAGAGTGCAACTGGCTGCTGCTGCTGCTACAGTTGCTGTTGCTGCTGCTGTTGCTGATCCAAATCCGTACCGAGCTGGGGCGTGCTATGGATATAACCAAAAGAGAGCGACCGGAGCGGAGCGACCAACCAACCAAACGAACAGCCGAGCGCACAAAAAATACCTCAAATAATGGTCTTGTAACTGAGCTGCCTACTATGCGATGGACGACGACAACAACGACGACGACGGCGACGACGACGGCGACGGCAATGGGAACGTCGTTGGTTACGATGGCAACACGGGCAACGCACAACAATGACGCGCCACAGATACAGATACTCTGGCAGCAACAGAGCCAGGCAGCTAGTAGTGGCTACTGCTGCCAGCTGCCAGTTGCCAGATACAGATACAGATACACTCTACAAATACATCTACAGATACATCTACAAAAACGAGTTACCCACACACACACACACACATTTAGCTGAGTAACAGATACGGATACTGAAACACCACCATACCATGTCAGGGTATAAGGCACAAGGCACAGAGAGCGACAGTGGCAGCAGCAGAAACGGAGTCAGAGACACTGAGAGAGAGGCAGAGGCAGAGACAGAGGCAGAGAGAGAGGCTGAAGCAGAGGCAGAGGCAGAGGCAGAGGCAGAGGCTGTTGTTGGGTAGGCGTTCCTGGGAGCACTAAAGTGCGCTGAGTGGCCTGCCTGCTCCGGCACACTAGCCATCTCGCTCTGGCTGCTGTCTGCACACATCGTGCTGGTCTGTGACTCTGTCTGTCCCGCTTACACGGCGGCATTGCGGCTGCGGTGGTAGTCTGCCCTGGTTGCGTTTAACTGTAATGTATATAAGCCCTACACACAGACACATGCAGAGACATACATATCTGCTATACATGCATACAGTTGCAATTGTCGGGAAGTGGAGTGACGAAGAGGGGAGGAGGGCAGCGTAACCGAGCAATGGTGATGGTGATTGTGATGAGTGAGAGGCAGCAGTTCGTTGATATTGATAAAGAAATCAAATAAAGCGGCAGCAAAGCGCACAGTGGTTCCAAAAGATTTGCCAATTGAAATTCACATTATTTATATGGGACTTGAAGATTTGTTAGAGAGATGAGAAGCACTTTGGAATTTCTCTAAATGTATTCAGCATATTCATTTTTAAATTAAAAACTAATGTAGTTAATTATTAAAAAATTTAAAATTACTTATAATCTGTGATTTTGGTTGAAAATCGAAACGTAGCTAGTTGATTTAGAGATTTTCTTAGAAGAAGACAGGAAATTTGCATTTTTTTTGAGATGTTTGTATGTACAATAAGGATCATTTCGGGATTTACACTTTAACAAATTTTATAAACAAAGAATTTATAGATTTGCTAAGGTATATCACGAAAAAGATTTAAAAAAATGCCTAAATGCCAAAATTAGATTAAATAACAATTATCTATTAATTTAAGAATCTACAAAATTGAAACTTAATGACAATAAGACAAGAATTATTAGTGGTCCCCCCAGCCAGTTTAATAAAAAACTAGTATCTTTAAACTAAAGCCTAGTCATCTTTAAAGATTAGCAAATTCAATAGAATATTATAGACTCTCAAACCACTGTTAGCTGCAACATATTGTGTAAGTGTAGCGAAAATGTTTGACATGATGTGGCCGGGTCGGTCGTGACTGCGCCTTCTCTAACGGCACCGCCGAGAAAACCCAATCCAAGCCCAAACTCAAACCCAATCCAAGGCAAAGCAACCCAACCTAGTGGAAGCTAACCCCCTGAATCGGAAACAGAATACAAAATACGTAGTACAACAAATTCAGGTTTCATTTTGCCAAAAGAGAAAAGTAAAAAAGAGAAATAGAGAAAAAAAGCGAACTTTTGATTATGCCGTCAAATAAGGGAAATATTTACCAGCGCGGTTAGCTGCTTCATCATAGTCAACGTCAGTTCCCAGTTGTGGGTTGAGTAGGAGGAGGAGTGGGAGAAGGAGGAGTGGGAAAATGAGAGGGGAGGATGTAATGTTCGCGCTTTGTCGGAGTGTTAACAGATTAGTTGTTTACATGCCACAAGTAAATGAGTTTTCAAATTGCCGCCATGCAGAGGCGTGCCACATGCCCGTGCCTCAGTCTCAGTCTCAGTCTCTGCCTCAGATTCAGTCTGTACCGCCCAGCCTCCCTCCCCTCTTCAGCAGCTATTTGTGCTGTTGCTGTACATATGTATTCGCCATTGACACGACACGACGCCATAGCCATATAACCATATAGACCAGAGTCAGAGACCAGAGTCAGAGCCAGAGCCATAGCCATAGCCATTGCCGTATCCGTATCTTGTATCTTGTATCTCGCCCCGACGCTTTGTATCTGAAACCGGGTGTCGATGCAGCTGGCAGTTGCCGCTGCTTGGCTCTTGTTAAATCTGAACGATGACTTTTTGAGTAGTTGGTCGAGCATTTAGGATAATTGCATTACGAGAGAGGCTTCGTGGCAACTACGGCCACTGATTGCGATTGTGTCGCACCAACAGCTTGTAGATACATTCGTGTTACTCAAAGATACATGCTTAGATAGCGCACGCATTGCGACAGCTCCCACACTTTGTATACATATGTATGTACATACATTTATTTATATAGTCTCCATCATTATGGTATCTATCATCTATTATGCGCCACCGCATTTGCCGTGGCATTAATAAATATTTTATTTTCAATCATGGATCATTTGTAAGGGATGAACATCCCACTTGATGTATAGATACCGATTTGAGATATTAAAAGTGGAGATCATTTTATTTAATTTTAGATTCAATGCGTATTTGACTACAATTGAAGCATTTTTCTTGTTAAACTCTCTCGTATTTAGTATATTTTAAATAATAATATATGCTCTATTATATTTTTTTATTGCAAAGAAATGCAGAAGTTATTTAATTAACATTTTAACAAGTCGATAAGATGAAGGTTCAGTAACTTTCACTATATTTAACAAAAATTGTATCTCTAGTTCTCCTAATAAAATTCTTTACCTTTTGTAAGTTTTGTACACATGCTCTAATATACATATTTCAACTCTAGTATAATCAGCATCACAAAAAGATTTTTCCAAAATATTTAATAACCTCAAAGTCAAATGAAGTTATCAACAGTATTATAAGCAAATAATGTGAAGCTCCGTTGATTCGGTTAAAAAGCAAAAAGCAATTTCAATTTCATTCAAATTGCCTAACGAACCAGTAATCATCTCTCGTCCTTCTCTCTCTCCATGATAATGATATTGTAGCTAATTCGCTGGGGGCGCTAATCAAAGTATCCAACTGCAGATGCAGATACTGGTGACTGGTAACTGGTAACTGGTTACAGATACAGATACCAACGAAAAGACTGTCAAACTGTGTCACTGGCTCAATGAAATCATGCGCCCAGTGGTCCATTAAATGACAAAATGTTCACTCGCGTGCCCATCGCCCGAAAAACAACCACGCCCACTCCAACGAGAGACAGAGAGAGAGTGAGAGAGAGGGGAAGAGAGGGAAGGGTAGTCACAAAAGGCTGAAATGTAATTAGGCCAAATGTGAGTAAGCGAGTATGCCGAAAATCCGTTATGCTGTGTGAAATTTCATTTTGCAAAAACAATTAAAAGGCAATTAAAAGTGTTTTTCAAGCGCGCTTGGTTGAGCTTTAAAAGCCAATGCTCGGTGGTGCCAACATGTGGTGCAGTGTGGTGCGGAACTAACCGCAACAAAAAGGGCCAAAAGCAAAGCCAGCTAGCGAACCGTTTTAATAAACTGAAAGAATAATTTTGCTGGTTGCTTTTTTCGTATTTCGCCCGCGGCTAGAAAGTACAATTTTTGGGGCACAGCACACAGAATGTGGCAAGGACCTCTACATATGCCACATAGTCGACAGACTACAGAGAAACGATAGATAATTCTATTTATGAGGTTTGTTCCCCTAAACCTCAGAGTTATTGTTGCCTTTGAGACTCAATTTGTTTAAGATAATTTAATCTGATTTCATGTACCTGAATATTTATATGTTCTCTGAAATTTCATGGGGGAAGTGCGCTGTCTGGAAGCTCGGACTCAACATGTCAACACCCCGGACAGACACACACACACACACACACCACACACACTCCAAGTGGACCTCTTGAATTTCAATTTATAATACTATAAAAAAGAAACTTGACGTAAATATATTTTATTGTGGATTTCGTTGATGACAAAAGGGATCAAAATTCAATTTAAACGTTAGACAAATCGTTTTTCTTTGAGCCTCAAGACCTTTGGACTTGGCTCGTTTTAAGTATTAAAGTTCGTTAGCCCTTTAAGAGCTCTAAAAATACAATACAATAATAATAAGGTATAAGAAAAATATTAACGAAAATGCCAACGCAAGCAGAGACTGGTAATTAAAAGTTTTGTCGTCGCAAAATATTTAATATTTTAATTTATACGCAATTTAATAAATCGTCAAATATCAAAAACTGGACACGCCAGGCGCACTGATTGAAAATACTTGTATATCCAGGTAGAATAGTTATGCAAGGACTATCGACTAGCCAAATACCCTGTATTTGCAGTTGACATGATATTTTCAGAATATGTAATGAAAAGAAGAAAACTATGATAACTATTAATTATGAAATACGTATGCATTTTGTAGAATAGAAAGATAAGGGGACTATATTACTGATCATAACTATTAAATAGTATTAGTGTTTTTAATGAAATAGAAATACAAATTTTTAGAATAAAAGGAAAAGAAGGCAAAATATTGTTTTTACTGTTCTTAAATCTTGAATAACTATAGGTGTATAACGATATTGTTATAAAATTTTTAGAAAATGATCTTGAAAGGAGTTTTATTTTTTTATGTACTGCTCTTAACTCTTGATTAGTTTTTATAGGAGATTGATAGGAAATGTTCAAAATTTAAATTTAATTAAATTTACTTGCCTTACTCAAACTTCTCTTACTTTATAATAATAGAAATTCCTTAATAATAATATAATACTCTAAATTTTCTACGATTTATAACATTTACACAACTTTAGCAGACCCTTTTAAATAATTTCTTAGTGGGTATAAAATCAGAATAGCTTCATAAGGCGGAATGGGAAACAGAAATAAAACCGGGACACGATCACCACCAATTGCTTCGATGATGATGAAAGATCGGCGCTGTGCCAAGGCATTCGATTAATTTACATCGTTCTTTCTCGGGGCCCGACAGACTGCGCCGGCGTTTAGAGAAGCAGTCGGAGATTGGAAGGAGACGGAGATGGAGATGGAGACGGAGACAGGAAAGGGAACAGAGTTGAAGCAGTCACATATTTGTGTTGTTTTCTGTTCGGTTGGTGCGATTGGGCTGCATTCCATAGTCATAAGGCTCCAAAGGAATGCCTTTGGGCATTAGGTTGCCCAACAATCCGAGCAATGCACGGCAAATGTATTGAGCTGCATTTAATAATTATGCCCAAGGCGAATGAGGACAGCAACAGGGCTGGAGTTGGAAATGGAGTTGGAGATGGAGCTAAAGTTGGACAGCGAATGTGCTTGATGAGTATGTTATGTTTTGGGGCGACGGCAAAGAACAGAGTCGCAAGTTTTGGGCAAGTTTTCGGCCTAATGGAAATGTCAAAGGCTCAGTGTCAGCTGCGCGACCAGAGCCGTCAAGAGGCGAACATTTGGCTGGTCTTTTGGCTACTGTGCACCACACTGCGCATATTAATCAGCCTCAGACTCGGACTCCGATTCAGACTCAGCAGCAACACTAACGATTGCTGCTCGCATTGGGAATTGGGAACTTGGAGCTTGGAAACTGGCAAGTGATACGCGGTGCGAAACATGCGTGAAATCTTCTCTTCTCAGCTCTGCTCGACAAGATTAGGTTGCCGTTGTGTGAGTATGTGTGAGTGTGTGTGTGGTGTGCCTGAGCCTTTTGTCGTCCATTTCGCCTGCTTGCTTTATTATATTCCTTCTTTTTATTCCCTTGCAGAGGGTATTATAATTTTAGCATGAATTGTGTAACGTCTTTAAGTTTTGAATACATAAGATCAGTCTAAAATCGACCTTTAGCATGCAAATCTTTGTTGTTTTTTGATTTAAATTACAATTAATATTATTTTACAGTTTATTCCGATTAATAATTTTAAGTTATATTCCTAATATTCCATTTTTTTCTTTTTAACTTAATTAATTTTTTTTAATAAATTAAATACATTTTTAATCAAATTTCTCATGTATTTTAATTTATGCTGATAAATAATTTTAAATTATATTACTAGTTTTGCTTCTTTTCTTTTTAACTTAATTAATTTTTTTTAAATTAAATAAATTTGTAAACCAGTTTCGCATGTCATTGATTTGGTGTATTGGAATATATTCAGATTTAATCCGCTTAAAATCTGACCATTATATCATATAGTTGTCATAAAAACAATCAGTCGCAAATAAAAGTTTAGAAAACTTTGCTGTTTCTGAAAATATTCGAAGCAATTTCATATTTTGTGTATTTGTCACTGTCGTTTACATTTTGAAGATATACGAAATATAATCTCATTTACTAAGTATCTTATATAGACTCCATAAAAACGATCGGTCATCTGTGTAAAGGACTCTGAAAGAGCACTAAATCTTCGGCGTGCCAAAGACTGTCTTTCTTTCAAGTTTTTTGTATTGTCTGTCTTGCCACGCAAAAAGTGTGAAATTGTCGACTACTGCTGCAAGGAGCGTGGAGCGTGGGGCATGCAACTGAAGCAGAAGCTGAAGCAGAAGCTGATAGCAGGTAGACAGGTAGAGCGAGTTGCAGCTTTAATTAAGTCATTAACACCAATCACACGGGTGGACACTGCCAACTGCAACAATATCGAATTTGCCATTTTTGGTCAAAATTATCTGGTTGCGGTTGCGGGCCAACGATACTGTTGCCAATAAAATATCAATTATGCGTACACTTCTCGACTGCTTGGTAATGAGAAGTGCTTTGTTTTGTTTTCTTTTTTATGTTAGTTGTGCCCTAGGGCATTCTCTTTGGGCTTTTTGGCTAAGACTGCCAGTTAGCCAGTTACCACTTTTCCCAGGCGTAACTATCCCACGGTTAACTAATGACAGCTCTACAATAAATCGCTTTTGCATAACAAGCGCTAACTGGTTAATTACCAAGGCGATTGCTTTACACATCAGCCGTAATCAGAGTTGAATCGGTCCATAAGTAAGTCGCTTAATCGGTATCGGTGCTAAAAGGCCTGATTATATACGGCATATTTCATGTAATTACAGCAAGCGGCAAGCTTTCGCTCATCATAACACAACAACGACAGCAAAAGAGAGCAACAATTATAGATAGAGCTTCGCCTTCTCCCTCTTCCTCTCACCCGGTAGCGAGTGTCAATTAATGAGCGACGTCTGTCTGATCTGTCGCTCTCTCGGCTTGACGCACAAAAGAGAAACGTCAAATGCGCAATGAGCTTAATTTGTTGTGCGCCTGCGCTCACACTCGCTCTCTCGCATGTACATCAAAGCTAGCTGGCCATCTCGCTCGCTCTCAATTGTCACTCAATCAGCCTTTTGTTTTAACAGCGCTGTTGGGAGGTGGGGCAGCAACTGGCTGGGTAATTGAACGCATCGCAGCCACTTTATGTTTTTTTTGCGCCTGCCTTTTTTATTTCATACCCTACAGCTGTATGTGCTTAAAACGGGTATAGTAAAGGCTTAGGATATTAAATAAATGCTTGATCACTGCAAATTAAAGTATGCTAAGTTTGATTGACCAGAGTTACCTCTGCTATTAACAGCGCTGTTAAAGAGCGATAACAATCGATAGTTTGTTGATAGGAATCACTAATAAACGTTGACTGCCATTTAAAAATTAATTTGTTTATGTGATGATTAATTAAATGCAGGGTATTTACTAGTTCAGTCTCTTGAAAATGACTTTTTTGCGGCTCTTTTTTTTGACGTTCTATATAAATTGTTGTAACGCCTATTCGGAGCAATGTTTTGGCAAGGGGCAGCTTGAGTTGACTTGTTCGTGGTAGAAGAAGAGGAGAGGAGGAGGAGGAGGAGGAGAAGGTAAGGAGAGTGGGGATATTATATACATGCGCAGTCCATTGTTCTTAACATAACTCATTAGGCCTGAAACTGGGCATGGGTGTTGACGTGGACGTAGGAAATGTGTATGTGTGTGTGTGTGTGTGTGTGTGTGAGTGTATGTGAGCCTATTAATTAGATAACTATCTTGAGAAATTGCCCATTTTCAAATAGTCGGCGAGCATTTGTGTAATTAGATTTGCTTTTCACAACATTTACGTTTTGTTGGTAGCAGAGACGTTGATTGCATTTGTCGACTCGAATAACTTGGGCGATTAATCATTGCCGGACCAACAACAACAACAACAACAGCCACTGTAGTCAACAGCAGCTCCAAAGAGAGCAAGCGAGACAGATAGCTTGACAGGAACGTGTGTTGTAAAGAAGAAGCAGAAGAGGAGAAAAAAAACGCCTTGCGGTTTGTCACAATTTATGAGGTGATAATTATTCATCGCGACCCACAAAACTGTCATAATAGTGTAATTAACATTAAGACTCGCAATGAAATTAAACGCATTTCATTGCAATTGCTGCCGTTGGACATAACTTTCACCAGCCAGTGTCGGACCCTAATGTGCCCTCATCACATTTTGTCCTTTGCCGACCAAGTTCGTTTCCTTATTTCCAGCCGTTCAAATCGAATACGGAAATGAGCCACCACAGCCGTCAGTCGCTTCAGTTCAATTGATAACATCGATGCTCTTTGAAAGAAAAAAGTGTATGAAAAATGCCATAACGGAGAAGAAAAATCCACAAACTAATCACCAGCAAAGGAAATGAACAACAGCCCAATGAAACCTGGCCACAGTTAAATGGTAAATGGTAAATGGTAATCCAAAGGCAAGGAATCAAATCTTTAGAGTTTGCAATACGAATCCTCGCATCTCTTTCATTTGACACCATGACAATTTTCATTTGGACAAAGTCTAGACCTGAGATCAAAGTCGAGATTAAAGATAAAGATTCTTGTAACTGTAACTGCAGCCAGAACTAATTCGTCCTAAATAAGTTTTATGCAAGTCAGTAAATCAGATAATTTAATGGGAATTCAACTACAATTTGGGAATGAAATATTAATCCTATCGCTTTGAAATCTGAATTCAAATAAATGAGACTTAACAATTTTGGCTATAATGTAAATACTTGATTGATTTAACATTTAAACATATAATTTACAGTATAAAATATGTAAAATGTAGTTTATCCCTTAATTCACCCATATTTATAGTGCATAATATTCATAAGTTTAAACTTCAATAACAAATTGAAAAAAAGACTTGATGAAATCGAATCTTAGTTAACTAACTAACTTCTAACTAACTTCTTTGATAATTTTTGAGATAGGTTCTCTATTCGTAAAGTAGATTTAAAATGCAGTCAACATTTTATCGTTATTAATTTTATCTAGCTTAAAATCTCGTTTAACAAAACTTATAACAAATTTAAACTTCAAGATGTCACGTTTTATGTCAAATTTTTTAAGTTTATCCCTTGCTTCCAATTTTAATGCATAATTAGTATTGAAAATTTACTTGTATGACTTTTGTAATACATTTGACAGCGCAACAAAGTGAAACTAGGCTCTTAAAATCACCCTTATCAACTGTATGTGGCTCGATATGATGCAGAGTGTTGATTCCAACTGAGTTTTGGATTATGCGAGCATTTGGCATAGTTGTAATTTGAATCTCAACATGGAACTCAACACTCCACTCCACTCCACTCCGCTTGGCAAGTTGATTGGCAATGCTTCCTGCCACCTTTTGAGCAATTGAATGGGAATTGTGCCCTCCTAATGACATAATGGACTTTTCGCTCCATGAATTTGCAACAGTAACTTATTTTTTTAATTTCATTATGCAGCACAAAGGGCGTGCCTGGAGTTGCAACTATGTGGACTATCCGATGGTCTCTGGATTGGGCATGTAAGAAGTAGTAGAAGAAGAAGAAGAAGAGGCGCACATTGTGTGCGAAATTTCAATTTATTTGTATTGAAAAGTTTGAACAGCCCGAAAGAACGAAAGACCGAATAGCTAGAAATGTATCTGGACTGGAATGTGACTCGCACAGCAGCCCAAAAACATCTCAGCCACAACCACTGGCAATGTTGCCACATAACGGCTTTTGTGGCATTCATTCAGCTCGGTTCGTCTATTCGGGGGTTGTTTGAACACTTTCTTTTGCCGCAAGCTGCCGTTGCCGTTGCTGTTGTTGCCTGTGGAGGACACTGTGACTCTCGAAAAGTGGGAGTGGTTTGACGCCCAACCCAACCCAAGAGGCGCGACCATGCGGCGCCATTTACAATCAACTTGCAACCAGTGGCGTCGTCAAACAAAGTGTATTCAAAAAGGGGTGACAATAAGCTAAGATTTAAAGAATCAAGTCGATCGTTGGATATCAAAGGATTAAAAGATGACGGTTAAACGATATTTTTGGAAGTTCTTTCATTAATAAGTTCCACGGCAAAATGTATTATCTTTTTTCTATTTTGTCCACTGTCAGAAAAGTTTATATAAAAAAGTAAAAGTGTAAAAACTCTGACCAAACAAATGTGTAGTGAAAAGCGAGATATACAGGCCTGTTCCGGTTTTAACTTTTTACTTTTAAGCATTTAGTGATGATTTACTTTGAATTTAAACTAAGGCCCGATTTTTCAATGTCTAAATAAGGTGTTTAATAACTATTCGAAATATATTTTGACGTAAAATTTATAGAAATTACTGTCAAATTGGAAATTATGTCTTACACAAATTTATATTTACATTGAAAAAACGGCCCTAAGTGTTTGAAAATTATCGTTTTTCGCTTTATCGGACTTAAACTCATCAACTCAAAGTGATATCAATCCGCTGAATATAGCCGAAATGGTTTTAGAGCAGGTCAACGAAATTCCATTCTGACAAATCTTATCGAGTGTGAAATTTAGAACAGGCCTGATAGTTAAATGTGCAAGGAAATTTTTTCGGAACTACGTTTTTTGGGTACATTTTTCTAAGGATCCCGAATTTAAAGTAATAAACGATCTGCTTAACTTGGTTTTTCTTTTTAATTTTGTAAAAGATACATATGTATGTATGTATCTTAACTACGCCCATGTGCAGTTGTGTTAACTTCAATGTATCCGTTGCGTTTCCCCCTTCCTCCTGTCACGAGACAGGAAGCTCACGTACTCAATGAACATATTACAAAATGCCTTCTATGGCTGTCATATGCTCATGTAACTGGCTGACAGATCTGGGGAGATGATGGGCAGAGAGGAGATCGAGGAGGGGTGGAGGGGGGGGGAGGGAGGAGGGGTGACCATTTGGTTTGGCTTGAATTCAATTTGAAGTGGGTACGAATACGACTACGAATACTGTGAACTGATGCTGTGCCTCTCTGCTTCCCTCCTCTTCCCTCTTCCTCTTCCCCAGTCTCTCTCTCTCTCTGCTCTTGTCCCTTTTGTCAGTTTCCGAACATGTTGAAAATCACATAATGTGTCATTTAATAATCAAGTACAATGACGACAACGGCACACAATGTGCAACAACTGGCAGCTGAAGAGGAGGAGGGGCTGCCAGGCAAGCGAGGAGGGTGAAGGGGGAGGGGGAGGGAGGTGTTGAGGGGGCAGAGAGACACAAAAAAACGAAACCAACAATATCGCCATTAGGCATAAATTTATGGGCGAGTACGAATCCCGTATGTATACATACAAACACGTACATACATACATACATACATACATATGTACAACGGCCATTGGCACAATCAGACCACGCACACACACACATACATGTGGAGTAAATCATATAGGACACACACACACACACACACTCACTTGCATTTACACATATGCAATGAGAACTGAGACTGGGAACAGATGAGCTTCTTTTTCTATCTCACTCTTTCCTTCGCTCCATCACTCCCTCTCAGTGGCCCCCTCTCGCTCTATCATATATGTATGTATGTATGCGCATCCCTGCGGCGGGTTTTGTGCCTTTGGCTCTGTTTGCTTTTACCGTTCGTCGACGAAAACAAAAAAGTTAAATAAACGTTAAATGAAAAATTCAACTCAATTGAATTCGTTAGCGCGAAATGTCGTTCATCTCGTTATTTCATCTTCTCATCATCATCATCATCATCATCATTATCATCATTATCATTATCATGATTATCAACAACACGGCCATTGTTGTTGTTGCTTTGCCTGACAGAACGTGTTGAATGGCAGCCATTGGACAGGATACTTTTGGCAGGCATTGTTAAAGGGTCGCCTGAACAAAAACTGCGATACTCGGATCAGATCAGTTAAAGACAAAGCAGCACTTCCTTTTTTTATTTGTTTATTTGTCAGATTGCTCGTATCTATTGAAATTCAAATGAGCAGGCGCACTGCTTGCTTTAACAGAAACAGAAACAGCAAGCAGTGCATTCGCTGTATTGCACTTTGCACTGCTTTCTTTATTTACGAATGTTTCAAGATAGATTGATTTTGTGTCTGAGTTCGAGAAAGTTATAGAACAATTTTACAATATTTTAAGTAAATTAAAATACCATATTTTTTTTAATTGAACGAATATCTTCTTTTCGCTGTATTCAAATTTCCAATTTTAAATTTGTTTTAACATTTTATTATAGATAACTAATCTAAAAAAGAAAAAGAATTACAAACTTCACTTTCTAGTTAAGCCATTATAAAGTTTATTAAGTTTTAAAATATGTTTCTAGCTCCCCAAATTCAATTTAATTTTTTTTACTACAAATTTCCGAAACTCCATCTATTAGTATACTTATGTATCTGCACTTATATTTACTTATATTTGAAGCTCTTTGGCCAACAGAAATGTGAATGCAACAACAAACAATGTGTAAATACCTGTGCCTCTTACCTTTAGCCCAAATATTTGTGTGGCGTCAGATACAATTTGTTGCTGAGTAATTTTATTAGTTATAACTGAACAACGCATAACATAGGGCAAAAGGGAGAAGGAGATAGAGAGTAAGGGAAGAGAGGAGAGGGGGCAGTGTCTGCGGATACCTGCGGATGAACGACGCTGCAGCGGAAGTTGAAAATAACCCAATGGAGCAGGTATACAATATAAAATACACGTATATATGTATCTGTATCTGTATCTGTATATACAGTACTTATATTTATAGCAGCTAAAGAAGTAATACCAAAAAAAGATATACATAAATAATAAAAACAGAAAAAAAACTAAGACACTTTTTGGAAAAATGGTTGATCATAATGATGATGACGGGGCAACGACGATGATGATATGGCACAAATGCGCGAAATGCGAATGAATAGATACGTATCTACATGCAGATACAGTATGTATCTTTAGCTCGAAGTTGGCTGTCTGTCAACGCTGTCGCTGCTGTTTTTGTTGTTGTTGTTCTTGCTGTTGCTGTTGTTGCTGTCGTTGTTGTTGTGCTTCTGATAATCGCTACCGTGCGGGGGCAACCAGACAAATTGCCATTTACACCACTTACAACAGCAGCAGCGGCAGCAGCGACGGCGCCGACAAGTGCCAGCTACAGATACACAGCTACAGATACAAAGATACACGGCTACAGATACTCGTGTATACATTGTATATTCATAACATTCGTTCTAGGGTTGTCTCGCTTCGTCGCAAGTGCGGCAATTGCGCGTTGCATGGTGGGCGTGTCTAGCTGCCTAGGACACGCCCCTTTTTGCCAATGGCAGACTATAAACACACACACACACAGACCCAGGCAGAGAGAGAGAGAGAGAGAGAGTGTCAGCTACAAGCATAGAAGATACATGTATACATAGCATAGTGTTACAGATTGAGATACATTGTTGTATTGTTGTTGTTGTTGTTGTTGCCGCTGATTTAAGAAGCTGCCGTTGACGTTTTGAATAAATTTTAATTGAATTCGCACAATGAAACTGTTTACTTAACCTGCCACTTTGCAGAGATGAGCTTCATTCACACACACACACACCCACACACACCCACACACACACTCACACAGATACAGATACATTGTATATAAAGAGCATATGTGGCATGTTGCCATTTAGCTCTTGGTTTAATTACAGCTACCGAGGGATTTGCGTTAACACTTGTTAAATATGCAACAGCGCCACAACTTGGGGCAAGCTAATGAGTTGAATGTGCTTCAAACTAATTGCTAATATGTATATATATATATACATACAGAAATAAGTCAACAACTGTATATGTATCTGTATGTATGTGCCACAGTTTGTTGCACTTTTGTCAGTTGCAAGCGGCACTTGCAACACTGTTAATTCACTCGCATTGCCGTAAGCTCTAAACTGTTAACGCTTTATACGACATGGCTTAAATATCAGCTTCAAAAATCTAAACAATACACATTTTTCTTAACAACTCCATTAAGTATTTACACTGTCAAGCAAACAATAAGTTAGTAAAATTAATGAAATAGGCCACAAATCAACTGAATATTTTTGGAAAACATTTTTTTTAAAGCAACTTTAGAATTAAAAATAAATTAAAAAATAACTAAAGCTTTTCCCATTTTATTACACTTTAAAGAAAATAAAATTTAATTAAAAATTTTTAGATTTTAAATAAGCATGTTAATAAAAGTTCTTTTTAATATCTAAATTAATAAAAATGTAAATGAATATTGCCATTAGGTGGTGATTTAAAAATTTGTAAGGCTTCTTCAAAAGTTAAGTTGAAAAACCCTTGAGTATATAAACATTTTGTTAAATTATTCATAAATATAAAAGGTCAAGCAAAACATTAAAAAAAGTTTAAAGATTAAGTGTATAAAGATCTTCCAAGATCTTCAACTGCAAAGTAAAAGCTAAAGCTAATGTCAATCAATGTGAAACGGTATATTTAAGTGAAATATCTAAAGTATCTAAATATATAATATCTGTATTAATAATGCACTTCCTTACACACATATTTATTGTGTCAGATACTTTTGGAACTTCTCTTTCTCTGCCATCGATAATGTTCAACACCAAACTAAACAGCATCTTGGCTTATACCTTTCATCTTTATCTTCGAACAACTCCTATCCATTTCCCCCCTCATTCCCCCCCCCCCCCCACCACCTTCTATGTAGTACTTCCGTCAGGCGAATCACGTGTCAGGTAAAATGTGTGTGCACAGCACTCCTTCATTAAGTTAATAACAGTTTCCCCCCAAAACCCAAAGTACAAAGTGAAATTGCGAAAATCCGCTTCACAATTTTCACTGGCGCTTTCCATCTCACTCCCCCCCCCCCTCTGTCTCTCTCGCTTTGCCGCTGTAACTGTAACTGTGTGGCATGCAACACACTGTGTAATTTGCCCAGTGCGTTGTTGGCCTTTTGATTCTGCAACGGGTTTTGTTTGGTTTTCAATTTCAGCCGCTGCAAAAGCAACTCCGGATTGTGTTTTACATCTTGATTATCTTCCGTTTGTTTATGCTGCATAAACAGTGGGGGAGAGAGGGAGACAGGGTGGGAGGAGGAGTGTTGAGCCACACCCCAAAATTGAAATAATATTTCCATTCAAATCCATTCAAGGATAAGAAGTCAATCAGTCTTCAAAGTGCTAAGGATTTGGCACTTTGTCAAAATTCAAATTCAGTACAAATTCCAAGTCCAAGTCAAAGCAGCTGCTGCCTCAGAACTTAATCCGTCAGCTGAAACAACCCCAAGACCAAGACGTTGCTTGCAAATTGAAACTGTTACTTTACCCTCCCACATTCTTCCCCTCCCTTTGTCGGTCCAAGAGCGAGACAAGTCAAAGGCGTCTCTGAAGCCAACACGTCACATTCTTCAATTACCCTTTCGACTGACACACAGATGGAGACGAAGCATCCAGAGGGGGGTGGTGGAGTGGAACGGGGGAGAGGAACGGTCACATTATCGTAATCGCATCCTAATTGCGAGAAAATTACGCCCACGTGCGGCTGTAACCTGATCAGGATCAAAGGAGTACACACACTCGATGGATTCTATTGTCAACGTTGTTTATTTTCCAACTTTTGACAATTTTCTGAATACTCTCGATACATTTTACCCTTGAAATTATTTTAATCAATTTAGTTATATAACTCTTCTGATAAATATAATTTAATCTAGAAAATTGACAACTGGATTTGTACGGTAGCAATTTTGAAGTACCTTTAATCGATATTTTTTTGGCTGTCAATCGAGTTAATTTTAATCGATTTTCATTTAAAATCGAAAAGTCACAGAATAAATAAAATTTAATCTAGAAAAATTGACAACTGGATTTTTACGGTAGCAATTTTTAAGTATTTTTAGTCGATATTTTTTTGGCGGTCTATTCCAGTTAATTTTAATCGATTTTCATCGACAAGACACAGAAGTTTGTTTTGTTCTTTTGCTTTTTTAGAAATTAGTTCAATTAACTATGACAGCGATTTAAATTTGGGATTTAAAATTCTAAACTTTCAAAAAGCTTCAGTATTCCCCTAAAAAAATTGATATCTTGAGGTAAATAATTATTTGAACGAAATTAAACAAATTTGAATATTAATTTAGAGGCCAATTTTAAAAGTCCAAATTAAAATTTATTTTTGTTCGCTTGCTCTTTATCAAATTGAATGAAATCTATTAAATATGTATATTGGTCACTTTGTATATTTTTGAACTTCTGACAAATACTTTGACAATTTTCTGGATATCGCTCGTTATACTTGCGAATTACACTTGAAATAATTTAGTTACTCTTCGGCTATTACGAAACGCCATAGAACCGGAACCAGAACTGCGGCGAGTAATTGGCCTACAAAATAGGCCCAAAGACCGTCGAATTTTAATTGTGTGAGAGCAGGTGCAAAAGAGCGAAAGAAATTCAAACTGCAGCCAGAGTAAGCTTGCTAAAAATAGAAAAGTAAAAAATAATGTTATAGTTAAGTTATATACGATCCAAATACTGACTCCGGCAAAGCAGAGACCGGCAACAATGAATCCGATGCGCAGGGAGAGGGAATCATAGGCCAAATTGCTGCGAGTGTCCCAAATGGCGCAGAATGCGAGCAGGAGAAGGGCGCAGAGAAATAGCTCGACGAAGATAACCTTCCATGCATCGACATGTGCGCCAGGAATAGTGAGACATGTATCCTTGCTGTTCTCTGGAAATGCCGCATGGGCCAACTCAAAGCCAACAAATGCCCCAAGGAATTGACTGAGAAAGTAGAACAACATCAGTTGCCATTCCATCACCCCGACGATCGTGGCACAGACACTGACCCAGGGATTGAGATGAGCTCCGCTGAGGAAGGCGAACGTATGAATGGCTGTCGCATAGGACAAGCCCCAGCCAAGTGAATGTTCAGCAGATGAGCTCGTAAATTGCGATATTGTACATCCGAGCGTCATCAACATGGCCGTGCCCGTAAACTCGGACAATAATTTCTTGACCAAATCCATGTCCAGCTGGAAATTCCCCATGTATAAAGTCTATAAAGTACTTGTAAACTTTTAAAAATACTATATGAATAGAAAAATAAAAATTTTGAATTTTTAGCTTTATGAAAATATACGTATATTTGTTTTTATTTTAGTGTACGCTTTTTGAACAGTTTTAGAATTCAACTGAACATTCTTATTTCCACCAACTGGAATTAGACTTAATCATTTATCATTAATCATTGCCTACTATAAACACATTTGAATTTGAGCTTAAGCATAGCGCACGTTAATAATCGTTATCGATATCGTTAATCTGAAAGTGTCCGACTGTACTTTTCTGTACGAGAAACTCTAATAAAATTTACACGACACATATTTTTGTAACTAATACCTTGGCAATTTTTTGGATATCGCCTCTTTTACTTGCGACTTACACTTTTAAATAATTTAAATAGATCTGATTACAAAGCATTCCAAAAAAAAAATAAATTATTTCTCTTCTAGCATTTTATCTGGCTCTTCAGCTTGTATGACGAAACGCCAAAGAACCGGAACAAGAATTGCTGCGACCAATTGACCCACTAGATAAGTCCAAATTCCGTCGAATTTCAATTGGATAAGAGCGGGAGCCAAAGTACGAGCAAAATTCAAACTGCAGCCACAGTAAGATTGCTAAAATAAATAAAAGTTGTAGTTACGTATTATATAAATATTGAATTAGGTTAAATACTTACACCAGCAAAGCAGAGACCGGCAAAAATGAATCCGATGCGTAGGGAGAGGGAATCATAGGCCGCATTGCTGCGCTTATCCCAGATGGCGCAGAAAGCGAAAAACAGAAAGCCGGAGAGAAATAGCTCGATGAAGATAACCTTCCATTCATCGACACCGCGAGCGACCAAGGTGAGACAGATGTCGCCGGAATGTTCTGGGAA
Source organism: Drosophila suboccidentalis (assembly GCA_037043435.1). Classification (NCBI taxonomy): domain Eukaryota; kingdom Metazoa; phylum Arthropoda; class Insecta; order Diptera; family Drosophilidae; genus Drosophila; species Drosophila suboccidentalis. The sequence continues at coordinate 658,804 of JBAMBK010000572.1, read as the reverse complement.
TGCCGCAAAGGCCAAGCCAAAACCGGCGATGGCACCAACAAATTGACAGACAAAATAGCACAACATCAGTTGCCATTCCATCACACCGACGATCGTGGCACAGACACTGACCCAGGGATTGAGATGAGCTCCGCTCAGGAAGGCAAACGTATGCATCGCTGCCGTATAGGAGAAGCCCCAGCCAAGTGCGACTTCGGCAGGTGAAAGCGTAAATTGCGCTATTGTACATCCGAGCGTCATCAACATGGCTGTCCCCGTGAACTCGGCCAGCAACTTCTTGCACAAATCCAGGTCCCACTTGAAGTTTCCCATGCTTAAATCTGTACTTTATGAAATTTTCGAAATAAAATATATATAAAAAAATAAAATATTTCAAATTTTTTTTAGTGAAAACGATTCGTATCAACACTAGAACTCGACTGAACTTTTTTTCCTTCGACTGATTCGTACAAAAATTTTATTTAAAGTGATTTAACACGCCTACTACAAATTAACAAATTTGAATTCGTATTTGAACTGACGCAGCGCGCACTTTGATGATTGTTATCGATAAATCGTTGTTCATTTTAAAATTTAAATTGGCTTATCAGATATTTAATTTGGAACCGGTTCGATGCTTTAATGCAGCGGTGGGCACGCAATGGCTCCGGGAGCCAGCGCCTATTCCCCAATTCAAATTTCGTGCCCTCCGCTGCTTTAATGCATATGGCCGTTTCACGAAAAGGCCCACCATGCCCAAAAACGTAAAATTGGTCAAAAACTCATATCTTGTGACATTTTCCTCCAAAAATGTATTCAAGTTATTTATTTAAGCAATATACGCTAGAAAAAATTCAATAGGATGAACATCTAGATCCTACATTGGAATAAATTAACTTTTCCCATTATTTATTTTTGCCCATTATTTTAAAAATTTACATCCAAAATGTACCGTTTGTATTCTAACGATTACACTAAGTAAGATAGTAATATTGTAGCATAAACCATTTAAATACATAGAAATGTATTGAATGTTTAATTTATAACAAGTTTTACAAGCTGTTTTCGATTTATCCAATAAAATTTGATGAACAAAGTCTTCGGAAAAAAATTAGGTGGAAATCTTGTCACGTTCGCGATGTAGCGTCTTAATGCACAGTGGAGAGCAAAAGTGAGTTCATGTTCACAATACTGACTTTCATTATTCATAAAAACAAAACCATACAATGAAATCCAAATTTGTTTACGTACGTGATATATATTTTAGCGTTAGCGATTTGTGATAATACTAGTATTCAGTTGAACTTCTTTCCCTCCGACTGGAATATAATTTACAGGATTAGAAGACCTACTATAAATGAACAAATTTGAATAAGAATTTGTATGACAGTTCGTGATCAAATAATTATTATCGATAAGTCGTTGTTCATTTGAATAAAGTATGGCAACATTGGTATTTCGATCTTCACTTATTCTAACTTCTATCGAAAAGACTTTTGATTATGGTTTCGAAATCGAAAGCAGATGCAAATTGAATACCAACCGCAATGGATGAAATAAATAAATGTTATTTTGGCACTTTTTATTTTCGCACATTTTATTTACGCCATAGCATATCATATCAATACCAACAATACGAAAATTATCTGAATATCTGGATGGAAAATGAAACTTTCTGTTAGCAATATCTGTTAATGCTATCGAACAGAACAGAACAGAACATAATTGGTAAGAAGTTAGTCGCCTCCGGCCTTTGGTTGTTCGGCGTTCTCATCCTTGCCCTGCAGGTAGAGCCAACGCCAGGCACATGCCAGCAGGCAGGCAGTAACAAGGGGCACACACATGTAAATGTAAATGTATTCCCAATACGAGGCAGCAATTGCTGGCCATAACGAACGGAATGGGTTCATGCTAGCTCCGGTATATGGTCCCTATAAATAGAAGATATAAAAATATGTTTATAATTGATATTTATGGCAATTATAGAATTTTAACTTACACCAGCAAGACTGCAGGCGGTGACAACGATTCCAATGCGCAACGAGATTGTCTCCAGCAATGTCTCATTGGCGGCATTCCAGGAGGCGCACATGGCGAATACCCAAGCTCCCGTCGTGTACAACTCGAGAAATATGGATTTCCACCATGGCTTGATTCTTACGGCCGTCACACAAAATTTGCTTGCCTTATCGAAACGCACAAAGCCGTAGGCAATTCCGAATCCACATGCCGATCCCAAAAGTTGCATAAGTATGAACAAAAATCCATCGACGATTTCAGTGTACTTCATAATCATGGCAGCACAGGATATACACGGATTTATGTGGGCACCAGACAATATACGAAATGCTTGAGTTGCGGCTATCACAGAACCTCCCCAGCCAAAGCCGTAGGCTAAGGACGCGGAGGTATAATAGGGAACAGAACAGCCCACAAATTGTACGAATAGACTTGCCAAAAACTCGGCCAAAAGTTTTACTATAAACTCTTTATTGAATTTACCCATTTCTTGGTTGGGATATTGTTGTTGAAATTATGAAAACTGTAATTTTGTTCGGCTCAGTTGAATTTACTATTACTATCTGAACTTTTTTTATATTTCTGTCCAGCTCTCGAAATTTAACGATTTCAAAGCCTCCTACGATATGGAAAAAAAGCGGGTAAATTTGAATCAAACAGCTGTTTACTACGATAACACAATATTTCGATTGCCTATCGCATGCTGTGAAGTTGCAGGGTGACCATCTTGCAATTTTAGTGGCAACGCCCGACCGCCACAACCGGTCTACCGTTCGGAGCATGGCGCGCAATTAAAATTAATTTCCTCGGGCCCGATATTATATGATTTTGGTTTTAAAAAATACCAGCAAGCTCTTTCCAAAATTCAAGCAATGTTTTTGTATCTAGCTTAAAATGTAGAGGAAATGGAAAAAAAATCTTTGGCGCCACCTCTTGTCTGTATCACAAAACAGAAGTGCGCCACCTATGTCTGATTTAGTTTTGAAAGTAAAGTGCGCCACCTATGATTTAGTTTTGAAAGTAAATGGTGTATAAGTTTCGCTTGCCAACACTGCAGTAACCAAAACAACCCCCACAAAATGGCAAACATTGAATTTTGAATTTGGACTTCAGTCCGCAGACGTCGGTTTTGCCAAGTAAACGTGCTTCTTCTACGCGCTGTTCGTACTATTTTATCCATTAATCCGCACACACACATACCTACATACACCTAATGCGTGTGTCGGCGCGCGGAACATAAAGAGTACAATAGAAAAAGAAAAATTCTCCCACAACAGCAATCCTAGTAGGCATAATAAATAATAATAATGCTTATGTTGTTGCTCTTTGCACTAAAAGTACAAGAATTACCATAATTAATTGTAATAACGAATATGTAATATATGTACTCTTAATTTTGTTTGCTCCATCGTCATCGTTGGCGTCACAAGAGACACTTAAAAAAAAACACGGTCATTCAACAACCTCTTTGGAATGGTATCGATTTTCCGTTATAACGTTATACACACACTCTGACCGAGTTTACACACATTACGCCGCGCGCAAGCACACGCCCCTCTCTTTCTTGAAACCACAGAGCATCCTCCTCCCACCCACCACACTGTCTCAATGCCTGTGTGCTGCAAGTGTGTGTGCGTGCGTGTGTGAGTGTGAGTGCGAGTGAGAGCGGACTGTTGATTCTAAGTGAAAGTGAGCAATGGTTAATTGTTGCACATCGGGGAAATCTCTTTTCAAAGTTTACGTACTCGTACTCGTACTCGCAACTCGCATCTAGAGAGAAGCATGTTTCATTTGGCACTGATCAAATAGGGACGGACAAACATTTTTGGGTAAGTAAGCAAAGCAGCAAATTTACAACATTTTGGAGCAAGATTTCAGTTTGCTTCGCACCTTGTCTCAGTTTAATAAATGAATTAAGTTTTTATTTTATTCTTCTTAGTAAAAAATCTTTAAAATTTTAACGTCAAAACGTTAAATTTGTCTCCATTTAACTAATTTGCCTTCTAGTCTCCAGCTGATTTCCCAAACACAAATTCAGATCAACAAAAATGAACAAAATAATGTAAACCTCGTAAAAATGGGGGCTATTAAATAAAATCTTTAATATACCGAATCGAACCTTTCTTTCTGATATATGTATGTATGTAGTATGTTAACCTTTTCAGTAAATGTTAGTGCATTTTCATGCGTAGCTTGACACAGAGTCATCAACTTTGATAACGACTGTACGTACGTGTTATAGCTCAATTAGTTCAATTTATTTTTAATCCGACTTCTGTGCAAAATCCCAAGCACATAAAAAGGCACAAATAAAATCGCGCATGTCGCGTATTGTGCGCTTAATTTGTAATTCACTTTTTGTTGTAGTTTGTAGTTTCATTTCTATTCGTACTCGCATACTCACCTCATCTCTCCGCTTCTCACCTCTTTTCTCTGTCTTGCTCTCTTTAAAGCATCATCAGAACATCAACGACAGCAACAGCGGCGACAACGCAAACTTTGACGTCGCAGTTCTCTTAACGATCATTGTGTTGTGTTGAGTTGTTGTTTGGCTGTGTGAGTAAGTGAGCGAGTGCTTTTCACCATGGCAGGACAAAGGCCGCTGTTAATTCAACACATGCATGTTGTGGGCACCGTTGGCTGTCTGCTGCTCTTCTTCTTCGTGTCTCAAACATTGGCCCAAACAAACCAACAGGTGTGTCCAGAGCAGGGCGACATCTCACCCTGTATTTGCACGGTAAAGAAAAATGGCTTGGATATTTTATGCGAGACAACGGACCTGGCGCACATCACAAAATCAATGGGCACATTGAAGGGCAAGAGTCCAATTATCTTTTATCTGAAGTTGCGTCACAATAATCTGCCCAAGCTTCAAGGTTTTGTCTTTCTCGCTCTGGACATTCGCCATTTGACAATACACAACAGCAGCTTGGCCGCCATCGAGGAGAATGCACTCAGCTCGTTAGGTGAGTACGAACTACATTTATAAATATTAAATATTTACTAACCATTTCTAAACTTTGCCATTTTACAGGCAAGGGACTCACACAGCTGGATGTTTCATTGAACCAGATGAAAACGGTGCCATCTCAGGTATAAATTCACTTTTAATAGCATACTTAACAGGCACTGTACGAGTATATCGATAAGCGTAGCTATCGATTTTGATAAACAGATTGGCAGCCATCTTGTGACTCCATTTTGAAAACATTAAGAAATGCCACTTAAACCAAAATAAGAAAGGGCCAAACAAATAATAAAAAGTGTAGGTCTAAAATCCAATTAAATTTAATGATTTAATTTATTTTGCAGGCACTGCAACATTTATATCACTTGTTAATATTGAATTTGAATCACAATAAAATTACCGTTATACACAACAATGCCTTCGAGGGACTGGACACATTGGAAATCCTCACGCTCTATGAGAATAAAATCACACAAATCGATCCCGAAGCATTCCGTGGCCTGGAAAAGTACGTAAAACCTATAAAAACAATAATTTATCATTATTTATTACACGAATTGTAAATTTAGGAAACTGAAGCGCTTGAATCTGGGTGGCAATGATCTGTCGCAAGTGCCACAAAAGGCGCTCTCCATATTGGATACACTGAAGAAGCTCGAGATACAGGAGAACAAGATACGCATTATCACTGAAGGCGATTTTGAAGGTAGTATTGAAGAAATACAAATAATTATCATTAACTAAAGCAAAGCAAATATTTAACAGGTCTAGAGAACTTGGATTCGTTGATATTAGCCCACAATATGATCACTAGCGTGCCTGGGAATGTATTCTCTCACTTGGGTCTGCTCAATTCTCTCGAATTGGAGGGCAACAAGATCAGCGTCATTGATAAGGATGCATTCAAGGGTCTAGAGGGTAAGCAGATTGTGAAATATCAACGGAAACGCTGACATAATGCCGTGTGAATTTACAGAGAATCTGCAGTATTTGCGTCTGGGCGATAATAATATTCATGCCATACCCAGTGAGGCACTGCGTCCATTGCACCGTCTACGTCATTTGGATTTGCGCAATAACAACATCAACGTGTTGGCTGACGACGCTTTTACCGGCTACGGCGATTCGCTGACATTCGTTAATCTGCAGAAGAATGAGTAAAGCCCGCTAAAGTGCACAAATATTACTTGGATTTTTGACTGTCATAATTATCCAAATTATTGTTATTCCTTATTATTGTCTAATTTTAGCATCAAAGTGCTGCCAAGCACTTTATTCGAGAACCTCAACTCGCTGGAGACTTTGAATCTGCAGAACAACAAGTTGCAGCGAATTCCGCAGGACACTATGGAACCGGTTATCGATACTTTACGCATAATCGACATCACTGGCAAGTCGTGCATCTTGTTGTTGTTTGTATCTTTAAAAGCTTATATTGAATCTTGTAGATAATCCATTGAATTGTTCGTGCGAATTGATCTGGTTCCCAAAGCTGTTGGAGGATCTGAAGAATAAGGACGATGAAATGTCACAGAAGAAGAAGCCACTGTGCCACATGTCGCTGGACAATCGCGAGTATTTTGTGCAAGCGATGCCCACCGAGAAGATGCACTGCGCCGGCCTCAATGTGAGTCCCTCACCCACGAGCGGCGGTCTCATGCGGATACTGCAAGTGAACATTTTGGCCCAAATAGCCATGTTAAGCGTGGCGTTTCTGAGTAGCGTTTAAAAATGCTACACACGCAATCGTATCAATTGCATTCACACATCCGATTTTTCCGATTAGCTATTTATATATATGCATAAATGTATATATATATAAATATGTAGGTGATCGTGATGGATCATTATCATCAGACATAGACGAAGTGATACTTATGCCCCCTCTAAACCAAAAAACCAAAAAAAAAATACCCAAAAAAACAAAACAAAAATAACCAAAAAACTTTTGTACGCCTACAAACCTTTTTCTGTGTTGTTGTATTGTATTTTTTATTATAGATTATAGTGAATCCGTGAATTATGCAACTCTGGCAATTGTTATAGACTCAGAATGCACCCAACCAAGAGCAACAACAACCAAAACAACAGCAATATCACCCGCAAGTGCCCCCCATCGTTAACTGAATACTCAAATACACCCACCTTGTTGAATTGATTGATTATTTGATGCCAATGCCATAAAACGCGCTAAAAAGAAAATACCAAAAAAAGACAAATGAATACAAATCATAATTAACTGAAAATACACACACAAATACTCCGAACACAAACAATAATGCAGTAGCCCGACAAATGCTGCTTAAAAATACACACAAATATATTAGAAGAATCGTTCAAATGAAGATCGCTTATTGTTAACGGTTAGAACTAATCGTAATTGTAATCGTTATCGAAAGACATATGTATCGTAGCTTAGGCTTAAGTCCAAAAATAACTATACAAAAATGAATCTTTAATTAATGCCCGAAACGCAAACATATCTGAAAAAACGTGAATTGTTAGAAATTAAGCGATATTATTATTATTATTATTATGATTATTATTGTAGTCCAATTACAAATTCTGAGAGTAACTTTACATGTTTATCGTAGCTATGTGTAATATCTATTTATGTACCTATCTATTGTGTGTAGTATGTCGTCGCTGTTGTGAGATACAATCATTATATAAAAACAAAGAAACATTGTTAATTGTTCATTTAACTGTTTTGCTATTCATACAAACTAGTCGAAATTTGCAATATTTTATTATTTACAAAAATACATACTATATATTGCTATATACAAATCTATGTGCAACAATTTTAAAAATTTACAAAAAAATATTAAAGAAATTACTATAAAAGTCGTACGCGTTCAAAAAACGAGAAAAGAAATCACATTTGCATCAATCAATAAGAACTGATTATGGAATAAGTAGTTTGTACTCTTTATATGCAAGATCCAAGAAGAATGAGAAGAAGAAAAAAGAGAGCAAGAAATTATACACATACATATCAAATATTGTGAACATAATCGTTATATACATAATTATTAATTAATGTAATATCGTAACATATCAAGAGAGCTCCAATTATAATTGGTTGACTTGTTAAAAAAGAAACTCATAACAATTTTTTAGATCTACTTTTGAGCATGTGAAAACCACACAAAAAATGCAATTTTTGAAATTGTTTTTTTTTTAATTATATATACCTATAATTATATATGTATGTTTCTATGTATGTACCTCTATTGAATTGTATTTTAACTAAGTTATACATATATCTATAAGCTATTTATATTTACATTTATATTTATATTTGAACATCCTTTAACACTTTACAAGTCTTTCCCCGTTGGGTTACTCGCCAGTTTGGTTGGGTCAGTTAACCGTTGGCGAGTTCTCGAATCGGAAAGATTGAAAAGAAGTAAAAAAATATTTCCAAGAGAATGCGCTTTAAAACCAACTCGGGTCAGTTTTGGGCATTAGCTGTTCTTTTCGAAATATTTTAAACGAGAATCAAATCAGTTGTAAAATGCTTCGTTGTAGAAGTCAAAGTGTGTGAGGCGTTGTTTGCCATACAGACTATGTTTTCTCAATCGAACCACTTGCGATTTATACAGAATAAAGAATCATATTGGTTACTAACACAACTCTCAGTTTATTTCTTAGTCAGATGGCCTTAAAGTACAATGTCTTGGGCAAGGGGAAACCATTAAAGGCGCTGGCAATGGGCACAGTATATGCCCCCATATTTGGAAAACCAATTAGATCTCCTCTATTCAAGTTCGGCAAACGCAAGTCTTCAGAAATCTACAATAGAAAATTAGAATTAAGTTTAATAGCTGAAAACGGATAAAGAACTTGTAATTAACCTTATCTAGTGCATCGCAGCTGGGACCCCAAATTAAGCTCTTGAATGTGGGCAAGTTCTCAGCATCATCCTAAGATTTAAAAATAATATAATAAATATATGATCATAGTTTTTTAGTTCAAGATGCCTACCAAATAATGCTGTGCTGTAACCAACTGATGATCATAGAGTATGCAGTTAAAGGAACCATAGACGCCGTCGTTCAAGTAGTACATGATCGTGTCCAGTTTTCCCGCTGCATTTCGCACCTCCCGCTTGGCATGAATCTTACAGATGAGCGTATAAGCAGCAGCCACAAAGAAACGACCCGGTTCAGCGATAATCTCAACACGTTCATCGGCAAAATGTTTATCCACTGCCTTATTCACAATGCCAGCTATCTGTGTTTAAATTTTTTAAATAAGTTCATTACATTCATTTTATAAGTTTAATTAGTTTTGTCTTACCTTTTCGAACTTCACATCATCGCTGCCTGGAAAACCACCGCCAATATCTAGCAGTTTGAGATCATAGCCCAAGAGTTCGCCAAATTTGAAAATGTTCTTGGCCTTTTTGATCGCACGATCGTAGGCCTCGAATTCACTGCAACCGGAGCCCACATGAAAGCTGGTGCCAGTCACCTGGGAAAGCACATTAATTAAGAAAATTAATCCAAAATCATAAAATTTTGTGATTTCAAAAGTAAGCTAGCATCACAAAAAGGGCTTTAAACAAACTTTAGAGCTTTTCAGTTAAGCTAGTGTCATTAAAGCTTAATAAATAATAAGCTCAATAAGCTTTCGAGTTTCGATTAAGCTTGCATGCGCTTTCTTATCTAGTTTTCAAAGCTCTCATGTGCTTTCCAGAAAAGCTTATCTCATAAAGCTCCTCTGACTCACCGTCAAGTTGAGAGCTTTGGCGAGCAGCATCAGCGCCGAGGCATCGATGTCCGCATCGCAACCGAATTTATCACCCAGCGGGCACTGAGCTTCCTTTGCCTCGCACTTGAAGCGAACAATCAGGCTGGAAAGTAAATGAAAAGATTAAACAGAGACTCGGCTGATTAGAGACTACATACTTTGAATTTGGATAGTGTTTGTGCAGCTTGTAAATCTCAAATTCATTATCCACAGTGCCTTTGACCACATGATGCTGGCGAGCGTAATCCAGATGACTGACGGGACGACAGGGATTCGCAAAGATGATGCGATCTGGGGAAACATTGCAATCCAACACCTAAAAATAGAAACAGTTTTTTATTATAATTATTAGAGCTATTTTCAGAAGGTTTACAGACCAGTTTCAGTTCATTTTTGGAGGCACAATCGAACCCAACGCCCAGATTGGCCAGAGTTTGTACAATCGTGGGATCATCATTGCACTTGACGGCATAGTAGGGCTTAATGCGTGGCAGGTGTTGCTGCCACAGTTGAAACTTGCGCTCCACGCTCGACAGATCACAGATATTCAACGCCTCATCGCAATCCTCCAGCTGCGACTCTGATATAACCTGTCGCACATCGAGCACTTGCTCATAGTAATTGATTTTATTTGTCGACATCGTTTCGTGCACAGCGCTCGACGTTTACTGATTAACTAAGTCGGTCCCTTGAGTTTGTGATTTTGCCATTGTTAGGAGCATACCCCTTAATTGTAGTGAGCAGAGGTATATTGAATTTGTTGTAATGTTTGTGACAGAGACTTTAAATTCGGTGGACAGCTCAACGGATATCAACATGTCCATGTCATCAACAATATTTTAGATGGAACTATTCTTTGATGGTGAAAGTTGCCTTTTATTATAGTTAATCATTCCACTTAACCGCATCAGTTTTAGATAAATGATAAAATAGTTATGACTGTTTTCAGTAATAAATTTAAATAAGCGCCCAAATGTATGCAGTAATTTTATTCATTTGAAATTTAAAAATCAGAGATACAATTTTAGTGCATTTAAATTAAATAAAGGATATCTTATAGTCGGTCATTTGACTATAGCGTTCTTACTTTCAGTTTTCAGTTATCAGTTGAAAAATTTTCCGACTAGAAAACGATTCTCAACAGACTTGCGAAGCATTTAAAAATGTAACGTGCGCGTGTCCAGACGACTGTCCATTTGTCTTATCTATGAATGGTCAGGCGAGAGGGGAGAGGGATGAATCGAATACAATGCGCCTCTAATTAGCGGCAAAAGGTCAAGGGGCGCTTACCTCAATATACGTATGTATGTATGTATGTATATATGTAATTAATTATGTTTGCCACATACGTACGTGCCATGGAAATTATTTACAACCTACAATATTTGGGATCGTAAATAATTTTAATGTGTCGAGCATGTAAAATCTAATAAAATGTAAATTTTTACCCGAAAGTGAACTTCAAAATGCGCATAATTGACACACTTCACTCAGGGTTACACGCACACACACGCACATGTGCATTTATGCATTACAATAAACTGCCCCAGGGCTGGACAGACAATTGGCAATAACCATAAAAGTGCTTATGATGTGTAGGAGAGGGAGGGTTGCCCTTATTTTTTTTTTGGACAGAGGGGTGACACTTGTGCATCGACCGCCGCCCTCTATGGGCAATTATAAATTAAAATCAAGCCATTGAAATCGATATCGCAATTGACAATTGTCAGTGTTATCGATCAATTGTTAATTGGCCGCCGCACACACACACACACCCTTTGACCAGGTAACGGTAACGGTTAACGCTGAAATAAAAAATTTTTGTCAGCTGTCAAAAAAGTTATTGAGCGATTGACACAAAAGCATCAAGTCACGCCGCTGATCGGCAAAATCAGTGTGGAAAATGTGAAAACTCATTCGATTCCATTTCCATTTGCAATCAAATATCAGTTTGTCTGCCCAGCGCAATTTGCAGCGAGTGTCATCATTCATTCATTCATTCCTTTTATACGTTCTTTCGCTCTCGCCCAAGTGTGCACTTTTTGAGTGCTCATGTCCTTGCTCTCAACTCTCAGCTCTCATCTCTCGACTCTCGACTTGGCGTCGCACTTCAAACATCAGTTTGAGTGATGTGACAAATGTGCGTACAAGCCACAAAGTGCTTCAACTGTTTCCGTTCTCGTCGCACTCGAATTTACCACTCTTAAATTTGTTGTAAAACTCGTTTTCTAATTTACACTAAAATGCATTTAAATCATTTTGTAATAAGTTCAACAAATTTAAATGTAAATGTCATTAATTATTCGCTGTCCCATGTTCCTAAACCTCAATCACTTTACATAAAATCTATTTGTTGTGCTTTCAAGGTTCCAATTCTTTTCCCATTCCGAACCGAATTGTTGTTAAAACCTGAAATTGTCACAGTGGCATAACAAATGCCGACTGTGCTTTATAATTATCAGATTGGGTCAGGTGAAAAGTTCACAGAGCTATTAACACAACAACACATTTACATACATGTGTTTTTTCTAACTATTGAATTTCTTTTTAATTTAATAAGAACCCAGTAATTTTGTTTTAAATTTTCAACTTTTAGTTTATTCAGAGATTAAATGGAGATTTGCATGAAATTCAATTGAATAGTTTACTGTAAAAGGTGTTTTATTTCAAAATATCAACAGAATTGATATAAAACGATTCATTTATAAAATCAATTATAATTTAAAAACTTGTAAAAAATGTTTGTTCAGCTTATTTAAACAAATTCCACTTGCTTACGCTGAATTCTCTTATCAAAACATATTTAAATATTATAGAGAAAAGCACTTTAGAAGTAATTGTGCTTTGGTAATAGAAAAACATGTGTTCATTAACATATTTTATGAGTTTAGTTGTAAAAAATTAAAGATTTCGAATAAAATAATGAAATATGACGTTGATATGTGTCCTTTGAGGGAGTGTTTCACTGGCAATTAAAGCGCTTTGATTCACAGCAGCAAATTGGCGCCTGGCCATAATAAAATCAGGCATTTAGAGAGCAAAAGAGAGAGAGCAGGAGTGACTGACAGAGAGACCAAAAGAGAGAGAGAGAGAGGGAGGGCGAGGGTAAAGCAGTGCCTGAAGGGCAGACAATGGCCGCATTACCACATTACCATACATATAAAGTAGGGTCTCGCTAACGGCACTTGCACTCGAGGGTCCACTCGAGTTTTTCACACACACACACACACACCAATACACACGCACACACATTAGACATGCAAAATCTGCGCTCGGAGAATCGGAGACCCTTTTGGGAGACAAGTTGGCCAAGTTACTGCGCCGGTGCCGACGAAGTCGTCGGGTTCTCAGCTGTGTTTTTGGCTCGTTTTGGCACTTGCAATTCCAGGCATGAGGCATGACTCATGCATGCGGCACAATGTGGCACACGGCACCACACAGTCCACAGTCCGCAGTCCGCAGTCCTTCGAGTCCAGTTCCTATTTTGTTTTCTCTAATTTCTAAGCTCAGTGTTGTTTTGTTAGGCCGACGGAGCTGCAGCAGCCGCAAACAGCAGCAGCCGCCGCAGTCGCAGTTGCAGTCGCAATGTCTCAACCATTACAATAACAACAGCAACAATCAGTAGCAACAACAACAACCAGCAACAACAACCCACAACAATAGACAACAACAACAACAACAACAACCCACAACAATAGGACACAAATTTTCGGCACTGACATGTCACATTTGCTGAGGCGCACCAAGAAATCCTGTCTCAAGGTGAGTTGTTAGTTGTGTGTGGTGCTTGATTGGGTGGTGCTTCCTGCTTGCTTCATTGGGTGGTGCAATCAATAAAAAATCGATGACTGCTTGTGGCGCCGACCCTTTGTGTGTGTGTGTGTGTGTGTGCGGCCAGTGTGGCAACTTAAAATAAGAAATATTTACAAGTTATTTCCGGCAAACCGAAGTTTACATGCACTTGCAGATCACTCTTGATTTTTTAAAAACAATTTAGTTTTACAAAAAAAAATAACAAGTGGGAAAGGCTATAGTCCAGCTCCCGATTATAGCATACCCGTTACTTATTTAAATAAATTGAAAATAGTTTTAATTGCATGCTTTTAAGCACTTACATTGCTTTAAAACTTTAATCAGCCATTACCACCTTTCTATTTGTCCGATATTTTTACGGTTTTGTAGAATGATAGTTAATAATAGTAGCTAACGTTAATTAGCAAAAAATTTCTAATATCTTGAAAACTTTTCGTGATTTACAGAGATTTAAAGGGCGGGGCAAAAATTTGAAACAAACTTGATCTGCGTGGGGTTTATAGAAGTCCATAAGTAACGGGTATAAAAAACAATTATAAAAAGTTATTTCGGCAAGCTAGAGTTGGAGACGTTATAACTTCTCAAAAAAAAGGGCTAAAATGTTTTTTGTGACACGCCTAAGATTTGATATCCTTGCATATGGAAACCCATACATATTTGTGAAAAAACGTTATTTACTTTAAATATATAAAACATTATTAAAAACACAATTATAAAGATAATTAAAAAACAAAGTATTTAATAAAAAGAGATGATATTCGTCGAAGGAGCACTTAGATAAAAGGAATGATAAGTGCTCCGATCTGGTCAATTCCAAAATATTTGCTGCACTGTCTGCAGTTTTTTCAACATTGTTTAAAACTGAGCGAATCGTAAATCATTAGTTTTGTAGGGCGGACAGAATAAAGTTTGATATACTTATTTGGATATATCTTCCACGCCTCCTGTAAAAAGTTACACATTTATTTAATTTATTTGTTTATACATTAATCAAATGGCTTATCCAATTATAATACCCTATAATAGGGTATAAAACCTATCGCATCAACTCATAATCATCATCATAAATATAGAATTCTGCCTCTGTTTTTGTTGCAGCTGCTGCGCAAAATTTCCACATCGAAGCAACTGTTTGTGCAGCGCCTGGACGAGGATGAAGAAGATGAGGATGAGACAGTGGAGGAGCAGGAGCAGCAGCATCAGGTGCAGCAGCAGCAACATTTCGATGTGGCAAACGATAAGCAATATAGCAGCAACAGCAACAGCAACAACAATCCAGAAACATCCGTCCAATGTTTTGAATATGCCTATGAGGCAGCAATCCTTGAGAAGGAGCATGAGAAGGAGCAGCAGCTGGAACACGAGCAGCAGCAGGAGCAGGAGGAGCAACTGCAACAGTCGGCGGAATCTATTGCAATACGATTCGATTTGATGCACTACAAGGAGAATGTGAGATATTTGCGACACACGCCCTCCAATTCCAGCCTGGATCTGCAATTGGAGCAGCAGCAACAGCAACAGTTGCAACAGCAGCAACAACAGCATCAGCAACAACAACAACAGTTGCTGTTGCCAATGCAACAACAACGTGCCACATGCAGCGTCAGCGTTAACTCCAAGTTCGATGGGAATTACCACAATGTGATCATCATGGAGCAGCCACCAAATGATGATTATCCCATTGTCAAGTGGGACATCAATGGCAATTCTCTGGACGAGGAGCACTTTGATCTGCGGCAACATTGGGATGCCTTCGACAATCGCTGGCGGCAACTGCAATCGTTGCAGGGCAAACGACTTGGCAGCGCTCATTCCCATTCCCATTCCCAGTATTCCCATTCCCATTCCCAGAGATCGAGTCATCATTCCAGCTCCTGCACCCTTGAGACTTGGATCGATGATGCCGAGCTGGGAGTATGTGATGAATCGCAGAATTTACTGCAAACCAACCACAACAACAACAACAACAGCAACTGTAATCAATGCCTTAAGAGTTTCTGAAAATTTGCAAACAACAAGAAAATTATACAAGTATTTCCTGAGAAAAACCTCAAAAGAAAATGAAATGAAAATGTCAAGGTAATAATCGGAATTGTCTCTGTGCTCTGTGCTACGTTAGTTTTTAAGAGATCTTTCCATTTTTTGAGAATTATACGGTCGATTTTGAAGCGAATTGTGAATTGTGTTCTCTTTTATTTCATCACTCAAGTTGGGGCTATAATTTTCATTATTTGAAAATGAAACATTTTGGAAAATTTGAATAAAAATGTAGTTATTTGGGCCTGTTCTGAATTCCGAATACGAGTCGATTTGCCACAAAACGAGTTGATTGCTGATCCGAATTCCAAAAATCGACAATAATTGTCGTTTTGCTTTAGAGTCGTCGGATTTCAAAATAAATGCTATTTAAAGCATTAAAATAAATACCTTAAATTATAAACTGAAAATTATAATAATATTTAACATTTTTAGAATCGATATCCATCACTATTTCAAGCTTAAACAGTTGCAGTGTACTTTTTATTAAAAACAAAACCGAGCTGTTCTGAATTCCACTTTAATTTTTGTTATGGATACCAACCCCCGCATTTTAAAGCTGCTAGAGTAGTTGCTTTAATTGAATAACAAAATTTTAACAACGAAGTTTTAGTCTATGTTACCTTCAATCTGCTATATTCAACCTGAAATACATAAAATGAATTTTCGAATCGTTTTCGAAACCGAGTTCGAAAAGTAAAAACAAGCCCATTTCGATCGGAATTGGGAACAGCAAAAAGTAAAACGTTCGTTTTCGTTTCGTTTTTACTTTTTGAAAACGTTTGAAATTCGGAACATGCCTGATTATCTTTGAAAACCCCTAAGGCACATTTTTACTAAATAATCTAAATAATCGAACTAACAATTTTTGGAGTATTATACGGTTGATTTTGAGGTAAACTTGAAGCTATAATCGCCAGGCAATTTTCATTAATTGATAACTTTCAATTGAAAAGCTTATCTGAAAATTTGCAAAGAATAATAATTAATTTTTCCTGAGAAAAACTTAAACTAAAAATATTTACGTAATGATCATAATTTTCTCTGTGCTACATCAGTTTTCAAGAGAACATTCCGTTCTTTATTTTTTGAGAATTATACGGTCAACCTTGAAGCGCGTTGTGAATTGAGTTCTCCTTTATTTCATCACTCAAGTTGGGATTATAATCGCCAGGCAATTTTCATTATTTGAAAATTGGTAACAAAAGCCCATTAAAAAAACAACAACCATCCTCTTTCTCGACATGCATTAAATGCACTTCAAACGATTTGGTCTGCGCTTTTTTTCGGCCCAACACAACAGTGTAGAGCCCGATGGTAGTGCTAACCTAAAATACATATAGACGAGACGGTCGCACGACCCGCACGTGCTGAACATGCGTGAGAATCGGAGAACCTTTGGCTTTCCCACGAGCCATTTCTCACTGTCGCGCCAATCGCTTGGCTTAAGGGTGAACTGCTGCCCTTAAGGGTGAGTTATTGCCCGCAACACGGTGTTCTACCACGGAACAACTACAACAACATCAACAACATGAACAACAACGACAACGACAATTGTATCGCTCACCCACTCGGGACTTGTGTCCTTGCAAGTTGCCGAGACTTTTTGTAACCTGAGCGACAGCTTTTTTTGCCGAAGCAAATTAAAACCACTTTTCTTAATTTTTATTTAGCATTTGAAATCGATATCAAGTTGAGTTTGGAGCGTACTTGCTGCATATTGAGCATACGCCGCGTATTACCTTTGTTTTATTTAAAATAATTAAGAGGAATTTCTATATATATGTATATATTTATTTAATTCAAGTAGCAAAGCATTTACTTTATTGCCTACATTACATTTATTATTTAATGCATATTTATTACTGTAGGGCCTTTGAACATTATTGACCTTAATTAAACTGTTTATCAATTGAAGCTTAGACTAATTTGTTATTATTATATAAAAAAAATTATTTAATGAGAGCTACTAGCTTATAATTGTGTGTTTTCATTATTTACAAGTCATTACATTAAGAATTTATCGTATTGTTTTTGAATTCTTCTTGGAAACTCCTTTTTAACTCAACAATCACATATTTTTCGGCATTGAAAGACAATTATTGAATCAAATTTCATTTAATTTTTGTTTATTATTAACTTTACTCAAAAAGTTTATTTATTTAAAGTTAATGTTATTACGTACTATAAAAATCGCAGCTACCTTTCGATATTTAATACTGTGCTGTAATATTTTGTAAGTTTATTAAATTTAAAAACATAAATTCTTTATTATTATAAAGCTAAAAAACAATTGTCCATAAATATCTCGAAATTCAGGCGTCACACTGAGATAAGATTTTATTTTATTATTTTGGGATCAACAATACTTATTTCAATAAGTTTTTGTACACATTTTAAGTTCACAACAATACTTATTTCAAGAACTTGATTCAAGATCAAAAAAACTTATTTCAATTATAATTCAAGAGTTATTTGAACTCGGTTCAAGATCAACAATACTTATTTCAAGAATTTTTTCTACTTTTTTTAAGTTGAATACAATATAGTTTGTAAAATTATTGGAATTATTTCTTAATGCCTTTTTCAACACATTATGCACTTAATATGATTTTCATAAATACAAATTTTATTAAAAATATCATTAATTCTTGACTTAAATTTAAACCTTTTCAGAAAACTGAGTAATCTATTGAAATAAATTTACATAGTAGAAAACTTTCTTCTCATGCTGTGGACAATTTTTCAGAAAGTTTTCTGTTTTTTCAAACTTAAAATTTATGAATAAAATAAGAGATTGAAAATAAAATCAGGCCTGTTCTGAATTTCACTTTCGATAAGATTTGTCGGAATTGAATTTCTTTAAGCTGCTCTAATACCATTTCGACTATATTCAGCGGATTGATATCCCTTTGAGTTGATGAGTTTAAGTCCGATAAAGCGAAGAAACATAATTTTCAAAAACTTAGTCTAAATTCAAATTGAATAAATACATATCACTAAATGCTAAACAGTAAAAAGTGAAAATCGGAACAGTATTGAATATGTTTTTTTAAATTCTCCCAATTATATTTTAGTTCCATTACAAACTCCCAAATGATTTCGTGTTATTTTCATAAAAATTACCATTAAATTGTGAGAAAAGTGAGAAATCAATTGGCAAGTGCAAGAAGATAGAGTAGGTCATGGGTCAACGCCATTCCAACGCCATTTTGTGGCACCTGCTCCATAACCTTGACGGGAATTCGACCACTGACCTAGAAACGAGGGTCGCACAATTCAAATGAGAGCAAACAAGGAGTTGTCGGCTGCATGAGGGACAGGGGCGTGGCAGGCAGGCGGGGGGAGCAGGCGCCGGCACTTGTTGGAGCCACATGCCGCACATGCGGCACACGAGCCGGCGGCAAGGACGACGCTGCGACGTTGGTCGCGTGCTCCAGTTTCCAGTTCCTGGCCAATATGCAGCAAGGCAACAAGTCACCAACAGAAAAAAAAGACAAAGCTGTGGCAAGTGGCCGTCGATGCTGCCACAGGCTGTTGCAAGATACGTAGATATGTACATAGATACAATCGGCATCGATGACACAAGTTTGTCTAATAGTGATAATCATATGCATTGCCACATTGTGTGGCAAGTGCGAGTGAGTGCGACTCACTGTCGACTTGCCGCCTTGTCTCGCACTCGCTCTCGCCAGTGGCAAGTTCGCTTCATGTTCATTTGTCGGTCTCTCCACGAGGCAAGGATCGGAGTATCGGCGTGCTTGCTACCCCCAGCTAGGCGTAGCGTCGTTGTGGCACGCGTTTGCCCACAACAAAACACAGTTGAAAAGGGGGTGGTTGCTGCTGCATCTTATTGGACCGCTGCGGCTGCTGCTGCCACTGCCGCTGCCTGTGGCAACAACGGCAAAAGGGGTTGAGAGGTTGGACAAACGGCGGCCAGAACGTCCGCTTGGCGTGTGCTGCGAAATCAGTCGAACGTCGTTCGCGCACACGATAAGTCACGTGCTCTCCACAGATCGCAGCCAGCGCAGCAAGTTCAACATTTTGTGGCAAGTTCAGTGATAACAGCAAGAGCAAATCCAAAAAAAGACAGCGATAACAACAAATATACAATTTACAAGCATAATTGGCAATTGCAAACACAAGTGAAATCAACTTTAATAAACTACAAACTCAATTTGAAATTATTAAAAATAATAAAAGTTATAAACAAAATATTAGTATTGAACTAAAATTAAAATTTTAACAATTAAAGGAGAATTAAATCAACTTTAATAAACTCAATAAAAATTGTTTAATTTTATCAAAAAACTAAAATTAAAAATTAAACTATAAAAATCGAATTAAATTTAAAAAAAATTTAAGTTGAAGAAAACAAAAATTTTAAAACAAATCACGAATAAATATTTATTTAAAAACACAATAAAATACAGAATAAACTATAATATTTGTGAAATATCAGAAATTTAAAAACCAAGCTAATACAAGTAAAACAACAATCAAATGGAGCACAACATGCACGTGCAACATGCGCCGCCATTGCATCATTGGGGCTACGGCGCTGCCAGCGCGGCAGCAGCGATGCCGGCAGCGGTGCCGCAAGGTCACTGGGTGCCGCCGCCGCAGAGTCACAGCCATCAGAGCCACCACAGTCACCAGAGCCATCACTCGCACAACAGTCTGAAGCGGGCGCTCTCCGAGAGCGACTGTGATGAGCTCTACTCGGAGGAATCTTCGAAAGAACAGTGCGTATACTTAATGAGCTTAAAGTGTGTGAATCTCTTTTTATTCAATTGAATTTCAATTCTTCTTTAGAATCTCTCCAAGTGAGCCGGGCAGCTGTCAACTGATGAGTCGCAAGAAGCGTCGCGGCGTCATCGAGAAGAAACGGCGCGATCGCATCAATTCCTCGCTGACGGAACTCAAGCGTCTGGTTCCCTCGGCCTATGAGAAGCAAGGATCTGCCAAGCTGGAAAAGGCCGAGATTCTCCAGCTGACAGTCGAGCATCTGAAGAGTCTACAATCGAAAAGTAAGTAACTGTTTTCTGGAATTATCGATAAGGGCTTAAATCGATTTGGAATTGAGCATCATCGGTATGAAATTGAAATGAAGGATGTACAGAGAGAGGATATGATTGACAAATCTATAGACTGTTAGCTTATGAATTAGCTCATTTGGATTTATATAAAATTAAAATGATTAAAACAATGGGTATATTTTCTGAGAGAGTAAGAAAATTAATCAAAAATTAATCAAAAGTTACAGATATTTCATTCATTTTAATATCCCAAAATCGGGGCTAGGATTTCGGAATATTAAAATGAATGAAACAATGGGTATATTTTCTGAGAGAGTAAGAAAATTAATCAAAAATTAATCAAAAGTCACAGATATTTCTTTCATTTTAATATCCCAAAATCGGGGCTAGGATTTCGGAATATTAAAATGAATGAAATATCTGTAACTTTTGATTAATTTTTGATTAATTTTCTTATTTACGTTCGAATAATAGTTTGATAGATTGTTAGCGAACATTCAAATTTCTAAATTATACTTCTTTTCCATTGATACATTATGTATTCAAAAATTATTATTTTATTTTATTTGAAATTCTAATGAAGAAACTATATTAATTAGGCTCAAATTTGAAATTTCATGGAATACTTAAGGATTTTTAAGTTCCTTTAACTTAGATCTGTCCTCCATGGTCAGAATTATCTTTGAAATTTGGTTTATTACTTCTCCTTCTGTAATAAGGAATACTTTTTAAAGGAAAAATCATTAGATTTTTGAAAAGAAATAATTTTAATAGATTTTCTAACTATATTTTGAAAAAAATACACCTAATTTTACCCTTGGGAAACTGATCCTGGATTAATTTGCACAAAATATGTGTCACATTACAATAAAGCTGGCTAAACAATGTTTAACCTGTTGGCTCAAGGGCTGGGAAAAATGCACAAGCAATTGTTATAAATAGGGGAAAATCGACGGCCGAGAGAATCTCGAATCTCGGCACTTCCCACGCTGTTGCCTCGACTGTGTTGCACGTTGCAAGCGATAATTTACCACCATTGAGCATTCACCCACCACCCGCTTTTTACAACAAGGCGCAGCGAGCAGAGTCGAGGTACCACCCATTCCACTGCCTCTTTCCACCGTGAATGCTGTGATGGGACAACGGGGTAGTTTTTTATTTTTATCGGTTGTGCGCGTGGGAACTGCGAGTTTTTTTAATGTCATTTGAATTGTTATTGACTTTTGGCTTATTCCACAATTTGTCTCCGATTGCAGCATTGGACTCGTTGAACTATGATCCGCAGCGCGTTGCCATGGACTATCATATCATTGGATTCCGGGAATGCGCCGCCGAGGTTGCCCGTTACCTCGTCACGATCGAGGGCATGGACATTCAGGATCCGTTGCGACTGCGTTTGATGTCCCATCTGCAGTATTTCTCCCAGCAACGCGAGATCTCGGTGAGTGGCGGTTATCAGCCCAATTGTGCGGCCACGCCCTATCAGGGCTACGCCCCCGCGGGCAGTGCCAGCTCCTATGTGCCGAGCAGCAGCAGCAGCTCATACATGAATCATCCCTCGCCTCATCATGTCAGTCGCTCCAGCGTCCAGTCGACGACAAGTGGAGCTGGAGCTGGAGCTGGAGTTGCCGCTGAAGCTATACCAAGTGTCATCGGTCCGCTCGAGCCGCGAGCTGAGGCAACAACGCAACAACAGCAGCAACAGCAGCAACAACGAGCAACAACAACAGCAGCAACAACAACAACAGCAGCCTCAACAGACAACACAACAACAACAGCAACAACACTACACTACACAAGAACACACTGTGCACGCCGAACAACCTCAACAGCAACAACAACAGCAACAGCAATCCCAACAGATTCCCACCTACATTGATCTGACCAACAGTCACCGCAACAACAACGAGGTGCCAGCAATCACCGCCGAGAGTCTCAGCTACAGCACAGCATCCCATCCCCATCCGCTCCGCATCCATCGTATCCGGTCAGCGGCGGCAGTCAGGATTACAACAACGCCAGTGCCCTGCAATATGCCGCTGCGAATGGCGCCAAGCCCTACAGACCCTGGGGCGCTGAAATGGCCTATTAAAGGGTATCTACAAGTACATACATACACATATTGAAACAGTTCAGCAACAACAACAACAACAGCATCAAGTGAAGTGAAGTTCAACCCAGTTCTAGTCAGATCAAAGCCGACCATTTGTGATAGTCCTAAGCTCTCTAAATTGTAAATAGCTTAAGATTTTTTGTATAAGTCGAAACATTTCAAAAATTATACATCTTTGATATTTTATATGTATTTTTGTAAATAAAGCGAATTTTTAAAACGAAAACTTAAATTAAATGTTAAAGCTAGAGCTTTTTTTTGCTTAAAAATTGATATTTTGGATCAAAAAACTATTTTAAAAAAATTTAATAAAAGTTGAATGCATAAAAACAAGTGGGAATGGCTATAGTCGAGCTTCCGACTATAGGATACCCGTTACTTATTTAAATAAATTTAAAATATTTGCATACTTTTAGGCACTTGCGTTGCTTAAAAACTTTACTCAGCCATTACCACCTTTCTATTTGTCCGATCTTGTTACGATTCAGTAGGATGATAGGTAATAAAAGTTGTTAGCGTTAATAAGTAAACAAAAATCATAATAAAAACGGTCTGGGTTACCAAGAGGTTTCTAGTTTACAGTACAGTAGTTTTAAGACCAAACAGTGAATCGAAATCTAAAAATGTACAAAGCATGATTTAAGTTGTCGATGTATCTCCAATTAATTTAGATATATCGAGTTTTTCCAAAATAAAATTTAAAAAAAAAAAAAAAAAAAAACATTGGAATAAATGTACAAAATACATAAAATAAGTTTCTAGTTCGAAAATCAAATCAAATTCAAACTTTGCCAAAATAGAAGGATTTTTGTTTATTGTAAGTTTTCCCCATTACAATAAACAAAAATCCTTCTATTTTGGCAAAGTTTGAATTTGATTTGATTTTCGAACTAGAAACTTATTTTATGTATTTTGTACATTTATTTTAATGTTTTTTGATAAATTTTATTTTGAAAAAACTCGATATATCTGTATTATTTGGAGATACATCGACAACTTAAATCATGCTTTGTAAATTTTTAGATTTCGATTCACTGTTTGGACTTAAAACTACTGTACTGTAAACTAGAAACCTCTTGGTAACCTAGACCGTTTTTATAATGACTTTGATATATTCGTTAAATTCTTATATACTCTTTGAAAAGCAGAGTTCTTCAATTGATTTTCAAATTCTCATTATAGCTGAAATATGAATTTTAGAAAAACACACAAGCAATAATGTTAAAAGGAAGTTTTGATGCTTACAGCATTAGTTGTTTCATTATCTGTTCAAATGCGAGTGTGTATGCAAATCTTTCGTTTCAGACTCGTTGAACTGGAAAACATAATCGCGACTAATAAGCTGTGGCCACTGTGCGCGACCCAATGCTACCGCTAACCACCTTCCACCTTCCGCTGACCACCGATCAGTGACCAGTGGTCAACGATTTAAACCCCTTGTTTGCGTTGTTTTTTGGGGGGTCAAGCGTGTGTATTTTACGTTTATGAAATTTGCATATTGACAAAGCGTTAACTAAAACACAGAACAAACCCAAATGAATTAGTTAAGCCGACGGTCGCTGCATTTTCTGAACACAATTAGGAACAGGCTACAAGATGCAAAGGGTAACAAACCTCCCCACCCAACCCCTAAGCAATAACTACGAGCACAAAACCACAAATGACAATTTGCCAACTGAATTGTGTAGAAAAGGAACAAGAAAACATTACCTGAAACCTGAAAAAAAAGCGGTAAACCTTTAAAAAAATAAAAAAAAAGTTCCAAAATTAAGAATATTTATTACTAAATATTGAAAACAATATTGAAACTATTTTGATACAGTAAATAAATTAAAGAATCTTTAAATAAAAATATGAAATTTTTGAAAAAAAAATTCAATTTTATAACTTTAATCAAACTACAATTTTTTAACTGAATTGTGAAGAAAAGGAACAAGAAAACATTACCTGAAACATAAAATAAGAAAGCGGTAAACCTTTTAAAATATAAAAAATAACTTATAAAATGATGAATAAATATAAATATTAAAAATAATATTGAAATGATGTTGTTATAATAAACAAATTAGAGAAGAAGAAATTAAAGTATTTCATTGTTTGAAAATAATTAAATTAAACTAGTTTAATCAAACGACAAATGCCAAAGGAATTCAAAGCCACCATTGAAAATTGTGCCTCAAATAATGATGGGAATTAAACGTTTCCGTATCAACAACGACATACAAGTTGTGATTATAACAACCCCTAAATGAGAAGCTCTATACCATAATGTTCAGCATGATAATGCTTCCACATTGAAATGAAACAATCTTTTGCGCATTAATTTAACTTTGCCGGTTAAACATAAATGTTTTCAATATTTACGGCGTTACCAGGGCTGAAAAGAGAGCACTACACGATGGGATGGATATGTGATGAGAGACTTTTGGGCTTTGACTTCCCACGCAAGAAAATACCACCCCAAAGAATTGTTATTAAAAAGTCCGTGCTTCAATTGTGTTCACTGAGGGGTGTCCCAGAGATCATCATAGTCAACACCATCACGTAATATACACGTCAAAACTTCCAATTAGAGACAATCATTCGGCTACGGGATAGAACCTTACTCATATCATATACTATACATATGCTCTATATAGGGTGGTTTTCTCCACTCACTCGATTTGCGTACAAAAACACAAGCACAACCAGAAATTGTTTTCATTTCTTGGATTACATTCGAGCCACGAACACAGCAGCAAATGGAACTGTGCAACTGTGGGAAAGGGTGCACTTCACATATGAAGTTGGATTTGGACCTGCTTGAATGGTTGATTTTTATTGCGGTTTCATTCGATTCAATTAAGTGGAATATTATGTGATTTTTTGAATGGATTTTCGTGTTAAACCTGGCAGAAATTTCCATAATCGAATTTTTGGCACTTGTTTTTGCCAACATTTGCATCGTCTATTTATCACAATATTGGGAACAGCAGCTGCCCAAATTCTGCATATGTGAAACCAAAATTAAGTGTCCTTTTTGTGTCGATTTATATGGTGCATGACGTAAACGCATCGTTGACTCTTTGTGCATTTGCCTAATCGTTATTGAGGTACAATAACATTATCTTTCCATAGAGGCTTCAGAGGACATAAAATAAAATGGTTGAAAAATAAACTAGATTTATAAAAAAAATAATAATAATTGGTATAATTAATTTATAATTTTGTAATTATTGTTGCAGTCTTGATTATTCGCTTTATATTTAAGTAAATTCAATATATTTACTATATTTTATATTTCTTAAAATTTATAAAAATTTAGTAAATACAATTAAACATTGTCTCTATTTTTTTTATTTGTTTCTTAAAAATTGTACGATATGGGAAACAATGATAGATTTTCAATAATGAAAGATATTAATTTAAAAAAAATCATAAATCATAAATTAAAAAAGGGCCAATTCTTACAAGGAAAACAAAAGTTATTTCAAAATTTGTCTCAAAAACACAAAGTGTGGCAACTCTTAAATATTTGAAATTATTGTCAGTGCGGCATTTGTTTTCACCACACACATGTAAGCACACACGCACACACATACTGCAATACAAATGCAATACAGCTGCATCAATAGGAGCGAACAATGGAAGAAATCGCCAATGCTGTGGAGATAATTTTTAATTTAAAAATGTACATTGGCGCCAAAACTGTTTTGTAGTCGATTACTTAGATCCTAGTAAGGTATCGATATTTTTCAGTTTGTTTTGCTCTCTATATTCACACAGATGTGAGCCACATACACACTCATACAACATATAATATGTTGCATCAGATTCCTAATGTAATTTTGTTACGCTAGATCAGCCAAGTGGCCCACTGTGCAGCGACGCGCACGTTGAGAGAATTTCGATAGCTTTGTTTGGTTATCGCTGTAAACGAGCACGAAAATTGTTTTGATTATTTTTGTTTTTGTTCGAGTTTTTGTTGAAATTTTAAATCATAAATTTTACTTCACTTGCCGGTTGTTATAAAATTTAATATTGTAAATTAAACGACACGCGTTGATTGCAGTTGCATAGAAATAAAAGTCCCACTGTGATGTAATGTGGCGAGTTAAATAAATAAATTGAAAAATATGTGAAGTTACGTTGCGCGGTCAATACAAATGTGGGCCAAGAATCTGGCGACAAGGTTGAGGCTGGGCCAGGGAGCTATCAAAATGTGCACCCGATGCAGCTGCACAAGGCGTAAGAGCAACACACTGGATACATAATTGTTATCATTATTTTTAGCTTATCTTTTTAATTTATTTTTAACAAATTTACACACACACAGTTGCGGGGCGGGGAGAGGGTTAATGCCAAGGCACCTGGTTGCCAATGGTGCCCTTCTTATAGAACTTGGCAGTTGCCGAAGCAGTAGTCGCGAGCGTCGGCGTAGTCGGATTGGGTTCGTAGGTAGGTCCACTGCCCTCGGCCTTCAAGACGGCCGCGCATTTCCATTGCCGTGTGTAGTTCATGCGCCAGATGCGAACGCAGCCGTCGTCGCCGGTCGAGATGAGCATGGTGGCCAGCATGTTCCAGCAGACGCGCCAAACGGGACAATTGTGCTCGCTAAACTTGAGCGTCTGCAAGTCCAATTTTGATTTGCCAGTCGCATCTCTGCAAGATCGTATACAGAATTAGTTGACATGAATAATTGCATAATATGAAGATTTCCCCCACTTACGTCACGCCGCGTATGTTGACAATGTAGAGATCCTTGCTGGCAACGGCGAGCATGTGGAAGGTGCGTCCTGCATTTGGTGCAAAGGCGACATCCGTCACCGGATCGGTGATATCATTGACAGTCTCAATTTTGACACACTTCCGTGCATTCTCGCTGTAGTCGAAGAGGAACACTTTGCCCGTGGGCGTGGCAGATTCATCGCTGCCGGCCTGTAAAGTAATTAAAATTAGCAGTTAATTTAAATCGGACTATATCATATGGCAAATCAACTTACGGCCAGCAGCTGTGTCACCATATAGGTTGAGGTATTCCACGACAGGCAGCTGAGTGACAATTTATTCGCAATCTCATGCTGCACGGGCCATTGGGATAGGTTCATGATGTCGGGCGCTTCGTAGATGCGTATGATGCCATCGGCCGAGGCTGTGGCCAAGAGCAGGCCCAGATATTTGGGTGCGAACTCCACATCGGTGACACTGGTGCGCGAGTCCACGAGTGTGGTGCGCCGCACCCAGCGACGGGTCGGCGCATTTGTCGTGGACACCTTGTCGCCCATGACTTCCTCCCAAACCGACGCGGTGCGATCAAAGGAGCAGGTGGCAATCACCTGGCCAAACTCGGGATTCGCCCACGAGACGCGCCATATGGAGCCAGAGTGCGCTTTCCAGCTGCTCGTTACCGCCCATTTGCCCTGCTCGTCCTCGTCCCATATCTGAAATACATTTGTCAATTTTATTTCAACTGCATCTCAGCAGGCGACTCCAAACATTTGATTTACCTTTACAGTCTGATCGCTGGAGCAGGTTGCCATGCGGCGACCGTAGTAATCGAACACTACATCGTGTATAACATCTTTGTGGTCCGCAATGATTGGCTCAACATCGAACATGTTTATTTTCTTTAATTTTATTGTAACAAACAACAAAAAACGCGGCTTTTTGCAGCAAATGTTGCCAAATGTTGTTGCCGACTACAAGGGCTGCCAACTCGCTGTCAGCAAACTAAATTGGCAGCTCCAATGGCCGTTTTGCCGCTATCGAAAACGCAATTATCGGCAATCGTTATCGGTCGCAGCCTAAAGAGAATCGGATTCATATTTACGCGTATAAAACCACTGATAAAGTTATAAACAATTGCAAAATATGTGTACTAACATAACTGGCACATACATTAAAAGCTAAAAAAGTGCAGTGCGCAATATGTCTATTGAATTGAGCTAAGAACGTGCTGCAAATAGGAAAACAAACCGAAGAGAAACCCACCCACAACAACCACAAACAACCCAATTGGACAACAATATTTTAGTGGCCGGGCAAAAACAGTTATAGAAAACAAAATTGCTAACAAAAAGAGACGTGCAAAGCGCAATACAATGGAGAAAAGTAAGTCAATGACCAGCCGAGGTGTTAATCTAAGCACCAAGTACACAATTAATGTGCGATTAGTGACTTTTCATAAATAAATATGCACATTTGTAAATGCCTAACTAGGGGCAAAGCACGGGTTATTCACCTCATCAGCAACGAACAACTTGCATAAATCAGCATTCAAATAACGGTAAACTAGTGAATGTGTACATTAATTTTTTGTTAATTTAATTCATTTTACACTTGAACAGCATAATTCCTTCAATATGTTTACTCTCTTGGCCTCTCTGTGCGCGCTCTCTTTCTCTCACCGCTTGGGCTGACCTTGATTTCTATTGGACTCGCATATCGCGCGATGTCCGCATGATACCGTGTGTGTATGTGTGTGAGTGTGTATATGTACATGTAATGCTCATGTATGTTGCTGTTGGGGCATGTGAGTGTGTGTGTTTCGGTTGAATTGTTGTGGGTGGTTTTCAGTATAAATTCTCTGAAAAAGCAGTCACAACGAGCCGGCTTCAATTACTTAATAGTTAACTTATATGTATGCAAGCGTGCTAGTGTTAGTGTTGGTGTATCTGTAATTCCAGATGGAGAATGGATCCACGCTTGGTTTACTAATGACGCCGCGTCTAAGATTCCACGCTGATAAGAAACTACAGGCGTCTCAAGTATAACGGCACACGCGTCTGATGCTTGCGCCCAGTGATAATCCAGAAGATGGCCACGCGCCAAACGCGATGTGATGTTGATTCGAGTGATGTGAGCTGAAAAGTTTCCGTAGACACTGATAAGATTTATGTTACTCGAAGGCTAATTGGTAATACCGTATTGTCGTTACCACTTACCAAAAATAAACATACAAGTTAATTCATAAAAAAAAAACAAAAGAAAAGTATTAATCATAGCCGGCTTATTTCGACTTCCATACGAATTGTGCTTGCTCACAAAAAAATCGAAAGATGTTTATGCCTTATCAGCTGAGTGCGGCCGGCGTTCTGACTGGAAAGTCCGAAAGACTTTTATGACTTTAAAAAAACCTCTGGTGACTTTAAAGCGAAATTAAATTGATGCCTTAGCAATGTAGATTTGCGTGTTCTGTTCGTGGGCAGCGTTTGTTTTTAATTTGATTACACACACACACACACACATACACATGCGAATCTCAATCACAAGATAATCAATTTTGTTGTTTTTGCTCTATCAAGTCATTTGCAATCAGTTTTCTCTGTTGCTGACGTGCAGCCTCAAGTGCAATTTGGGTTTGTTGTTATTGTTGTAGTTGCTGCAGTTTCCTTGATTGCGTTCGTGTCGTAACCCTGAATGATGTCCAGCAAGTGCATCATCAATGTCAAGCAATAAAGATTAACTTTAAGTTACGCAACAACAACAACAGCCTTGACATTGAAAACGGTGCAGCTAAAGTGTATGTCTATGTGTGTGTGTGTGTGTGACAGACAGAGAGCGAAAAGAGAGCAATAGGCTATCGATTTGTTTATCAAGTGTTATCGAAGCTTACGCGCCAAGCCACAAATAAAACATAAAAATGAAAATAGTTAAAAGCAAACAGCAAAGTGAACAACTGTTAATAAATTAATAAATCGCTGTTGCTTGCAGCTTTTTTGTTTTGTTGTTTTTGTATTTGTGTGCAGTCAGCAATATGTTTCGGGCCCAGCAGCTGCCTCGACCTGCAAAGCCCTCTGAGCAATTAACATACGAGCACAACAACCTGAGCATAAGCTCACACATACACACACACAAACACCTGCTGATGTTGTTGTTGCTGTCGACGCAGACATTTTGGGCTAGCATAAGCAGTTGATTATTGATAGTGACAGCGACGTCGCGTCGACAGCGGCAGAGGCAGAGGTAGCGATAGTGTGCGACGCTTTGTGGAATCGCCTCTGTTGCCGCTGTTGACCAGTCGCATTCCAATCGTCGGTCAATCTAGTAGCAATCGTGCGCAAACTTGTTGCTTCTCGCTGCGTGGCGCGCGCGTTTTAAACCTAAGCTGAAAATCCAAATGCAATCAATTGCCAAATAAACGAAAGCAAGCGTGGTAAAAATCAAAATATTTCAAAAACAAAAAACGTAATGATAACAAATTACAAATTAATTTTAACAGGTTGTGTATTTCTTATCGGCAGCTCAGGAAATTATCACATGTCTAATTAATCCGACAAATTTATTAATATTTGTGCATAAATAGTAATTCAATTTCCTAATGATATTTACACTAGAAATCGGATTAGATTGCATAATAACACGAGCTACACATATCAATGCATACATATGATGTATACTTGTATGTTTCTGGGTCTTGTGTCTTTGAAAACTCACACCATGGCACACTTACATATTGTAATGGTTAAATCGTTGACCTCTTCCTATATGCAAAGCTAATTTGCATGCCCACAAAGCTCTACCTGTCGTAGTCGTAGTATTATTCAAGTCTTATTTTTTGTCTTTTCCCCCTCTGTTATTGGTGTAAATTTAAAATATATGCGCAGTACTTTGTACCCTCGTTCCGGCCCAAAACTTAATTTTATTTTTATTTTCGCATACTCTTTTACAGTGGGAATAAAAGGGCTTTAAAAAGTTTATTGTTTTTTATCTAATTAAAGAAGCTAGCGACGTGTAAGTTTCAAATTGTCTTCTCAAAAATAGTAAAAATTCTTTCAATTTTTATATGATCATGATTTGATAAAATTACTTTAGTTAACTTATTAAAGTTTATGATTTGTTATATATTAAAATAGCTAGCGACGTGTAAGTTTCACATTGCCTTCCTTCTAAAAATAGTAGAATTTTAAAAAATGTTATATGATCATGATTTGATAAAATTACTTATGTAAGTTAACTTTTCAGTTTTATCGAATTGATCACTTAGGAATTTCTCAATATCACAATTGCTCTACTAACGAAAAATTTCATAATATGAAAAAGTTTGTAAGATAAAAAAAAAGATTAGATCAATTTAATCAAGATTCTTCGAGTGTATTAAAACCTCCGTTTTTGCACATATTTTTCCAATATTTAAAGGGTACATTTGTTTGAAATTGTACTGAAAATAAATGTAGATCCTTGGTAATAGAATTAATGAACTTGTAGTGAAAAAATAGGGGAATTACACACTTCGCAACAAAATGGACATCGAAAACTATCGAGTCTTCATGCATATTCATATAGTTTAATGGTGTCTATTTTTCCAAGTTGTTTTGTTATTGAACAAATTCAAAGTAATGTTGAGATCAAATAGTGTTTACTTTGAAATACAAAATCAGAATTGATGAGATTGTTATAAAACAATTTTAAGACCTCTTATGGGTCAGTACGGTGTTACTTAAGATGATAAGCGTCCCAGCAAAATAGTTATAATTTTGTTATATTGAATGATCTGTAGATTGTGCCCTCTGCAAGAGTATCAAAGATTCGTTTAGACAAATTTAAATTGAAAATGTATTTTGGTGTTCGTTTTCTTTATTGATTTTCATACATTTTGTATTCGAAACTAGTTTAAGTTTGCTTTGGCATACAAAATCGTAGTTAATCGTTATTGATATGCTACTTAGTTGGGGTTTAACCTTTTGAACTCACTTGCCCTGCTGCCCCATAATTAAGTAATAATTTATTTATAAATATTTTTAAAATCAATGCAAAATTGCAGCTTTTATTTGGATGTAGCTATCAATGCTCATCGCACTGTTGATCATTCTGGCGATTATAGCATTCCTATTGAGTTTGCTCTTCGGTCGCAGAAGCGGCCTCGAAAGACAAAGCCCAGAACTCCCGACTAACAACAACGACAACAACAAGCAAAACAACAATAACACCATCAACAGTAAGAATCGTAAACGATTTATAAACTTTATTTAATTACATACATATACTTAATTTACAAAGGGTTCGGGAAATTGTATTACTAAGCAAAACTAGTTTATTTTTGTATAAATGCAAATTAATTAATTGGCTTGTTGTTAACTTATTTTATTTTTACTTTTGATGTCTAGACAACTCCAGTGTTATTGCGGCTACAGCAACAACATCAACGTCGGCGATAAGTACAACAACAAAAAATAGCACGGATCTGCAACAGCAACAGCAACGTTATCCAAAGTCGTGCATTAAAAAAGTGAAATTCTCAAGTGAGAGCCTGAAATCATCATCGGAAGTTGATGGTCTCTGTGAGCAATTGAAGGATTCCGTTTTAACCGATTTGAGCAACTTCAATAACAACAACAATAATAATATTGATATCAAATACAACAACAAAATGAGCGAACAGGAGGCAACAGCAACAACAACAACAGCGGATACATCTGAAGTCACGGCCACAGATGGTGAACGTCCCAGTTTTTTGGTAAGTCAACGATCTAAACAGAAATAAATGCAAATAATAGCTGTAATTAATTGCCGCAGGTGGGTGACGAAATCGATGAGAAGGAGGCCATCGAAGCCGGTGAAGCTGGCGATGAATTCCCGCAGAAGATGCAAAGCGACGTTCGTCAAAATGGCGACATTACGGAGCGACGCAAGCGTCTGAGGTTAGTTCTCAACACCAACAGCATGAATGTTAACTGCCGTAACGTATTTAACTACGTCATTGTTATGACTGTTGCCGACGCCAAACAAATCACGCGAGTTTCACCGAAAGAGATGGCAATACAAACATATGAAAACAACGTGCCACAGCTTGGATAGCGGCATAAGGCAAAAAGTTTTTATCTTCCAAAAGCTTACGCTCTCTTGTAAGAGAGAGCAAAGCAATTGAGAGAGCGAGAGTGCACAGAGAGCATAAAAGCTGCTTTTGACAGACGGCAGGTGGCTGCGACTGCGACTGCACTGTGGGAACTGTTGAGTTCTTGTTTATTTTCATTCATAACAACAAATGAAGCCGCTGTCAACAGAGGTCAACTCTCTTATGGCGCAACGCTTTCTCTCTCTCCCACTCTCTCGTCACTCTGTTGACTCTGTTTACTCTCCCAAGCAAGTGTGTCGTATGAGTAACGACGTCATCACGCCATGGACGCCATGGTCGTCTCAAGCTGCTGCTGCTGCCGTTGCTTTTGCCGCTATTGTTGCTGCCAGTTTTAAAGCATTTGCCGTGGCTATCGGACGTTTTAGCGTTAAGCTCTTGGACGATACCATTTCTCGCGTGTGATTTTTAGCTTTTCTGACCTGCTGGCATTAGTTTTTATTAGTTTTTTAGTCGCTTTTTCATTGTATTTACAACGGTGAAAGTCGCGATACAGCCAGCACAAAATTCATATTGATTATTGGATATATATTTTGTTGTTGTTGTATAGATGTGCTTGCATAATCATATGAATTAGCTAGTTAGCACTAAAATAAGTCGTAGTTTATACAGTAACACACAACTTCAACTTTGGACTTGTGAATGATCTTGGCCTTAATTGCATTGGTCAGAATGCTAAAGCGTCGAGCCAGCAAACGTTTTGTACTTGTTGAATCTGGCGATGAGCCACAATCATCTGGAATGGCCAATACCAATACCAATGACAATGGCCCAATTACAATACCCCAAATTGTGGCCATTGATCAGTGCAATTACGATGATACCAACTACAACAGCAATAGCAGCAGCGGCAGCAGCAACAACAACAACAATGAGATTAACAATGCGTCATCGGCAGCGACGTCGCTGCTCAGCGTACAAACCGCCGGCACATTAAAGTAAATCAACGCATAAGAATTTTTTGTTTAATTAACTTGCGCATAATTATTTTTATAGAAAGTAAATAATTCACTTACAAATGCAAAGAGCGTCCTCTATTGGCGCTCTCTCTGTGTGTGTGTTCGTGAGATTTACAAATGCAAAAAGCGTCCTCTATCGGCGCTCTTTGTGTGTGCGTGAGAGTGAGAGCGAGCGGAAGAATGAGAGCGTAAAGTAAACAATGTAAAAGCTCCAAAGTCGAATTTTAACTTAACCGGTTTACCAAAAAACAAATACAGTTTGTCAACTAATTGTTTTGACAAGATAAAACCACAAATATGCAAAAAATTACTATTTTTAAATTTTATTTATTATAGTTACAATGTTTTTTGGAACACATTAAAATCAATAATAAAGAAAGATGTTGCTCTCAACTATATTTCTGATTTGTCACAACAATTTCTTGACATACTGTAAATAAGCTGCTCCCCACTACCTGTCTCTCTCTCTCTCGCTCTCGCTCGCTTATTTAACATTGACCCAGACAAAGGAGCGTGTTTTGAGCACGCATATTAAATGACCTCAGCGTGTGGGGGAAGGGGGAAGGTGATGACACCTGACAGTTAATTAACATAATTGCATATGTATATCACTATTTATTGATATCATTATCATTTGCAGGCCCAGCATGTCCCGCGGCACGGGACTCGGCCTGGAGCGGGACCAATATCGGGACTTTCATATTGCCACCACGGAGGAGTTCGTGAAACGCTTCGGCGGCACCCGAGTGATAAACCGCGTGCTCATTGCCAACAACGGCATTGCGGCGGTCAAGTGCATGCGTTCCATCCGCCGTTGGTCCTACGAGATGTTCAAGAACGAGCGCGCCGTTCGTTTTGTGGTTATGGTGACGCCCGAGGATCTGAAGGCCAATGCCGAATACATTAAAATGGCCGATCATTATGTGCCCGTTCCCGGTGGATCGAACAACAACAACTATGCCAATGTTGAGCTCATTGTCGATATTGCACTTCGCACTCAAGTGCAGGTAAGTTTTTTATTTTTATTTTTATTATTATTTTTTTAAGCATTTTTCATCATTTCCAATCTTCACACATCGTACGATTATTGTTTACACGTGCGATACTCGAAACTCGAAAGCCCAACCAGATCGTTCGATTCCCTCCTCCAATAAGAACACTCTATCTATGTGTGTGTGAGTGTGCGAGAGAGAGAGAGGGGGCGCGTTTGAATGTGTGTGTGTGTATTTTCTCTAATTACACTGTACAGCATTCATTTTTTTGTAGAAATTGATCTTTTGAGCTTGACCAGCAGAAATCAATAATTTTCTCTTACTTCCTCCCATTTCATCGCTCTCTCTATCTCTATCTCTCCCTCTCTCTGTTCCTAATAGAATCTCTTAATTTTGTTATAAAACAAGTTCCTAAGTATTTCAAGCTTATTACAAAGGTGTTACCTTTTAAAATGACTTTTGAGCACTTAAAATTAATATAACTTATTGTTCTGTTAATTGTTTTTAAATTTAAAGTGTGCAATCCTTTGTGCAAATATAATTAAATTTGTAACTCCCATAATATGCTTAGCAAATAATGCTCAGAATTGACTTAATTGACCTAAAGAGCTAAAAACGTCATCGATTTTGTAAATACATACCCAAAATTGGGAACTGAGATCAGGTTCAGTGATTAATCAAACACGAGCAAGGCCGGACAAGATCGGCAATATATTATATATGTAGCTAAACTCTGTCTTTATACAAAACAAATAAATTTACAATAAGTTTTAATTTAATCATTTCATAAACAGCTTTTCATAAAAACAATCTGTTGAAGTTGCCAATCAGGCCTGTTCCGGATTCCACTTTCGCCTAAATTTTCGAATGTGATTTTGTTTAACCTGCTCTAATATCAGTTTGACACAGATCTGCGGAAATATTTCACTTTTAGTTGATTGATTTAAGTTTAATAAAGTAAAAAAAAAAAAATGTTAAGAGATACATTTCAGTATATTAAAAAAAATATAAAAATAAAACCGGAAAAAGTCTAAATAATATTCAAATAAGTTTACAAATACATGTCTACGGAAAAGTATCACATAAAGATTTTATACGGACATATCTTTGATGCTTCTATAAATTTGTTACCCTTTTTTAAATTTATTAATAAAATACAGTTGAACTTCCAAAACTCGAACTTCTATAGCTCGAATTTCTTTCTAACTCGAGGTACACTCATGGACAAAAAATGTTGGGATGCAAAAACATTCTTCAAACAATTTTAGGAGTGACTGCAAAAAAAAATTTTCAAAAATATTTTTGCTTATATTTTTTATAAATTTTTGAAAATCCTAAAAATTACTATTTTCACCCCTTTTTCCTACTTTTCACGCAAAAAGTGGCTTTTTAGCAATATTCAAAAAATTATTATTACTTAAAAAAATACTAGCGAAAATATTTTAGAAAATTTTTGTTTGCAGTCACTCCTAAAATTGTTTGAAGAATGTTTTTGCATCCCAACATTTTTTGGAAAAAATCGAGGAAAAAAGTTTTGAAAGTTGACTTTTTTTTTAAATTCGGAATTTAGATGACCTTTCCATTTGAAGACCTGACTTACAATAGCTGTTATAGTAAAAGAAAGAGTGCACCTATTATTTTGTCCATGAGTGTAAATAAGTGGCAGTAAAATTAATAAACTTAGGAAAAAGAACTCTATAAGTCGAATATCTCCATAACTCGAACCCTTTCTTTGGGTAATGGTGATTCGATTTAGGGAAGTTCGACTGTATATTATCCTATCGGTTTTTGATTGAAATATTTATCGGTTATTTCGAATACTTATTTATCAAATACTTAATCCATATCCACGATTTATTTCAGGCTGTCTGGGCTGGTTGGGGTCATGCCTCGGAGAATCCCAAGCTGCCGGAGCTGCTGCACAAGGAGGGACTCGTGTTCCTGGGTCCGCCCGAGCGGGCCATGTGGGCGTTGGGCGACAAGGTGGCCTCCTCGATTGTGGCCCAAACGGCGGAGATACCCACGTTGCCCTGGTCTGGCTCCGAGTTAAAGGCGCAGTACAGTGGCAAGAAGATTAAGATATCCAGTGAACTCTTTGGACGCGGCTGTGTCAACAATGCGGAACAGGGATTGGCTGCGGTCGCCAAGATTGGTAAGCACTTAAGGATTTAAATGATTATTATTTGTATATTGATATAAATGATATTGCCTGCCAGGTTTCCCTGTGATGATCAAGGCGTCGGAGGGCGGCGGTGGCAAGGGAATCCGTCGCGTGGACACGGCGGAGGAGTTTCCCGCTCTGTTCCGGCAGGTGCAGGCCGAGGTGCCCGGCTCCCCGATCTTTGTGATGAAGCTGGCGAGTGGAGCACGCCATTTGGAGGTGCAACTGCTGGCGGATCAGTATGGCAATGCCATCAGTTTGTTTGGACGCGATTGCTCCATTCAGCGGCGTCATCAGAAGATCATTGAGGAGGCGCCCGCAATTGTGGCACAGCCCGAGGTCTTTGAGGACATGGAGAAGGCTGCAGTGCGTCTGGCCAAAATGGTGGGCTATGTGAGCGCCGGCACGGTGGAGTATCTGTATGACCAGGAGGGCAACTACTTCTTCCTCGAGCTGAATCCACGTCTGCAGGTGGAGCATCCCTGCACGGAAATGGTGGCCGATGTCAATCTGCCCGCCTGCCAGCTCCAGATTGGCATGGGCATCCCCCTGTATCGCCTCAAGGATATCCGTCTCTTGTATGGCGAATCCCCATGGGGCACATCCGTCATTGACTTTGAGAATCCACCGAATAAGCCGCGTCCCTCAGGTCATGTCATTGCCGCCCGCATCACCTCGGAGAATCCCGACGAGGGATTCAAGCCCAGCTCGGGCACCGTCCAGGAGCTCAACTTCCGGTCCAGCAAGAATGTCTGGGGCTACTTCAGTGTGGCCGCCTCGGGCGGACTCCACGAGTTTGCCGACTCGCAGTTTGGACACTGCTTCTCCTGGGGTGAGAATCGTCAGCAGGCGCGTGAGAATCTTGTGATTGCCCTCAAGGAGCTATCGATTCGTGGTGATTTCCGCACCACGGTCGAGTATCTGATCACGTTGCTGGAGACGAATCGGTTCCTGGAGAACACCATTGACACCGCCTGGTTGGATGCGCTGATTGCCGAGCGCATGCAGTCGGAGAAACCGGATATACTCCTGGGTGTCATGTGCGGATCACTGCACATTGCGGATCGTCAGATTACCGAGTCGTTCTCCAGTTTCCAGACCTCACTGGAGAGGGGTCAGATCCAGGCGGCGAATACCTTGACGAATGTGGTGGATGTGGAGCTGATCAATGGCGGGATTCGGTACAAGGTGCAGGCGGCCAAGAGTGGACACAATTCCTACTTTCTGCTGATGAACAACTCGTTCAAGGAGATCGAGGTGCATCGCCTCTCGGACGGAGGACTGCTCATCTCGCTGGAGGGCGCCTCGTATACGACCTATATGAAGGAGGAGGTGGATCGCTATCGCATCGTCATTGGCAATCAGACCTGTGTCTTCGAGAAGGAGAACGATCCGTCGCTCCTGCGCAGTCCCTCCGCCGGCAAGCTCATCAACATGATTGTCGAGGATGGGGCCCATGTGGCCAGGGGTCAGGCCTATGCCGAAATTGAGGTCATGAAGATGGTGATGACGCTTACGTCCCAGGAGGCAGGCACCGTCACCTTTGTGCGTCGTCCGGGCGCCGTGCTGGATGCGGGCACATTGCTGGGACACCTGGAACTGGATGATCCGTCGCTGGTGACCAAGGCACAGCCTTGCAAGAGTCAATTCCAGCAGGCGGAGAATGCACCCGTGCCGGAGAAGCTCAATCGTGTCCATAACACATACAAGAGCATTCTGGAGAACACCTTGGCGGGCTATTGTCTCCCGGAGCCATTTAATGCCCAACGCCTGCGGGACATAATCGAAAAGTTCATGCAGAGTCTGAGGGATCCATCGCTGCCACTGCTCGAACTGCAGGAGGTGATTGCCTCGATCTCGGGCCGAATTCCGCTGTCCGTGGAGAAGAAGATCCGGAAGCTGATGACGCTCTACGAGCGCAACATCACCAGTGTCCTGGCCCAGTTCCCCTCCCAGCAGATTGCCAGCGTCATCGATAGCCATGCGGCGACCTTGCAGAAGCGTTCCGATCGCGACGTCTTCTTCCTGACCACCCAGAGCATTGTCCAGCTGGTGCAGCGCTATAGGAACGGCATCCGCGGTCGGATGAAGACGGCTGTGCATGAGCTGCTGCGTCAATATTACGACGTGGAGTCGCAGTTCCAGCATGGACACTACGACAAGTGTGTGGGTCTGGTGAGGGAGCACAACAAGGACGACATGCTGACCGTGGTCAATACGATATTCTCGCACTCGCAGGTGGCCAAAAAGAATCTCTTGGTCACCCTGCTCATCGACCATCTGTGGGCCAACGAGCCCGGACTAACCGATGAGCTGGCCAACACGCTGAGTGAACTGACATCCCTGAACCGGGCGGAGCATTCCCGAGTCGCGCTGAGATCCCGCCAGGTCCTGATTGCCGCCCACCAGCCGGCGTACGAGTTGCGGCACAATCAAATGGAGTCCATCTTCCTGTCCGCCGTGGATATGTATGGTCACGACTTCCATCCGGAGAATCTGCAGCGCTTGATTCTCTCGGAGACGTCGATCTTTGACATCCTGCACGACTTTTTCTACCACTCGAATCGCGCCGTCTGCAATGCCGCCCTGGAGGTCTATGTGAGACGTGCCTACACCTCCTACGAGCTGACCTGTCTGCAGCACCTGGAGCTGTCTGGTGGCCTGCCCCTGGTGCACTTCCAGTTCCTGCTGCCGACGGCGCATCCCAATCGCCTGTTCTCCCGCATGAGCTCGCCGGAGGGATTGGACCATGCGGTCGCGGAGACTCTGGGCAGCTCCTTTGTGCGGACTGGCGCCATTGCCGCCTTCGATTCGTTCGAGCACTTTGAGATGTACTCGGATGAGATACTCGATCTGCTCGAGGATTTCGTGTCGCCGGCCTTGGTCAGTGCCAAGGTGTTGGAGGCCGTCGAGGCGGCGGATTCCATCTCGGATGGTCGGCACAGCACGTCCATCAATGTCTCGCTGTCGGATCCCATAACGCGGGCTAATGCCGCCGAGGAGGCCAAGTCCACGGAGCCCATTCACATCATCAGCGTCGCTGTGCGGGAGACGGGCGAAATGGACGACGTCCAGATGTCCCAGATCTTTGGCAGCTACTGTCGCGAGCACAACGAGGAGCTCTTCCAGCGTCGCATTCGCCGGATTACGTTCGCCGCCTTGAAGAAGCGTCAGTTCCCCAAATTCTTTACGTATCGGGCGCGGGATATGTTCGAGGAGGATCGCATCTATCGCCATCTGGAGCCGGCATCTGCCTTCCACCTGGAGCTGAATCGCATGAAGACCTATGATCTGGAGGCGTTGCCCACGGCGAATCAGAAGATGCATCTGTATCTGGGCAGAGCCAAGGTCTCCAAGGGTCAAGAGGTCACCGACTATCGTTTCTTCATACGCTCCATCATCCGTCACTCGGATCTGATCACCAAGGAGGCCTCGTTCGAGTATCTCCAGAACGAGGGCGAACGTGTGCTGCTCGAGGCCATGGATGAACTGGAGGTGGCCTTCTCCCACCCGCATGCCAAGCGCACCGATTGCAATCACATCTTCCTCAACTTTGTGCCCACCGTGATCATGGATCCGGCGAAGATCGAGGAGTCTGTGACCAAGATGATCATGCGCTACGGGCCACGTTTGTGGAAACTGCGTGTGCTCCAAGCGGAGCTGAAGATGGTCATCCGCCAGTCGCCGCAGTCGGCGACGCAGGCGGTGCGTCTGTGCATTGCCAACGACTCGGGCTACTTCCTGGACATCTCCATGTACACGGAGCAAACGGAACCCGAAACGGGCATCGTAAGTGGAGATTCACTTGGTTCCACTTCATCCTCTTACCGCTTTCCTCTCCCTCTCCCTTTCCAGATCAAATTCAAGGCCTATGGCGAGAAGCAGGGATCCCTACATGGCCATCCCATATCGACGCCGTACATGACCAAGGATTTCCTGCAGCAGAAGCGCTTCCAGGCGCAGTCCAATGGCACCACCTATGTGTACGATGTGCCCGACATGTTCCGCCAGATGACGGAGCGTCACTGGAAGGAGTTCTCCAAGGCCCGGCCCACGGTGGACATACGCATTCCCGACAAGATTCTGCTCGAGTGCAAGGAGCTGGTCCTCGAGGGCGACACTCTGGTTGAGATGCAGCGTCTCCCAGGCGAAAATAATGTGCGTATTTCAAGCTAATCCTCTCCAGCAATGGTGTGTAACTCCCGTTGTTCGAACTCTGTTTGCAGTGCGGCATGGTTGCCTGGCGCATTGTGCTGGCCACGCCGGAGTATCCGGCTGGACGGGAGATCATTGTGATTGCCAACGATCTGACCTATTTAATTGGCTCCTTTGGCATCAAGGAGGACGTGCTCTTCGCCAAGGCATCCCAAATGGCGCGGCAACTCAAAGTGCCCAGAGTAAGTAT
Organism: Drosophila suboccidentalis; assembly: GCA_037043435.1. Taxonomy (NCBI): domain Eukaryota; kingdom Metazoa; phylum Arthropoda; class Insecta; order Diptera; family Drosophilidae; genus Drosophila; species Drosophila suboccidentalis. The sequence continues at coordinate 616,730 of JBAMBK010000572.1, read as the reverse complement.
CGGAGATTCTATTCACTATTCATCTCAATTATAATCCCCAATCTCTTCTCTGCAGATCTACATCTCTGTCAACAGCGGAGCGAGAATTGGACTCGCTGAGGAGGTGAAAGCCATGTTTAGAATAGCCTGGGAGGATCCCGAGGAGCCGGACAAGGGCTTCAAGTATCTGTATTTGTCTACCGAGGATTATGCCCAGGTGGCCAATCTGAATTCGGTGCGTGCCATTCTGATTGAGGATGAGGGCGAGCAGCGTTACAAGATCACGGATATCATTGGCAAGGACGATGGCTTGGGTGTGGAGAATCTACGCTATGCCGGCCTCATTGCGGGTGAAACGTCACAGGCCTACGAGGAGATTGTCACCATAGCCATGGTCACGTGTCGCACCATCGGCATCGGTTCGTACGTTGTGCGTCTGGGACAACGCGTCATCCAGATTGAGAACTCGCACATTATACTCACGGGCTATGCTGCCTTAAATAAGGTGAGCAACTTGAAATTAGTTATGTTATTTACAGAGCATGTTAAATATTCGTTAACATAGCATGTTATTTACAGTGCATGTTAGATTTATAACAGCGAGATGAATATAGGCGAATGTAATACATTTTATTAGTCTCTTGATCGCTATTCCTTGTCTCTTTCAAACCCTAATCCTGCATCTGCTTATGCCTAATCCTTGCAGTTGCTGGGACGCAAGGTGTACGCCTCCAATAATCAACTGGGCGGCGTCCAGATCATGTACAACAATGGCGTCACCCACAAAACGGAGGCGATTGACTTGGACGGTGTCTACACAATATTAGACTGGTTATCGTACATTCCCGCCTACATTGGCTGCGATCTGCCCATAATCCTGCCCAGCGATCGTGTCGATCGTCCCGTTGACTTTATGCCCACCAAATCTCCATATGATCCACGCTGGATGCTCGCTGGCCGTGTCAATCCCGTGAATGCCAACGACTGGGAGAACGGTTTCTTCGATCGCGACTCGTGGAGCGAGATCATGGCGCCCTGGGCCAAAACCGTTGTCACGGGCCGTGCTCGTCTCGGTGGTGTCCCTGTTGGCGTCATTGCCGTGGAGACGCGCACCGTGGAGGTGGAAATGCCCGCGGATCCGGCCAATCTCGATTCAGAGGCCAAGACGCTGCAGCAGGCGGGTCAAGTCTGGTATCCGGATTCATCGTACAAGACGGCGCAGGCCATCAAGGATTTCGGACGAGAGGAGCTGCCGTTGATTGTGTTTGCCAACTGGCGTGGCTTCTCCGGCGGCATGAAGGACATGTACGAGCAGATCGTCAAGTTCGGCGCCTACATTGTCGACGGACTGCGAGAGTACAAGAAACCGGTGCTCATCTATTTGCCACCCAATGCGGAGCTACGTGGCGGCGCCTGGGCGGTTCTCGATTCCCTCATCAATCCCCGCTACATGGAAACCTATGCGGATCCAGAGGCACGTGGCGGTGTCCTCGAGCCCGAGGGCATTGTCGAGATCAAGTACAAAGAGAAGGATCTCATCAAGACAATCCATCGTCTCGATGCGACGACAATTGGGGTGAGTTGTCAAAGAAAAAGTGATTCTATAAATATTATATTAATGTGATCAAATCCTTCCTCCCTTTGCAGCTGACACGTGAGCACGACGAAGCGATGGCCGCTGGCGACAAGGTGCGAGCGGCGCAGCTGGACGAGAAGATCAAGGCGCGGATCGCTGTATTGATGCACGTCTATCACACGGTCGCCGTTCACTTTGCCGACCTGCACGACACGCCCGAGCGGATGCTGGAGAAGGAGTGCATCAGCGAGATTGTGCCCTGGCGCGAGTCCCGTCGCTGGCTCTACTGGCGTCTGCGTCGTCTGCTGCTGGAGGATGCCCACATCAAGAAGATACTGCGTGCCCAGGATAATCTCTCCGTTGGCCAGGCCAAGCAGATGCTGCGTCGCTGGCTAGTGGAAGACAAGGGCGCCACTGAGGTAGGGAGAAGATGTTACAAATTACCATCAATTATTATTAAATATAATATGTTTTTAGGCCTATTTGTGGGACAAGAATGAGGAGATGGTGTCCTGGTATCAGGAGCAGACGAATGCCGAGTCCATCGTGTCCAGAAATGTGAACTCTGTGAGGCGGGATGCCATTATCTCAACGATATCCAAAATGCTGGAGGTAATTCCATTAAATGCCCATCAAATTCGTCAATTAAATTATATATCCTTTGCTGCAGGATTGTCCGGATGTGGCGCTGGACGCTGTCGTGGGTCTCTGTCAGGGATTGACGCCGGTGAGTCGGGGAGTTGTTGTCCGCACCCTTGCACAAATGCAGCTGAACGAGGAGTCCTCGGCGAATACCCAAGGATGACTTTACGCTAACTATTAAGACAAGCTACAAGTTATATGATGAGTCTCCATTACAATTGGATAAATGGTCGGATTATGGTCTGTCGATGAATTAATCAATCAAGCAAAGCCTTGCTTTTGTAATATATACTACAAATGGAGCATATTTTTGCATTTTGTTTAGTTGAATTGTTTAAATATAATTAGCCTATATTTACATACATATTTTACAAATAATTTAGTTTCTTTTCAAATGGAAAGCAGAAACAGTTTTTTTCGGATTGGGCAGGACAATTTTCTAGTTATTAAATAATACGCGCTCTATTCGTATCATACAAATATTTATATATATATATATATATATATATAGATATACATACATACACTGTCTTTCTTTGTATTTGTATTGTATACAAAAGCAAAAAACTTTCCGTTAGTTGTCTAAGACTTTAAAATTTGTTTATATACTACACAGAAACTATTTTGTGAATCGATTAATATACGCATCAAATATTGTGAATATATATATGTGTGTAAATGTTTCATAAAAACAAATTGAATTTATATATACAATATTTAAATTTAGCATTGGATTTGTTTTTATTGCAGGGACCGTTATGATTAAAATAAATTAATATATAATTTTTCTTTTTGATTTAATTTGAAAACTAGAATTGCTAATAAAATTTCAATTAAAAAAATCTTACTTTAAGTATCTTTTTTATTTGCTTATAATAAAAGTGGAAAATAAAACCCTTCCAGGATTTTCTATTTTAAAACCCCTATTATTATTAGTTTCTTTGTTTTCTTGCAAGATCCATGGGATCATCGTTTATTTCTTAAGTTCAAAGTGAAATTTACAAAATGAAACTCAGCAGCAAGTTAATTAAATGTAAAAATCCAGTCGAAAAACAGCATTATGAATGCAATATTTCAACCTACAGAGGATTATATTAAATTATATAGATGATGAGGGATTGGGCATCAGATTTGATGCTTAGTTCTGGTTATCAAGCCAATCGGGCTCGGCGACGCCAATCTTCTCAATAATGGAATTAACTTGATAGCAGAGCGATTGAATTTGTCGATCCCATTGGGGCAACAGTTCACGATTCTCAAAGTGCACAATTCCCGAGATTTGATCAATGTGTCCGTTCATGCGTCCCTCGGTTATCATCTGTGAGGCAATCTTCTCGGCCTTGGCAGCGGGTATGTCCAGCAATGCACCCAGTTCCTCGAACGTTATATTATTATACAGCTTGCTGGCGGACAGCAAATTGTGCTCAAAGACAGCACGATCGAGTATGGATGAACCATCGGGTGTGGCAGCCTTTTGATGATCCATCAACAGTGCCTCGAACTCCTGCAGCTCGGAGCGACGAATAATGCGCTCCAGGTACATCTTCTCCAGTATGCCATAGGCTGGCAAATGCTGGCAACGTTCATCCTTGAAGAGTGTGGCCAACATGCGGGAACGCTGCTGTCCGGCTGAGGCTAAAACCGTGCAGATGAGCGCCTTCTTCAGCGCCGTCATGCGTTCGCCTTGGTCAACTATTTTGCGGTAGGAGAGTTCGTTGTAACGTTGGGCAGCCTCAATGAATTTCCGACGATAATCCAGAACGCGGGCGTAGCACACTTTGTAGAGCACCTGCAAGAGAAGTTTACCTTATAAATTATATTCACACAAAAAGCCAGGTTTGTAATCTCACCTGCAATTCCTCGGAGTTGGTTTCCGCCTGCAGCAGCGAGGCACGATTGATGAACAACTCGGCCTGGACGGAATCATTGTCCTCCAGATAAAGACGAGCTATTTTCAAATATGTGCCCAGCTTGCACTCGACGGAATACTGTTTCTGACCCGTCTCCAGAGGAATGCCAACTAGCACTGTGGCAGCATCGCGCCATTGCTGATTCCGTTCGTAGATGTTGGCCAAATGGAATCGGATGCCGGCCACCTGCTCCTCAAAGGAAATGACACGAGGGTGCACTTTCTCCAATGTGAAGTGGGACAGCTGCTTGGACATGTCGTCCGGCAGCTTGCTTAGCTCGACGCCCACATCGTTCAGTATCTGGCGAGCTATGACCAGGCTAACATGTTCGTTGACAATGGCCTCAACAAAGAGCTTCAATGTATCGATCAATTCGGGCCCGGTGTTTGATAGGACACTCTTTAGCAGCTGGCGATACTTATCCGCCTGGTCCTTGTGTGTGCCAATGAAGTTGGTCAAGCCCATTAGCTGGGATCGCAGCGCTGCGGTAGTTATCCCCATCTTAGGATTCAACTAATTCAGACTACACTAAAAAAGTCATGCAAACTAATAAATGTTATCGATAATGCCGTACCAGTGCTGGAAAATGTGTCGAATTGCCACTACTAAACAGTGCTGCCAGAGCAGCTTTTTCCCGTCACATTTGGATATTGCGGAAAAACATTGAACAAAGCCGGTAGCTAAAACTTCTAGAGTATATCGAACATAAAAGAAAATTTGTTAGAGAAATGTTAAATGTTAAGTTTCTTCAGTTTGTTTAGCTGCGAATATTAGCTATTTTACGAACCCACTAAAGTCAGCTGCTTTTGCTTTTTAAAAGTTGGCAGCACTGCGACTTTGTATCAAAATAAACTGGAAGTACACAGCACTACATACTGGTGTCTATCGATAACTGTCGATTGTAAACAAAGCGGCAAATCAGAGCCTGGACATGAAATTTATGGATTAACCTGCTTTAATCATGGAAGATGAAGACGACAGCATAAGCTCAAGTCCGACACCAGTAAAAGCACGTAGCTTCAATCGCTTTCGACATCGGCACAAAAAAGAAACGAGTGCATTGCTGGACAACGTCACTACAAATTCTGTGTCTGCAACTGGAACGCAATTGGAATGTGAGGGGGAGAGGGAGTCACTGCACAACAATAATAATGACCAGGTCAGTTGGTTTGACCAAGAGCAAAGGCTGTTTGAAGCAGACCGTTTGGATTGCCAGATGGCTCAGCAAGAACCGTTGCGACCTCGTGTCGTTCCCGCCTCGCAAAATTTCATGTCGCTGCAGTTCATGCTGGAAAGTCAACAATTGCCGCAGGAGAAAGCAGAGTCCAATCCCGAGACATCCGTAAAGGATTTTAGCTTATCCCCCATTGACGAAGTTGAAACGAATCCCGAGATACCCGTAAGCAACATTGTGCAGGAGATCTTGAAGGACTTCTGTTCATCGCCTGGCTACGAGAGAGATGAGCCGCCTGTATATTACGTCTCTGCCCAGTTTCGTTTCTACAACAAACAATTGCGTACCTATGGACGTCGTTGTGAGAAGCAGCCAACGACGCATGTAACCACTGATAATGATGATGATGATGAAAGAATGAGCTGCTCCTCGGGACTGTCGGTGCAAGAAGATTTCATAACACAAATGCCAACCACAAACCACTGTGAATTCGATGCAAATAGCTCGCAGAGAATTTGCGAAAACCTGTTGAATTTGAGTGCATTCTTTACCCAGAATAATGCAAGCAACGGCATCGATTTGCCTGCTGACAGGGCACAAACCGAGCCTATGATCATGGAGGAATCAGGATCAGAGGATGCAACGGATATATTAAAGGACAATGGTTACTTAATCGGCAACACGGAGCAATGCAATCCTTATGATACTAGAGCTGCAGGTAATTGTTTTTTGATAGGAAAGACGTTTGATTTATAAACATTCTAATTCCTAAACTCTACTTGCAGTCAATAAGGAACTCACTTTATTTGGTGGGAGTAGTCGCTTGCCAGCTGAGGAGACTCCTAGCAAGAATAACAAAGGAAAAGGTAAGATATTTCTGTCATATTTGTATATAAAAATAATATGTTATTCAATATTGCAGATGCCCATTTGTTTGAGGATTGTTTGGATTGGTTTGCCGATGATTTAAGCACGAAAACCACAGAAAACACTACCAAACCAACTAAGGAAGCTAACGAGTCCAAGGAGACAAATGACAACGAATTCTTGGATGGTATTCCATTGAGCGAATGGCAACCAATGGACTTGCCAAGTCCAATCAAAGAAGTCTCCAACAATAAGCCGAAAAGCAATTTAGAAAGCAATGTCTGTAATCAGCTGGAAGAGATACCATTCAGTGAATGGCAGCCAATGGATATCCCAGATACTGTCGAGTTTCGCACTGCATCCAACAAGACCATCGAAGTTCCCGAGGAGCAGCAAAAGGAAGCGCTCAAACTAATGGCTGATCTGGAACACAGTCCAGAATTTATGGTGCCTAAGGCGCCAGACCAAATTGAATTTCGAACTGCATCCAATAAGACGGTGAAACTAACAAAGGAAATGCGACAAAGGGCAGCAATGCTGATGGCTGATTTGGAGGCTGTCAATGATGGCAATCAGTTGGAAGAAGTGTCAGGATTCTGCTGTGCGAAATCAAATAAAAATATCCAAGTAACGGATGAGATGCAAAGAGCTGCTAAAAATCTTATGGCAGATATAGAAATCAAAGTAACGAAAAGGGAGGAGGAGGTATTGCTGGATGAGATTCCTTTCAGTGAATGGCAGCCAATGGAAATCTCTGATAAAGGGGAAACAAATGATTGCAGCAGTCAATTGGATGCGATCCCTTTGAGCGAGTGGCAGCCTTTGGATATTGCAGACTCTGTTGAACTCCGCACAGCGTCAGAGAAGGCAATTGAAGTATACGAGGACATGCGGAAAGAGGCTGCCAAATTAATGGCTGATGTGGAAACAAACTACGCCCAGACACTAAGAGCAGTCAATGATGAAAGTAAACACGTTTCATTTCGAACTGCATCAAATAAGACTTTAGAATTAACGGAGGAGATGAAGAAAAAAGCGGCAATGTTGATGGCTGACTTGGAAACAGCTCAAGAGGCAATGAATGATTGCAGTCCATTAAAATCTAACACAGAAACTGTTGGATTGAATTCTACGCATCCTGAAGAAGTTCAGTTTCGAACTGCATCAAATAAGACTGTGAAATTAACAGAGGAAATGAGGAAAAAGGCTTATATGTTAATGGCTGACCTGGAAACAGTTCAAGAGGCAATGAATGATTGCAGTCCATCAAAGTCAATCACAGAAACTGTTGGATTGGATCCGGAAGCAGTCCAGTTTCGAACTGCATCAAATAAGACTGTGAAATTAACAGAGGAAATGAGGAAAAGGGCGGCAATGTTAATGGCTGATTTGGAAACAATTCAAGAGCCAACAATAGATTGTCAGTCACCCAAATTCATCTCAGAAACTGTTGCCTTTCCTTCCTCATCCAACAAACCAATCAAAGTTTCAGAGGAGATGCTAAAAGCAGCTGATGTTGAAATCGAAAATACAATAAAACCAATTGAATGTGTTACGACAGAGGATTGTCCAATGACAGCCACACCGCAGCCGAGAAAGTTGGAAGCCCTGAGCAACTCTGTATTTGAGACACCAAGATGTACGCCAGAGCTGCAGGATTCGCTCACCCAACTGTCGGAGCGTTCGCCTTTGGATAAGGCCACAAAGAGTTCCATAATAACGCGACGTAATCTCCTGTCTCTAAACAAGCGTCGCAAATCGAAGAGGGATTCGGAAAATATGGATACTGCCCGTACGCCAATTAGACAGCGGTTTACTCCAATGGCAGCTGCGACCAGCACGCCTGTGCCAAATAAAGGGGAAAACATTAAATCAGATTTCCAGTGCAAAAAGAGGGAAATACGATGCGCGCAAGAAACTCCAGCACGTTTGGGTAAACGGCGTAGTGAAGAGGCTTTGTCGCCAATTTATGCACCCACAAATAAAACACGTCGTTTGGGTTTAAGTCGCATACGAAATAAATCATCTAATGAAATTTAAAAGTTCGTTATAAAAAAATTCACATACATAAATTAGTGTTGGCAGTGTCGTTTTTAAGTGCATTATTAATTTGGTCGTTTGTCAACACTACCATATGTGAATTCCAGTCACTCATTCCAATTCCAACAATTGGTAAGAAAATAAATAGTGTAATCTAAAATAATAAACATATAGCTTTAAACACAATTAACAAATGTAAATGAGCCACAATATCGATTATGTTGATAAGAGACATAAAATTAAGTGAAATTCGTGCAGTTGCAATTAAATGAGAGCACACAGTAACAAATCGAATGCACTTTGTTTACCTCCGTATAATAATTTCCATTGGAAGAGACCCAAATACGAGAAAGCAAAACAATCAAATGCGAAAGTGACTTCATGTTTTCAAAATGTCAACTTGGCAAAATAAATGGAAATAATGAAAAGCATATGGCGACTTACAGCAGCATTTTCATGCAACTACGAATTTTATTAATTACAGGCGTATGCAATGTACGTAAGCCGTTAGAGTGAGCTGCAAAAGTATTCTTCCACTATGCTGTAAAACTGTTACATTAACACATACATATATACACAAACTAGTATACATATAGTATGTATATTATACATCAATTAAATTTTGTAAATTCTTATGTTTGTAATCTTTTGTAGGCGTTTGCCAAGGTCGGTCTTTTATTGCGAGTATAGCTTCATGTTCTATCGCTTCACATATTCAACCGCATACACACACACACACATACATACATATATGAGATGCTATAATATTATATTTGAATTGAGTACAAGCAACGGCTCTCACTCTCGCTCTTTCTCTCGTTAAATCCTAAGTACCGACTTTATCACAAATATAGCAATTATTATAGTTGAAGCACATTCAAATGTCAATGTATTGGAGAGAGTTATACATATATGTATGTATGTATGTATGTACGTTGGGCTTCTAATCATTTTGTCTGTGTTTTGTTTTGCTGGCACAAAACAACAACAACAAAGGCAAAAAAAAAGAAGAAAATTAAATTCGTTTCAGTTGAGCTCATTT